>MU839836.1:154093-315089 GCA_030411725.1 Echria macrotheca
AGCCCCCCCCCCCCCCCCCCCCCCCCCCCCCCCCCCCCCCCCCCCCCCCCGCCCGTGCTATTGGTGAGACCTGTGTCCGCACCACCGTGACCCCTGAGCAAGGACGACTGCAAGTTGTTCAGAATCGATTGAAGTAGGCATCAAAGTTGATATTAGATGAGATGAAACTCTCCGGGCAATACAAGATGTCTCGATACTGACTGCTTTGCCACCGAGCATCAGCTAACGTTCTCTGGTAACATGAACATGATATGATGGGAAAACAGGGGTGATACCAAGCAACATCCTTTCAAACCACTCGAGAGCTACTCGACGCTGACAAAAACAAAGCCGGATGACATGGGGCCATGCAACAGAGAACCACGCTTTAAGCCATCGATGATACCTCTCCGACCGCCAAGGCGCTTGACTGCTGACGAATACGCACTTATACGCCAAATGCCCACCGCTAATAATAATGAAGGAACCAAGGTGCACTCCGATCGTATCCCGGAAACAGGAGTTGAGAAATTCCCTGAGGTGCTCAGCAGAAGGCTGGACTGTTGTCTGAGCCCGTTGTCATTTGGCCCGCTGCTGTTGGTTCCCAGAAAGGACTGGCTCCGTCCGTGAGATGCGACGATGTGGGCCCGAGTTCATCCACGCGCGGCGTGGCTGGCTCAGATGTGCTGATTATGACCACGGATGAAGTAGCTCGTTTTCCTCTGAAGGGAAACAATCCGCCGTCCGCCGACATGATGTGTGTGGGTTAAAGACCGTCGGAAGCAGGACAGCAAAAATAGCCGAGGCGCGGCCACATCGACAATCTCAACAACTGCCGGCACCGCCAGCTTAGCGGAGACCACACGTGGGATCTCAATTTGACTCCGACACAAAGGTTAATGAAAGATCGGATTCATGATCCTAAAACCACGTGGAAATCTGAAACATCCAACTTTGGGGACGGATGGCGGCCGATCTCATCGATGAAAGGATTCGGGTCTCTGGCGGACTACACCGCCTTGCTGACACTGTCGGGTTGGCAGCTATTTCCGGCTCTCCTGGCTTGCAAGCCTGGCTCTCGTTGGCTGGCTCGTCGGACGCTTGCACGGCCACGACAGAGTTGGCACCACTAGACAGATTTTGTTAGTGGTAACAACACCAAATGATCCTTCGGACTGCGCAGCCCAGCAATCTCTGCTGTTGGACGCAATTAGCAGCTGCTCCACGATGTTGGCGACGACGGCATCAGATGGGTTGATTTTGATATCTCGAACACCATAGCATCAACTAGAGATGCTTGGCGTATTTAACAGTGTAGCTTCCCGCACCTTGGCAAGTCTTGGTTCTCAGCATCATCAACACCAAGCATTTCATCTCAGCTTCATCCCGCAATCCAAACCTCTGCTCCAATCTTCTTCTCAAGCCCATTCTTGGCAAGCTCTTGGCAATCCTACCACAACCACCTCTCGTCACCAATTTTCCGATTACCAAATCCATCCAAAATGCAGTTCCTCGTGACCGCCGCTGTCTTCCTCCTCTCCAGCCTCACGGCTACAGCCGCTCCCTCGGCAGCCCCTCTCGGCAGATCCGAGGTCCTCGAAAGCAGACAAACCACGTGCAACCCGGCCCCCACGCCTGAGCAGCTCATCGACAACATCAACGGCTGGCAGGTCGACATCAACAACGTCAACTCGTTCCTCAACGCCTTCCCGACCATCAACAACACCCTCGACCTCCAGAATGGCGCCGTGACGGCCTTGATCAATGCCTCCAATGGTTCGTACCCACATCGGTACCCAGAAGCGACGCAAAGCTAACACAACAACAGAACCCACCCGCCTCGCCTTCCTCGCCCAGCAATGCGGCGCCTGCGGCTCGACAGCATGCGACGCCCAGTTCCAGGGCGCCGTGTCGGCGCTCATGGACATGTTCCCCAAGGTGCCGACGGACCTGTCCAACATCGCCAACCTGATGAACGTGCAGGGCAACGTCGACGAGATCAACCAGGTCCGCTGCTGCGTCGTGCTGCCTTCTGCGCAGACCCTGTTCACCAAGACGGTTGCCTCGCTCAAGGTCACGGGCGTCACGACGTTTGTGCGGTTGGCTAATGCCTGTGCGGCGATCCGGTGCTGAGCGGTCTTCCCTATCGGATTTTTCTCTGCATCCATGTCGCGGCGTTTGAGTTTGGATACTTGCATCGGTGGTGTTGGTTTCGTGGAGCCAAGGGGAGCAGCGGGTTTGGGTTTGGGTTTGGGTTGACGAAAAGGGGCTAACATGAAGAGAAGTCAAGGGGCATTTATGAACAGTATAAGGGATGTGATTATGGGTTTTATTGCATGCCTTCTTGCATATGGGTTTAGTCTGCCTGGTTTCATGCATTTTCTGAATGTCGGTGCTGGAGTTTAGCTTGCATACCTAGGTACCTACTATAATGGTTTCTTCTCTTTCAAACAATTTGGATTGATGCTTCAGAACTTTTTTCGTCTTGATAACTCTACCATTTCCCGCTCTACAACTCTAACACATCTATGATAGGACATTAGACACTACCAACCAACACCAAGTATCTACAGATCGATTATTGCCAACGACTCCAAATACAACACCGTCCCCTACCATGGTGATTTACCGCTCTGATGCATTGACAAAAAGAATGTCCCTTGCCTCGATCTCAAGACTTAGGTGAAAAGGCAGCCAGTCTGATCAACCTTTACGACTTTGGAGATATCCGTTCCCAACAAACCCGCCCGCTTAATCCAAGCCTACAACTCCGCATTAGTACTGTATCGTCCAAGTGCCCAGAAAAAAAACTCACATCGAGAACCTCGGCCTTGGGATTCTGCTCGCGACTGAGGATGAAGAGGGTGGTAAAGTTGTTAGACTGAACAAGCGAGAACTCGCCCGTGTAGTCCTGAACGATGTAGTTGGGGCCGGGGCAGTCCGGAGGCCGCTCGCCCGGGAACTGGACGCGGAAGACGCCGGTGGCGCCGTACTCGGGCCCGGCCGGAGCGGCCGCCCCGAGGATGCTGATGGGCCGGGTTCCGACCTGGCAGGTGTTGTTCACCTGGATGGTGCCGTTGTCCTGATGCGAGCCGTCAGATTCTCTTCATTTTCCAGGCAGCTCTGAACCCAACTTACATTCAGTGCGTACTGAGCAAATGTGCACTTGCACGCGGCGTTGTACGGCGCAGGCGTGCCGGCGACCTGGTACCAGCGTCCGAGATACGAGCTGAGATCGAAGCCAATGTCGGACTTGGGATAGTAGCATGATCCATCCCAAAGCGCCGGCACGGCATTTTTGCCGGCCGCAGCCGCGGCGAGGAGAGAGACGACGGCGAAGGAGCGCATGTTGGCTGGTGGATAATGAGATACTGGACGAAGACCCAAACTGATCTAGATGCCGATGATGATAGCTGTCTCACTTTCTCCGCGAGTCCCTCCCCATTATATACCTGCTTGTCTCTCGACCCGTTCATCTCGAGATCCTGCCCGTCCTTCATCACGTAATGATGAGTCTGCCAATTTTTAGAGTATCTCCCATCATCAGACACGACTTTTGCCAGCCCGCAACGTCACACCTGATGACGAACGTGGGACTCGGCTGGCCCGGTGCCAGCTGTACCAAGAGAGGCGGAACTGCCAAGCCGGCTGATCATTCCACTTCCGGGCCAAAAGACCGGGTCGTTTCTGTCAAGGGATTTTCCGATCTCTCGGCGGGGCCCCACGTTGCCGACCCGGTCGCGCGTAAGATCCGATCCGCAGCGATCTCGGCCGGCACTCAGATCGGACGCATGATCGCGGAATCGCCCAGCACAGCCCCGGGTAAAATGGCGCGCCCGCCCACGACATTTTCCCTCCTTTCCCATTTCCCGGTGCTGCATGTTCCGATGTTAACTCGACACGACGCTATAGCACGATTTTTTTGGTCTGTCAGGTTTTAGAAAGCATTGCAATCATTCCCCGTGGCTGTGGACCCTGGATGCAGGTACCGCGCCGGCTGTTTTAATACACGTGGTATAAGTGCCGTTCATCTCCGGGACGCCTGCATCGCGTGGTTTCCCGTTGCGGTCGATAGATTGAAGTTGCACATACGTTCGAGATCGACGAATTCGTTTCCAGATTCGACCTCCCGAGGACCGCTGCAAACGATGTGTGCAGACGGCAGAGATAAAGTTCCGATGCAACGAGCCTGGTATGCGGCGACCTCCACCGGAAGCCAGGAATCAGTCCACCTTTGCCTTCGATCCCCCATCGGAATATGAACGAATATCGGGATCTCGAAACGACCGGTGAGGTTCAAGTGTCGATCGGCAGTTGGCGCTCGAAGACGGGACAAGGAGGGAGAGCCAGTCCTCAGCGACATACCGATTCCACGGGGAGTGAGATACCTAGACTGTCATACGCGCTCATTGCCGTTGTTTCCGGGGAATAACCCCAACGTCGGTACCTTGCAGCCAGTACAGCGAAACAGAGGTCCAGAAACCAGGTTTCGATAATATTGGCTACGTAGCCATAAGAGAACCACCCCACAAGTTGGGCCAGCACTGCCGCCCGCGGCATACGTCATGGTGGCCCCGGAGCGAAGTGAGTGGCTGGGCTATATATGATGAGCACAAGACCAAAGATTGAGGGCAAGCTGGCACGAAAACTTCCCAGATCGATTGCCCCTGGCTTACATGTACACGAAGGAATCATCGCTGCGCCGTGGTAACCCGGGCTAATTCCTTCGATACATGGCACTGCCCTAAGAGTCAGACGAGAAAGACAAAACGTATTTATTCATCCACGAGCTCACTCATCAGCCTCATACTCATAGTTCAACTTAAACTCGGCCGGTCCAAGCGGTCCATCCTGCCTCCCCAACGGCGTCAAATCAAGCAGCTGATACGTCCCCAACAACATCTCCACGCCACGCGGAAAGATCGAATACGTCTGGTAGACTTCCCCATCTCTTTTATAGAAGACACTCAGGTTGGCCATCTCACCGCCGCCCCCCTTTACCGTCCCACCGAAGTCATAGTTAAAATCGGACCCGTAGCTGGAGTACCACGGGAACGTCCAGCCCAGCTTTTCCTTCCAGGCCGCGATCTTGTCGAACGGCGCGCGGGAGACGACTACCATGCTCGTGTTTCGCGATCGCAGGTGGCGGAGGTCGGGGATGTGTTCACCTAGGTACAGATGTTACTTCCACATGCACGTTATGTTGAAGCGAGGTGATGATAGACATACCGACAAACGCGCAACCATTGCATCCGCGCTCGTTCTCGGGCGCAAACATGAAGTGGTACACGATGAGCTGGTCCTTGTCCCCGAACAGGTCTGCAAGGGACAGTGTGGAGCCCTCGGGACCGTGGAATTGGTAGGACTTATCGATCTTGACCATGGGCAGCTCGCGTCGCTCGGCTGCGAGATTGTGGAGGGCTTGCAGTGCGGCGGTTTCCTTCTCGGCTAGCGCCTTGCGGGCTGTTTCCCATTCTTCGCGGGTTACGACCTGTTTTTGGGTTCGTTGGTGTTTATGTTGCTATACATGTTTGGGGAATGGGGCGGTACCTTTCGCACCATGGTTGCGTTGTAGACTCAATCGTTGTTGTTCGAGAGCGGAGATTGTGGAACTTCTCGCGCATGGTCTCCAGCCAAAAGAAACGGGGCTGGTGTTTTTAACAACAATTAGAGTCCATCGTTTATAATACGGGGTAACTGACGACCGATGTGAGCTGCGGGGAAAATCTTCGTTGGTAAGATGGTGCGCTGCTGCCTGATGATCGGACGAACATCGCGCCGGACGCGTGGGATGCTGCACCGGAATCTTGGCATTGAAACGCCAGTATCGCACGTGGTCACCTGACGGACGTGGTACCTGCCTAGCAACGTATCTCGACTGGAATCTATCACGAATGGTCGCTCTCTTGACCCGAAAGGGGGAAGTAATCGACATATCCCGGGTCGATGGTGTGAAGGCTAGCAAGCAATGTGCACATACCTAGGTGCGTTACCTCCAATTGGCTCCGAGCAGTGACCGCAGAGTTGTGGTTTTGTAACGTCTGCACTGTGCTTACAGTATCAGGGGTGTCAACAAACAAACTCGCATGACTGATGCCAACCCTACGTCAGGGGGTGTTTATTTACCTTCATACCTCACAAATGAAGGTGTGGTCATGACAAGCATAAATACCGCCAAGACTATAGCCAAGGAGAGCGAAACACCAAACCAAAACATTTTGATACATAACCTACATGGTATTGTACATGTACCTAGGCTTTCCCTGTGAACATGATAACCCCAATCATACGAGTCCCAAATGCTCGTCATTATTCCGAGCCCCACCTAAAGCTGCAGATAACATCCAAAACCGTGGTGCTGGAGCCCGAGTGGAGTGGAGTGAGAGTTCTCATTTCATGACGTCTCGCGGTGGAGTATATGTCCCCATCTCCAGCAACGACATGCATGGATGCATGCACCAGGTCGGTAACTATGAAATCCGCAAAGAGGGTCTAGACCATTAGACTTTGAAATTTTTTCTCGGGTCTTTTCACAACACACAGACTTGATCTCATCACCTCATTCTACAGATCTCATGGAGGATAGTTGAGTTCGCCTCGTCTAAGCCGTCACCCGGATATACACACATCATGTCTGCGCTGGCAAATTTCAAGGAACCCCTTGGTGAGTCTATTGAATCATGACGCTCTTGGCAGGAAAACTGCTGCTGACACTCAACTGAGCCATCGTCACGGTCTTCACCATCGGGACTTTGATCAACCGGCGAAGGAGATCAAATGGGTCCATCTCCGAGAAAGATGTCGAGACCGCCCTGGACACACCGACCCTCCCACGACTCACATCAAAACTCGGTTCCAGAAACCTGCCCTCGGCCATCCTCGCCCAGTTCCCGTTCCTAGTAGAAGTATGGTACTGGCAACTAACCTACTGGGTATATCTCCACCCATCCCCCCGATGAATCCATCACGACCCTAACACTTAACAGATCTACCAAGGCCTCCGCGCCCTCTCGGCGCGAAAAATCGCCGGCAACGACGCCATCTTCCAAACAGCAGTGCACCACGCCCAACAACTCCTCACCCTCGAAAAATCCCTCGGCATCGACGTCGAACTCCCCCTCCAGCGCCTAATCCTCCACCACGCCCCCTGGCTCATGACGGCCCTCTCGCGCGTCTACTTCTCCCACATAGTCCTCGGCCTCATCTTCCTGGTGTACAGCTACACCGTCCTCCCGCGCCACACCTTCAGCGCCATCCGCCGCACGCTCGCGCTCGAGAACGTCCTGGCGTTTTTGGTGCTAACCGTCTGGCGCTGCGCCCCGCCGCGGCTGATGCCCCACCCGCAGTACGGCTACCGCGACATCGTGCACGAGAGCTCGGGCAACACGGCGTGGACGGAGAATAAGTTCCGGCTTGTGATCGCGGCGATGCCGAGTCTGCATTTTGCGAATTCGTTGTTTCTGGGCTGGTGTCTGGCGCGGTTTAGTCCGCATGCGGCGTTGCGGGTGCTGGGGCCGTTGTGGCCCGTGACGATGTGGATTACTGTCGTGGCGACGGCGAATCATTGGGTTCTGGATACTGTGGCTGGGGTGGGCGTGTTGGTGGTGGCGTATCGGTGGAATCGGGTTCTGTTGGGGTTGTTGCCCCTGGAGGAGTTTGTGTTGGGAGTGTTGAGGTTGGAGAAGCCGGGGGCGTAGTGGTGAGATGTTATTTGAGGAGTTTCATTATGTCACTTGGAGAGGCCGAAAGACATGGCAATGTACGGATACAGACGTTGGAGCGAGTGGCAGGACGTGTGAAGGTATTTCCTGCCTATGTTGTATACCAATCTTGTACATAGATCCGGCACGGAACCGGCTGATTGAATTGTTTCGAGGAGGAATTCATGTGATACGCAGGGCGTGGGGTATAGTATTCCATCGTTCGCCCTCCATCTATCAGAACAAGAAAGAGGCGGAGAGGAATTCATTGACTAGGTACTTGTAGGTTGGTACGTATTTTGATGTGTGTCTCACCACTGACTTGCATCAGGTCTCCCATTTCTACATGAGAAGAGATCGAGTCAAAGATGCTTCGGTTTGTAAATGTGAGAACCATGAATTTTCAGCCCTAACTCAACCGCTGTCGCGCAACTAGAGACAAGTGAATGATCGAATCCATGAAGTTCACCCTAAAGTCAATGAAGACCAAGAAATCGTTGCTATAGAAAAGACCCGCTTGAAGGCAGAACCAAAGAAGTCTCCAAAAAGGAGAGGATAATAGTAAGAGGGCCGGTGCAGAACGCAGCCAGGTTGACAAATGTCTAGAAGCCCGTCAAGGGATGTAGCCGTGACGGGGAACCTGATTCAGTCTACCTCTGCCGACGACATCGACGATCCGGGACGCGAGGGTGGCAGCGACACCGGTTCCACTACCGGAGACCGCAATGCACAACCACACTGCTTGCAAACATCGTTCAATCCACACGAGCTCCCCGATCCTGATGATGACGGCTCCTTCGATCCAAGCTCTCCCGCTCCGTCGTTTTCCGCTCCACTGTTACTCACGCTGGAATTCTCTGGTTCGGAAACGGGAGATGAGGATAACGCGCACCGCTCGGGATAACTTGAGTCACTCGCGTCAGGATCCTCTGCTTCGGAAACTGAAGACGACGATAGCGCAATCTGCTCGGGATAATGCAGGGCCTTTCCCGTCTTGTTGACTCGTTGTCCTGCGAGCCAAGCCCAATATCCAGGATCTCCGCTGTTGTCAATCAAGACCCGGTCCATTCTATTCCTGCTCGCCAGGTATATGAAGAGGGAAAACGAGACGTAGTGCCTATCAGACTCGCTCTCCCGTTAGTACGCCGTATCAATCAGGATTGAGTCGTGATAGAGAACTTACGAGGGCCGATATGGCCTAACATGAACGGTGTTCCAGATATGATCCGTCAAATTCCCTCTCTGTTGGTCGGGTGGCGGGGAATTGATCAGAGGTGCCGTGTATGTAGTAGGCTGGCGTGAATATGGATCGTCCTGGGGCTTCTCCAGCTCATGCGGCTCCAGGGGGGTGCGCACATTCGAGGTTTTGGACTGCTTTCGAGGCAGATCTGACGTAGGCGACGGGGTTTTGGGTCGCTTTGGAGGTCGTTCTCGAGAGGACGGGGGAGTCTCAGGCCGCTTTTGGAGCTGCTCTTGTGAGAGCTGCGGAGCCTCGGGACGGTTTTGGGGCTGCTCTTGCGGGGACGACATCGGGGGCACTGCAGAAAGAGCTGACGATATTGGCTGCTTGGGTTAAGAGTGAAGGGCTGGATCCGGGAGGAAAGTCGGGACTGCAAAGGGCATTAAATACACGGCCATAAGATGACGTGCGGACCATTTGCGGCCCATGATTGATGACTGCGAGAACAAACCGTCGTGCGTGTGCGGTCCTGCGTGCCCAGTAGCCCATGGATGCTGGCTCTATGGCGCCTTCTTCCTCCTTCCGGCCGCTGCCTCGAGCTCTGGTTAGCCTTTCAAGCATCTGACGTCTGTTGTCAAGCCTCGCCTGCCGTCCCGTGGTGCGTGTGCTTGCCCGCGGCTTCTACACTGGCCAGACAAAATTTCCTTGCAGAAGGCGTCGTGGACCCGAAATTTGTGTGCATGTGGGAGCGTACGGGATGGGCAACCACAAGGGGCCCACCGGCGCAAGCCCTGGCAGAGCTGGAAAGTGCGGTCGTCTATTGGCCCGCGCAAAATTTCCATGCAGACAGATCCAACGATCATATCCCGAGGCGCCTCGCAGCCCGTGGGAGCCGACGGTTCCAGGGTATCTCCCCGGAGGCCGGGCCCAGGTCAACTGGTCAATATCTTTGGAGGCGGGACTGATGCATGGTGGCCCAATCGGGGAGGGATTGTGTCCGGCACTGTGGTTCGGGGTCATCTGCAAGGAAACTTTGTTGCCGAGCGGTGATTGGTTGAGTCTGCTGCGCCCTGAGCCCGGGGACCGTTTGGGTTGCTGCAATGCATGGAAACTTTGTTTGGCTCCTTTGATTGGTTCGTTGTCGGCGCCGAAAACCAGAGCCTGCTGAGAGATATCATGCAAAGTTTCAACCCTCCAGCCAACTCCATCTCCATCTGTTCGCTATCTTACCCTTCCATCATTTCCACAGTCGATCAACCACCGTGACCATGTCTTCAGGATTGAAGAAGGATTGGAAGGATGTCTTTGACGACATTTACGACATCTACTGGGTCCAGGACAGGACGCTCGAGGAAACCATGCAGCTCATGAAGACCATGTACAACTTCTCACGCACGTGGGTTTTACTCCCAATGCTCCAAATTGACTCACCCTAACAAATATTGTAGGAAGAAACAATGGGTGAACCAAATGGACGAATGGAAGCTCAAGAAGAACACTAGCACCATTGAGATGCAGAGTATTGTCAGGATCCAGCAAAAGCGGAAGGCCGAGGATGGCAAAGATACCGACTTCACCGTCCGTGGTCGTCATGTTGATCAAGAAAAAATCGAACGATGGCAGAAGAGACAGAAGTGTGACGTTCCCCAGTCCGGTAAGTTTGCTGACTCTCAAGTGCAATCCGGTTTCCAGGCTGACTTGTATTCCGCAGAAGTTGCCACGACACCCTCGGATATCTCCTACAACACCCCTTCGGAGGTTGCACCCTCCCCCTTCGAGGTTGCACACACGCCCCGAATCGATCCACTCGCCGAGGACGGACTGGAATTTTCTTTCGTCGGGCCGGCTGAAGCACCGGGTGCTGAAGTTTTCGCAATGAGCGATCTTGTCATTGATGAAGACAACCGGCAGATACCCACACAGAACTTTCACGTTCCGATTAGCGAGCCCATGGACATCGACAGCGTACCGCCTCCAGGCCCCGCAGACAGCCTGATGGACAGGGACGCCGGATACGACTCCGATGGCAACTCCAGTGTCACCGAGATCAGCCGTGAAGAGATGTATGACTCGGACTCGGACTCAAGCGACTCGTCGGTGGCTACCATCAAGGCAGATGAATACGGCACTGCCGTGGAGGACTTTTGGCGCATCAGTCTTGGGAAGCCGATGGCTTCAAACGAGAAGAACAAGGCACTGCGTGCGGCAGCCCGGACGGGAAATGCACAGTTGGTTGAAGACCTCCTCCGGTCGGGTGCTGACCTTACGAGTCTCTCCAAGTCCGGCATGACAGCATTCCATGCTGCTGCGTTCTTCGGCCATGTCGATGTCCTGTGGCTGCTGGTTCGGAAGGGCGCTTACATCGAGGATAAAGTACGCGGGACGATTTCCATCATCATCTTCAAGCCCTCCGGGGCGAGGAAGCTTGTCCCTATTGAAAACCCAACCCCACTCCAGCTTACAGCGGCGCGGGGTCACTTTGAAGCCACCAAGTCTCTCTTGCAATGGGGGGCGAACCCAGGCCAGGACACCGAGGATTCTTCCCTTTCATGGGCTATTCAATCGGGTTCCACGTCAACTTTCAAACTCATAGACAAGCACACCACGGTTCTGCCAACGAATTACGCGCTGATTGTGGCTGTAGAGTTTGGCCGCCTGGAAATTGCTGGATGCCTACTGGACAAGGGTGCAGATCCCTATACCGTGAGGAACACTGACGGCTACTCAGCACTAGGGGTGGCGATTTTGGAAGGACACTCTTCTATCGTCGAGTTACTACTCGACCGCGGCGCAGATCCTCACGCTGGCGCTTGCGGATACTACACGCCACTTACACTGGCCGCCGAGAACGGATATCGTGATATCGTCGAAATACTGTTGGATCGCGGTGTCGACCCCAACCAAGTGGGCAAGGGGGTCGACGGAGCACTTCACGCAGCTGCTTGGGCGGGGCACCGAGATATCGTTCGTCTACTCCTCGACCGGGGCGCGGATGTGGACAAGTCCGATCAAGATGGATGGACAGCACTGATGTCCGCGGCTGGCAACGGGTTCGAAGAGATTGTTGAACTACTCCTCCAGAAGGGAGCGAATCCCAATTTAACAGATGACGAGAAGTTGACTGCACTTGACCGGGCTCGGGAGGATGGCTTTCAGGAAACCGTCGAGTTGCTACGCGAGTACGGCGGAGAATCTGGCCCAGACGATGATAGTGAGGAGGACGACGGAGATGACACTGACGAGGATGAAGAAGAGTATGGAGAAGAGGATGAACGAGAAGGTGAGGGAGGTACGAATGGGGACTAACTTCCATGGCACATCACGATGGGTTGTTGACATCGGGCCACTCTACCCAAGATAATTTCTTGACAGGAGTATTGGAATTCAGCGAGCATGTGTATTGAACTTCGATATATATCTAGCATCATGTGGACGGGCGCTGCTGTTCAAGCTGTTGACGGAGGAAGAGTTTCATGGTTGTCCTTTTCACTCTTGTCATTTCGTCCGAGGCAGCCAATCCAATTCCAATGCTGGCTTACCGTCACTTCTGGATCACAAACATAGCTTATCAACTACGGGTTTGTAAGCCTGCTTTGAAATCTCAAGCACCTTCCCAGGCCCGGTAGAACGAGATACTTTACCTTACTGATGCAATACTAGGCCATCAGCACCACAACGGCATCCGAGCCGAGGCCAAGCCGGCAGCGAGGCTGGACGGGCCCACCGAAATTATTGATTAGTGAACACGGTGCGTCCGGGACGCCGACGGATGATTAAGAAACCGCCGAGGCGGCTTGTACCGGTCGTCCAATCATATTGCGCAGATGTGCTCGCCGTATGTCGTCGTCTGGCATCAACAATGAGTATTTAAAACGACCATGGCAGTCAAGGTTAAAATGAAATTATGATCATAGTCAATCAAGACTCGAACATCACAAGACGGGCAGACACACTCAGACTAGCAGACACATAAAGACACTCCAGTCCACAGCTCAAGCACTTCACTGACTTCAACAACCCAAGCACTCCAACAACCAAAACAGCCTATTCTAAACCCTACCAACACAACAAAATGGCGCAACGTTTCCCATCCGTCGCTCTCATCGGTGTTCGTACCAATCCCTAACTCTCCCCCCCAATCATACCCTAACAAAACACCCACAGGCATCCGGTAACCTAGGTCCGCACATCCTCCAAGCCCTGCGCACCGCCAAACCCGCCTTCAACCAAATCACGGTCCTAACCCGCACTCCACCTTCTCCTTCCGCCTTCCCCTCCGACATCACGGTCAAGGTCGTCGACTACACCTCCCTCCCCGACCTCACCGCCGCCCTAACCGGCATCGACGCAGTCATCTCCGCCGTCCCGACCTTTGCCGCCCTGACCCAAAAACTGATCATCGACGCGTCCCTCGCCGCCGGCGTGAAGTTGTTCATCCCCTCTGAGTACGGGCTAGACAGCACCGGCGCGCGCATCAATGCCGATTTTCCCTCGTGGAGACCGAAGTCGCAGATATCCGACTACCTCGCCGAGCTCAAGTCCCAGGACAAGATCGACTATGCTCTGGTGATGGTGGGTTTGTTCCTCGACTGGGGCATGGAGGGGATTCTGCTTGACTTGAAGGGGAAGAGCGTCCAGCTCTGGGATGGTGGGAATACGCCTATTTCGCTGACGACGGTGGGGGAGATTGCGAAGACGGTCGTGGGGGTTTTGGAGGGGAAGAATGGGGGGAAGACGGAGTTGAGGGTTAAGAATATTAATATCTCGCAGCGGAGGCTGTATGAGCTTGCGACGGATGTGGTCGGGAAGGAGGGGTGGACAGTTACGGAGCTGGATACGGTGGCGGCGGTGGAGAAGGCGAGGGAGAATATCGCGAATGGGGTGCCGGATCGGTCGTATGCTTTTCTGAAGCGGGCTGTGGTGGATGGGACGTACGGATCGGTGTGGAAGGCGGAAGAGGATGATAGTGAGTTGATGGGGTTGAAGACGTTTACTGAAGATGATGTGTTGGAAATCATCAGAAATATGGCCGGAGGCAAGTAATGGACATGGAACCGGAGGATGAAATGGGGCAGACCTAGGAACTGGTGCGAGATTGTCAGACAACGGCAGAGTGCAGTCAACTTATTCGTCAGTGTTATAGAATTCAATATGCATAGAAAAACTTAATGCAGAGCCATGGCCGAATAACGACAAGGTTTGAGTAGGTATGAGGGTTATACTTTAAAGTTCAACACTATTATCCTATCTGTCCTAACACTCACACACCAAGGTCCATTCCCCACAACCACTGTGAAGAGAAACAGAGGCGACAGACGGGCAGTGAGTCTGAGCCACCGCAGTGACAAATTCTAGATGAGAGAACCCAATAAACCAAACAAACCGGATTATAACGACATCAAAGAGTTACGGTTGAAAGCGAGAAAAAACAGAAGCAATTCAATCAAGCAGTTGCAACCCCATGAATCCCGGAGATTACAGCATACAGTGAGGTGTTCTCACACGGGCCAGGTCGCCTGCATGTGATTAGGCCTGTGTTGAGGCCGGCAAGTTGTTGGGTCTCGTGGATGTGGCAGGCAGAGTTACAACCCTCTTCCTCGCATATATCCTAGCCATCCATTGCTCGACCCGAACCATGACCGCTAATCTATGATTCTGTCATTGCCGCACCAACAGTGCAGGACGATGGCGAGGTGCGGCCCCTGATCGCCCGACGCCGCTTGGCGGACCACGTAGACGGGGGCCGTCTTGTTGCACGTCAGCAAGGCCAAGCTGCGACATTTTGAAAAAGACAAGGAGAATTGTAGGTGATGGTGCGATGTGGTGGATAGACTGGACTAGTTGCAATCGCGAAGAAAACGAAGGACCCAACGGGGCTTTGGTACCTACCTACAGGTAGGTATCTAGACCTCGCCCCCACTTTCAAGCTCGAGTCTGTACTAAATTCGCCATATTGATCCAGGTTATCCAGTATGAGCAGACAAGCAAATCCGCATTTGGCTCCGGAGTCCGGATATTCGGCCCCGGCCGGAAGGTCCCACAATTTTCAGCCCGCCCGACTTTGTCCGGTGCCGTTTAGATCCTTCCGGCCTGCCGGGCAAGGGCAATGGTTGCCGGGTGGCTGGCCACTAACTTCAAACTCCGCCCTTGGCTTCCTGCCTTCCTCACCTTGTACTAGCTGCACGCAAGCCAAGTCCCAAGCCGCCAAGCAACACACAGACGACGCCACCGCACACTACGGAGAATACCAAGGACACAAGAAAACCAATTATCAAAACTCCCGAGTACTTCTTAGTAATTCTCGCCGTACAGTGAACTCCATAGCTGGCACTCCCGCCGTCGATTTGGCAGAGTGGATAGGTACATACCTGCCACGTGGTCTGGGATCAGGGAACCAGACACTAACGAAGAAAATGTGGTCGAGGAGAAGAGGACGAAATCCTCCAGGATCCGAGACCCGCTCAAATGAATAATAGAAAACAAAGAGCTGTATCCGCGAACCGGGGGTTCGGTCCGAAAGACGTCAAGGAATTGAAAAACTGCGCCTCTCTCGTGCCTTAGAAGGCAACTCGACACCGATTTCTTGCGCACACCGAATCTTGATGGATAGAGACAACAAGCTTGGAGAATCCACAGAGATCCATCCCATTTTCAGCCTCCCCCTTCCCCCACCAGCTCCATCATCCCATTCCGGATTCCGTATCCCGCACTAGCTTGTCCCACATCACCGCCTCTCCATTTATCAAGCCCCTAAACCCCACGGAATAGTGGATACAGACTTTCGATGGTCTCCACGTCCCCGGACCCCGAGTCCAGGTCTTCGGATTTCCACCCCGCTGAAGGCGGCAGCTCAGCTCCTCTGGACAGCGGAATTATGTTCCGTGTGGAGAGCGCGCGGGGGACATGTTCGGGAAGGCATCATGGATGTACCGTAGGAAAGGGAAAAACATGTCCCTGCCTAAGGATGAGATAGGAACAATGATGCGCACTCTATGTGACAGGCATGATGCTGAACCGTCAACGCTGCCGCCTAATCGGCGGAATCTTCATGCTGGGTTGAACATTGGGCGCCGATTTCAAGCAAACCTGAGGCGATTACCCGGTACGCGGACATGTAAACAGAGCCGGCCGGCAGAATCACTTACACGCCGTCACCACCACATTGTAAAAATCCAACAAGGCGTTGAAATTGATGAATCGAAGACAACAGATGTGCTCGATAAACTACTAGACGTAGATATTGTACCCTAAACCCACCCAGCGCATATTAAACCCTGCACAGAAACCCATGCTTCCATTGATGCGTGGTATCATACAACCGTCCCCCACCCCCCTAAACCGTCTCCCTGATCTCAGCCGCGGGCCTCTTCTCATCGCTCCCGCGGGGCTCGTCGTGGTCGACGACCTTCTTGACGGCAGCGACGGCCTGGTCGGCGAGATGCTTGTCCTCGAACACTGTGACAGCAAGTTAGCAGAGAGCTTCTCGTGAAAGGGTAACAAAAACATACTGAAAGCCAACTCCTCGAGGGTGCGGCCAAAGGTCTCGGGGAAGAAGAAGTAGACAAAGACGACCTCGTAGGCGAGCCAGGCGCAGTACGAGATGAGGTAGCGCCAGCCGACGTTGCCGAGGCCGATGGGATTGACATAGGTGGTGAAGAAACTGGCCAGACGGCCGAAGAGCTGGAAGACCGAGATACCGCGGGAGCGCTCGGCGTAGGGCCAGACCTCGACCATGTAGGCTAAGTAACATTGCGTGTCAGTAATTTTGTCCGAGACCACAAAAAAAAAAGAGGGGAAGACAAACTGTAAGTGAGGGCGTTGTAGCCCATGTTGTAGCACGGCGAATACGCATAGATAAAGAAGAGCACGGCGATGTTGGCGGCGTTGTTGGGCGTGCCGGCGTCCTTGGCCGTCTGGGCCTTCTGCATCGAGATGGTCCAGGCGACGTAGCAGCACAGCAGACTGATGGTGCAGGCGAGGTACATGACGCGGCGGCGGATCTTGGTGACGAGCAGCGAGACCGTGACACCACAGAACAAGCTCCAGCAGGCGATGGACACGTTGACCTTTTGGATGTAGGTCGAGTCGGTGAAGCCGATCATCTTGAGCAGGTCGCCGAGGAAGTACGAGATGAGCGTGTTGCCGGACCACTGCGTAAAAAGGCCGAGCATGACGGTGATCAGCAGGCGGCGCCGCATGCCGGCCGTCTTGAACAGGTCGCCCCACGTCCGCTTGGCCGCCTCGAGCTCGAGGTGGATGGTGGCCTGCATCTGGGCGAACTCGGCCTGGACGAACTCGGCCCCGCGGTTGCCCTCGCTGTGGTACTTGAGGAGGATGTCGTGGGCCTCCTGGCCGCGGTCCTTGGTGATGAGCCAGCGGGGGGATTCGGGGAGGAAGCTTGACACCGTAAATCAGTTTTGTTTTCTTCTCTAGACATAAAAACTCACAAGACAAAGGTGATCTGCAGCAGCGAGGGGCAAATCTGCAGCAACGAGGGGATACGCCAGGCCCAGTCGCTCTTGATGTTGTTGGTGCCGAAGCAGATGGCGGCGGCAACGATCTGGCCGACAAAGTAGGCGACGTTGAACAGCGACGTCATGATGGGGCGCTCCTTGGGGTAGGCCAGCTCGCCGATCAGCGACGAGCCCGAGACGATGCAGGTCGGGATGCCGAAGCCGAGGATCATGCGGGCGACGATGTACATGGCGACGTGCTGGGCGAAGCCCTGGATGAGGGCGCCGATGATCATGATGCAGGAGCCTCCAAAGATGGACCACCGACGGCCGAACCTGTCGTTGATCATGGGGATGAAGGGCAGCGACAGGATGGCGCCGAGCGAGTAGGCGGCCGCGATGATGCCCTTGAGGGAGCCCTGGGGGTTGTTGAAGTCTGGCCTACAGTCAGTTTCTCGCCTCGAGTCCGAATCCGAATCACTACTCACAGGAGATCCATGACGGCACAATCTGCAGGGCATTGATCATCTGGGAATCAAAGCCCGACGTCAACTCGATGCCCATGCATGTCGGGAACAGCATCATGTAGAGAAACAAGAGCTTCGGCTTCTGGAAGAACCACTTCTTGTCCTCGGCCGCGAGCCGGGTGACGATGGGGTCGGACTTGCCGACCTCGGCGGCGGTTCCCAACGCCATGGTGAAGGTGTTTTGCGGGAAAGGGGGGGACGACGAAAAAGGGGGTCTCCGATCTGCACCTTGATGAGACGAGACAGGCTGGGCGAGGGAGTCGCTGGTCGAGCAGGACGAGACAAGAACAGCAGCAGCAGCAGCAGCGGCCCTTCTTTAATTATCCATGGCCGCGGGATCACGTCGCGGGCTGCAGTACGACCCAAAGAGTTGGTTGGGATCTCCACTGGCCGGACATCCCAGATCCAGGTCTTGTTAGTCTCGGGCGATCATCCAGGCCGGGCTTTGGCCCGAAGGTGCCCGTGTCCCAGCAGCTGGTGGCAGAAATTGGAGACCAACAAATAGGTCCGCATTTGTGCCGTGTTGTGGTTTGCCTCCCTCCGTCGCTAACGTTAGTTCGCTGAACGGCTCCCGCTGCTACCCCGGCCACAGCTGTCCCAGCAGGTCCCGCGTCTTGGCACGCCGCCAGACGCCTGTCACGGCGGTCCCCAGCGGCCACTGGTGGTCGTGCCGGCTAAATGCAACACCAAGCCGGGAACTTCGCAACGCCATCCCGTTAGTGTGTCCCCCCGGTGAAATGATCCTCCACCTTCCTCCTCCTCCGCAGGCCAGACCACACATGTCGGCTCGCCACCGCTCCCAGCATTCGGACCGGGGTGCATGCTCCCCTCACTGTCAGACGGCAAACGGGCAGGAGACACAAAAAAACCTGGGGCGCCCGCCCACGGGGAGGGGAACGGGGGGCCACAGCGGCAGCCGGCGGCGAGTCGGATTTCCAAAACCGGTCTGGGCCGACTCCAGAGGGGGAAATGCCATCCCCGCGTGTCCTGCTGGTTTGAGAGTCCAGTGACTGACTCCAGGGGCTGCTCACGAAAGCGGGGCCGCCGCCTCCGAAAATATCATCACAGCTTTTGCCGCCACTTGCTAGCTAAGCAGACCGGCGACACGGTCGGTCGGGTTGCTCGGGTGCGGTGTGTAAACAGCTTCGAGATTTCTTCCAGCTTGGCAAGCAAGCCACTTCCCACGGGGGCGAGCGCGACTGCATGAGCAGCAAAGAAAACGTTCTGTTTCGGCCGGCGATCGCAGACGCGAGGGTGTGAAGCCTCCAAGCAAAAGACGTACCCAAGACGCACCAAGCATTTCCAAGCAACTGCAAAAAGCTTTCCATTCTGCCTGCCTCGGCCGCCAAGCCCAGCCACCGGTTTAGCCGCTCGTCTTGGTGTTTTCCCCCTTTCCCTTCCCTCTTGGGAGCGACGAAGAGGAAGGAGCCCGTGACCGGTCTGGTCGGTGGTGGCTTGCTCGATGACGATGCCGACCCAACACCCGCATCTCCCACACCCCCGTCCCCCGGACACACATGGTGGAGTGTGTGTGGCCCAACCCCGCATTTCACGATTCCAAAATCGTTTTCCTTTTTTCTCTTCTGCGGCAAATCGTGCTGCTGACTGATGTTCGACACACACACCGAAAATACCATCCCCGATTCACCGCTGCCCACGGGCCATCTCGGCGGTTTACTCTAGAGAACAACTGCTTCGGATTCGCAGGGCTTGGCGCCGTGCAGAAGCGTCCCGCATTTAGCCAATGCCCGGCAGCTGTCTGACCAGCAGGGTGCCAAGCCGCTGGGTTGGGTACGGCTGTTTATTGCAAAGTACTGTTTGCTTCAATATCATGCCTTGTCTGCTGCCTCGCTTGGGCTCAAAAAGACCCAGTGGCCGAACCGGAAGTCCGGGTTTTCGTCAGGGTCAGCTCATCTATTTTCCCCAGGCCCAACAACGGCTCCGTCAGCTGGGCCACCCTCGCTTGTGTGCATGTGTGCAGGTTTATATATACAAAAGTGGGCGTGTGAACCCGCCAAGGCGGTTTGCAATCTACGCACGCTGCTGGTCTTTAATCTATCACCGAAAAATATATAGGGGCCAAGAACCCGGATACGTTTTGCGAAGATTGTTTGGACTGCGACGACTTCTTGGTGTGAGTCTGCTCACCACTCACCACTCACCACTCGACACCTTCACTCTTCCAGTTTCTCGATACCTCCCGCCATACCACCCACGACTCTGCGCAGCCAACCACTTCGTTCAAACATATATATACCCGTAATTGGATATTTTGCTCGCTTATGCGTGCCAGCCCCGAAAGAGTTTTTCGTCCACACACAGATCGACGGTTCTGTTTCACACGCCCACGAGGCAGCAGGGCAGAGAGTGAGAACATGGCAGGTGGGTGGGGACAAGAGATCCTCCCGCCGTCTGTTCGGCATCCTTCTGCGATCGAGCCGTCAAACATGAGCCACCCACCTCTGGCCAGGCACATTTCTGGGGGGGGAGTTCACTTTGTTGGCGGGCACAAGGAACGAGCACATTTTAATTGCTACCAACACGGTCAATCGATACTACCCCGGATTCCGTATTTTGACATCAGCCTTTTTTGCAGGGGAGTAATAACAGAGGTGTAGTAACTTGTCAGGTATGATTCATCAAGAGACGACGACATGGACCAATCCTCAAGTACACCCGTTCCTTAGAAACCCCAACTCCCGTACACGACCAAGCAGACCCTGCAAGTAGGAAGGTAGGTAGGGGACGAACTGCGTGCCAAAAATGGCTCGGCAAATAAGAATACCAGAAACCGTTTGCCGACCTATCACAGCCCGTCGCGTCCCAACGAGAAACGCATGGGAGCGTCACATTGACGATTTTCGTTCTCTCTCTCTCTTCAATGTTTCTCCACGTGCAGCGTCGCATTCGAAAGCCGGACGGCAAACTGGATTGCGACGCTACCGTCTGAGCGCCTACTGCCCGCCCAAAAGCACAGAAAATCGTTTCCACTCCGTTTTTTCCCCCGCGCGCGCCCGCAAGCGCGCAAGATGGATGCATCTTGTTTTGTGTTTCTCCATGTTCTCTGGTTGGTGGGGGATCTCCCGCGGCTCGCTACCCTGTGCATCTTCTTTGGTATGCTTTCCTTGGTGGGTAGTGGCTGGGCGCTCGTCAGGGTCCAATGGTTCTTGTCTGAGCACACGAGATCTACCCTGTCTACTGCTCGTTCCAGAAGACAGCATGGAAGGATTGCATTACCTACCTAGGTACCTACCTAGGTCCTGAGGAGGATTCAATAGGAGCGCTTCTCTTGAACATTGACATATTCATCCTCACCTTCCCCTCCCCGACCAAAACCTTCTTTACCTTCGTTTCGTGGGATGTGTTGGGTAGTTGTCACAGCGCTCATCTCGTGAAAATATGTGTAGGTACCTATCAGTATCGACCCCTTGCTCGGCCTCTACCTCCCGAGCCCCAAGACTCTTGGGTTGCGCGCCGAAGGGGACCGGAACCCTAGACTCTTGCATCGCAACACACCAGAGCGGGAAAGACTACCCTAACGGGATCGTCTTCGCTTCCGCGGTGATGTAGCATTTTCGGCTTTGGATGTGCCGGCGCTATCGGCGCTAGTGTTGTTTGACTGCGGGAATCGTGCCGTGGACACCTTGGACCTGAAGACCTTTTCTTCCATAGTCTATGTTGCTGGTCAGCAGTCCTTCGGCCCGACCTGCCCAACTGTACTCTGTCTCTCCTTATAAACACACCTGGTTGCGACACTTGAATGCTCATCGACTGGTATTTGTCTTTTAGCTGTTGTCTGCGACGAATCTGGCGAGATTGAAAAGGAGATCAAAGACGTCCAATCTAGTGGATGCCGTTATCGACCGGCCTCGAATGAGAAGCTGTCGGACTGCAGCAGCACTGTTCGGGAAGATGTGAGCAACTGTGGGTTGTTAATTGCTTATAAATCTCCTCTTGATATCAATACCCAAGTATATAATTCGGGTTTGTTTTCGTAGATGCCTAGCGTTCAGGTAGTACCAGGCATTTAGTCAACTTCGCTGGCTAGGTAGATATATTTACCTACGAACCCCTTTCTATCTTCGTCTTCTTGTAACCTTGCTCATCCATTTCCTAAGATCCAAAATCTACTACCCACCTAAGTGGTTCCAAGCTTTGAGTCTGGCGCTCTGGGGGGCTCTGTTGACTTATTAACGTGTGATTTTGGAATTCCACGGGTATCTCATTCCACCGTGGCAGGGCATTGTACTCGCACCGCCTCGGGTGGTTCTTCGGGTTGTTTGTTGCGCCCATGGGGTCAAGTCCGGGTGTAGACGCCGGAGCTATACTAATACCTTTGCTAGTGTTTCCTTCGTCCAGAAGTAGTAGATATGCCGGTTGACTACCTAGGTACCTACATGTATACTTGTGGGTCGACCGGTAGAACCGCACATCATATCCAGCAGAGTTCTGCGGTGCCGAACCTCGTCCTCGGCGTTTACTCTAGCTTATTACTACTCAGCTCTGCCGGCGAAGCAGCTGTCCCAAACTCCATCTCTCCCCGCGCCAAATCCCCGACCCCCCTCATCGTAACCGGCGAAACAGTCGTACTACACCGACTAAGCGGCGACTCCTCCGTTTCCAGGGGTGACAAAGCAGCCGCCGGATCAACAGGCGACTCCTCCCCGTCCTCTCCGTTCTCGCCTCCGGGTTCAGAATATCCAGACGCCGCATTCGCCGCCGTCTCCATCTCCGCCGCACCACCTTCCCCCGGCATCTCGACCCTCTCCTCGCCCATGCCCATCTCGACACGCCTCTTGCCCTCGGCATCTAGTTCGATCACCTCCTCCAGTTTTGTCGTAATACCATCGTCGCTGGCCTTCTCGGGGTCATCCTTGGAGGCGGATGGGGTGGTGGATGCTTTCCTCTTCCCCCGTTTGTAGAAGAAGCATCCCGTGCCGGCGAAGAGGAGGATTCCCCCTACCGCGGAGCCGATTCCTACGCCGATGGTCTCTTCGTATGAGAGGGTTCGGTATTGGTAAATACCAATACCAACATAGCCGTCACTGCCTGTCTCGGTTACTGTCGCTGTGGGGGGGCTTGGGTTTTCCGTTGTTGTGCCGTTCGATGCCTAGGTATATGTGTATGCTGTGAGCTTTGTCTTCATGTTGCAACATGCAGGGGGACCAACATACGAGGTTAGCAATTTTGAAACTAGGCGAGGGAACCGTGATCCGCGTCGCCAAATCGGCTATCTGCAGCCGGAAGATGCTCGCGTTACTGCTGGGTGGGACCCATGTGATGTTGTTCCCTGGGGTGGAGGCTGTCTTCCATTAGTAGACGTCCCACGACTCAGAAACCCCCAGGTTAACATAGACAGTTAGTAAAATCAGGATGATGAAAGCTTTCAACCTACAGGTGATAATCTCAATGCCCCGGTACACCAAATCGTCCCCGGCGCCCAGCAGCGTGATATTCACCGACGCCGTCGCATTGGCCCAGCTCAGGAGAACAGGCACGCCAACGGTAATATTGGCGAACGAGTTGGTAAAGTAAATAGTCGCCAATACCTGCCGAGAGAATAACCCGAGAAACCACAAAAAGAACAATCGATCCAGTTTCGGCCTCATCTCTCCTCGTCAATACCTAGTGCCGAGGAGAACACCAGGAGAGGAGGTTGTCCTTTTCGCGACCGGGGAAGAACAGCAAAAAAACAGAAAGGACAAAAGGTTCGAATGGGCCACCGAGAAAATACCTACCTAGTATATGAAGCGCGGCACTGCAGCGCCTCACCTCCCATTTCTTTCTTCTCCTCTTTCTCTATATGTTAAATAGGTTTTGAGCGGTAGCCAGTCAACCCAACTGATACAAAATGCCTTGGAGGTGTCCTGACGGCACGGCACTGTCCCCAAGGCGAAAAATCACCATTGGGCGAATGGCAGGCGGCGGCGCAGGCGCGTCCAAATTACCGGGTGCTATATGCGCACGGCTTGTGTGACCATCCCGTCTGTGATCGCAGAGACGACGTGCATCACGGAGGCGCCGTGCCGCGTATGTGTTTAGGCCGTGGGCGGCGTGGGCAATGTACGGTTGTCTTTAAGTGGTCCTATGGAATGGTGTTTACTCCGTCCGTAGTCCAGCCTTTTTGCGCTCTCCGCTTGCTTGTATGTACAGTTTCATTCCAAAACTGGTCCCCTGTTACACAACCCCTTAAAGCGCAAAAGCAACCGCCAGCCCAGCCACGGCAACCCACCAGCCCATCGCCCCCATCCGTCCCGCCGACGACGGCTTGCCCGGCTCACCCGACCCCGATCCCGACCCGGACCCGTTCCCGTTCCCAGACCCGGAACCACCGCCCGCGCCACCGGTCCCGTTGTTCGACGCAACCATCAACAGACTCTCCACCGCCCCAAGCGTGCTCAACTGCTCGCCCAGTCCGTCCGTGGTGGAGATGTAGTACTCCCCATTGACATCGCCCCAGTGGAAGCCGCACATGCGCCCGTTGTCGCCGCCGGTGCACTGGTTGACAGCCGCCTTGGCCGACGAGGTGAGTATAGGCGTGATCTTGCCCGCGGTGTACGGCGCCGTCGCGGTCGTGGCGGCCAGGAAGCGGTGCAGCACACCTTTGAAGCTGATCATGTCGGTTGTGCACGTGTCCTTCTCCTCGCAGGCGGCCTCAAAGGCGATGCCGTTGGGGAAGAAGGTCTTGAGCGTCGCGTCGAGGATGTTGTCGAGGTTGGATTTCCACTTTGTCTGGGCGTCCCCGCTGGTCTGCAAACATAAAGTCATTAGTGGCGAAGTCGGTGTAGGGACGAGACAGACTGACCTTGTTGTACATGAATGACGCGCCCTGGATGATGTGCGCGGCGGGGTACGAGAACAGAGCCTTGTTGATGTCGGTGCAGTTCTCGCCCGTATGGCCGCCGTTGTAGATGGCCCACGTCTTCTCGTCGATGTACCCGATCTTGACCATCCAGTCGTAGACCTTCTGGGCCGCGTCCGAGTACGTGGAGTTGCCCGTGGCCTTGAACAAACGCGAAGCAAGGTTGAAGTAGCATCCATTCGAGACGGCTGAGCCATGTTAGCGTGACACTAGGACGTTGGGATAGGTCGCATACTATCTTTGTAGTCATATCCCAGGTTGGACAAGGGAATCTGCCATCGCAGACCACCGCCGCACAACTCCTCGTCCTGATACCGCGACACCATATTCTCGAAAACGTTGGTGGCGAGTGTGGACCATTTCGGCGCGTCCTTGGGGTCGGGGAGACCTGCGTCGGTCGCATCGAGGGCAGCAATAGCCCAAATGCACTGGTCATCATTGCCCATGGAGGCAGTCCAGTTGGCCGGGAGGAAGTTTTCATTTTGCCCAGTCTGCCACAGCATGCCCTCGGTCACCAGGTCGTTGTACTGAGAGTCGCCAGTGAGGTGCCAGTAGTCGATGAAGGAGCTCCAAAAGACTGCCGCATTCCACCAGTAGTACTGGCCGTTAGGAGGCGGTCCAGGCAAGATTCCGGGGATTTCGCCCGTCTTGTTGCCCTGGTAGAGGCCCATCAGGTCGTGGGCCATGGTCTTGGCGGTCGCGACGATGTCGTCGTGCGAGTCGATCTTGAAGGGGGACGCCGCGAGGGCCCCGGCCCCGAAAAGGGCGGCAACGCCAGCGAAAGAGGCGATCATGGTCAAGCGAGTGTGTGGGTAGTCTGTGAACGGAACGAGTGATGCCCCCTAGTGGTTGTACGGTCGGGGGTTTGAGGTCATATCAATGTTTTCCGTCTCCAGTCTCGTATTTCACGAATCCTTCAACGTCTGCGCCACACCCGGGCTCACCCTGGTTGGCTCACGGCCCGCTCCACTCCCGTTGCAGGGAAATGAGTTTCCAAGATAATCTGGGATCAGTCAGGCGCCAAGACTTTGAGCTTGATCGGTCGTCTTACTCATCAGCCAAGGATGCTCCTCAAGGGGTAAGGGCGGCGCAACAAAAGGCCATCAGGCGACAACTTCCAAACCAAGGCTCCAATATCCGTACGACCTGATGATGAAGGCATGCCACGATGGATGCCAAGATCAGTAACAGGTCGACGACAGCAAGTTCCGCAAGGAGTCGAGACCCACCATTACGAGGAACAACGGAATACGACGTCAAGCCCAAAGCGGACCGCGTCTGCAGCCCTAGCCGCTGCCAACTCCTCATCCCCTTCTTTTCCCCGCAAAAAGAGCGCGTCAATGGTGCAGTCATGGACTTCAACTTAATCACACTCTTCGACCCCGCCTAGTCCTCCCGGCCGTGGTCCGTGTTTACATCCCGTGCCGGCTGCGAATGAATCGAGGGCGCAGGTGCGATGATGTCTGACGGCTTCGGACTCCTTCGGATTTGAGCAAGACGCCACTGCACCCAATACATCTGCTCATGCTCCCGCAAATAGCGCTTGCCGTGGAACCCTCGCAGCACCAGTTGTCTCCCGAGCATGCCTAGCTGCCTGCGGTCCTCAGCCTTCTCCTGCATCCGCCTAGCCAGCCACTCGACGTCGGAAGGGGATAAGTTGT
The DNA here is from genome assembly GCA_030411725.1 of Echria macrotheca. Classification (NCBI taxonomy): domain Eukaryota; kingdom Fungi; phylum Ascomycota; class Sordariomycetes; order Sordariales; family Schizotheciaceae; genus Echria; species Echria macrotheca. The sequence continues at coordinate 180,456 of MU839836.1, forward strand.
CAGGCATGACGAGATGCGGCAGGACCGATCCCCTGGCGTCTACCTCGCCGCAGTATTTGGCCCATGGTCCAGCCATCGCAAGTATCGCGATCTGCGCGCGGGCCAGCGCCGTCGGGTCATTGGGTGGCACCACCTCGCCGTACCGGACCGAGGGGTTCTCGGGGTCCGTCAGAACCAAGGCCGTAGCTCCAACGGCTGTCGCGACGATGGGCACTCCCGCAAGTGCCGCTTCGGCGATGGCAAGGGGGAGTCCCTCCGAGAGCGATGAGTTCATGAATAACCAGGCATCCTGGAGCGCCTCCTGGGGCTTGCCGAACCCTTTCAACACGACGTGTCCTGCTAGGTTGCATGACTCGATGAGCCTGGTCATGTCGATGTCGTAGCCCGGTTCACGATCTCGCGCTCCGTACACAAATAATTGGTAATCCTTGAACCCGTACTTGTTGACAATGACGTCCGCAGCCATAATTGCGGTCTTGATATCCTTGATGAACTGGACATTGGACAGCATGACCACTGTTGGCTTGTCGGTCCGTACTCGTTCGACCGGTTGGAAGGCGTCCATATTGCTCACCCCGTTGACAATAGGGTCGATTTTGCGACGGAAAGCTTTCCTGTGTTCAAGCCGGCCGCCGTCGGCTCCGAGTTCAGTCTCCCAGATTCTGTGACGTCAGCTTGCCAATACACTTTCAGTTAGGCCTCGGCTAGACTTACGGGTTAAATACCGAAGTGCAGGGTAAGACAACATCTGCGTGGAAGTACGCGAGCCGCATGGCTAGTCCGATCCCGGACAATATCATAGACTGCACGGCAAGAGGGAGGGTGGACTGCGCGGGGCTCAGATTGAGGCAGCATTCGCGCCACAGAATGGCGTGATCCCAGATGCCAAAATTTACGCCTCGTTTGTGCTTCAGAAAAACGCCGAAAAGGCTGCTGATTCCGTGATGAGTACTCTGGAAGACTCTGGGGCAGTCGGTGGGTGTCTGTACTGAGAAAATAAAAAAGTACGAGCTGTAAATCGACAACGCCGTGCGGAAATCCTTGAGACTTGGTCTCTGGATCTCGAAGTAATCGGTTGGGTTGACGATGTTGGGGTCATCATACTGAGTCAACCAGGCTTCGACCCATGCGGCGGCCACCGACCTTGAGTTCCACGTCTTGTTATAGTCCTTGTGTTGGAAAAATTCAAACATGTCGAAAACAGCCGTGCTATAGACATCCATATCCTGCTTGGAAATCGAGCGGGACCGCGCGCCTTTGACAAAGAGCTTCAGCAGCGGGATGAAGACTTCAACGATGTCGCGTTTCTCGTCGGTGTCGGCCATCTTCGCGTCAACCTGTGACTCCAGCAAGTTGTCAATGAGACCATGGTTTGCTGTGCGCCCATCGAGTCCCCAAAGCGGGAGCAGTTTGAGCGACTGCACGTTCCGCTCGATCTGGAATCGAGGAATCCCGAATTCATTTGCTGACTCTGCGAGGACGTGGTTGCGTATTGTGCGGTGGCCGTTGACAAGGTCTCTTCGACAGTTCGATACCCCGCCAGGAGCATCAGGCCAACATCCGATGTCATTGAATATGACAGAAATCCGATCCTCCCCATCATCAAAGCAGTCTTGAGGCCGTGTCGTTATCTGATTCGCATCCCGGCTCAGGCCCATTGCGTATAAGTCTGACGTCTTGATGGGGAGTAAGCAGACTTCAGATATTTCCTTTTCCAGCTCGATGATGGCAGCAATCTGGTCGATCCGTGAGTCAAGTGCCACCTTCGCCCCGGTGAGGTCTCCAGAGCCACGCAAACGCCAGTAATTCGCCAGAAGAGGTTCCTGCCGAAGTATCATCTCGTCAACCCAACAAGCCGCAATGGCGTCAAGGTCGTTGGCATCTCTCCAGTGACTCCAAAGCTCTGTCCGGAGCCACCAGGTGGGCACTGGCCGATAAGATGTCTTCGTCCGCCAGTATTGCCATGCTTTCGGGTTCGCCAGCATTCTCCAACTGAACACTTTGCCAGAAAAGCTTGCAATAAGCTCTACATGGCGTCGACGATGATGAATAAACAAATCCTCGTTTTCAAAGAGGTTGTCTTGGGGTCTGCGAAGTAGCTGGTCTTCATGGTCAAAAAGGGGGGGCGGCCATGGTATGACACCACTTCTACCGTCCTCCTCTAGTGTTGTTATCAGAGTCGGATCCCTGCGATGACGGTAGTCAAACTTGGTAGTATAACGACGGTCCCCCATCGTCCTGGTGACACGATACACTCGATCAGATGGCACCCAGTTTAGGTCATCCGGCGCCTCCTCGGTGCTGGGCGCACCCCAGCAGACTTGGAGCGAACGGTGGGATCCAGACTCGACAAAATCGGCCTTCAGCACCTCTGCGGATTGCTTTGAGCCCTGCTTGTAACGGTAACGAAAAGAATACGCGGTGTCCGTGAATGTGAGCACCCCGTGAGTTATGCGCCCGTGCTTGTCGTAGTAGCTGGTGGATTGAGTCTCTGCGCACAGCATATCTCTCTTCACAGGGCGTCTTGATCTACTGTTCGCCGCATAGGTATAGGTGCTCATGCTTCGGCCATGTCTGCCCTCATCACATCGTCTGGCCAACCGAAACTTTTCGTCGTAATGCGCCGAGGCCACAGGATTGGTCTCTTGAGGGATACTCCGGTGGGATCCATCGAAGACTTCGAGTAGCAGCAATCCATCTAACGCCTTTCCCGCAAAACCGGTCATAGTCTTCCGTCGGAGTTGAATCGATATTCGGTTTTTGGAGAGACTGCGTGACGTCCCTTTCTGGGCAAGACGTGAGATGTGGACGAGCGCTCTGTGGTGGTAGATCAAGATCGCATAAACCCACGCATCCTTCATGCGCTTGCATATTCTCCAGAGCCCCATCAACATCCGTATAGTGACAAACTGGATTTTTGAGTGGCCCCTGAAGTGATAGCAAAGCTCCCGCTCCACCGCAGAGCTCCCCCCTGAGATCAGTCCGATCCACCGGGTCAGATGGACCAGGAATTTGGTGGGATCGAAACAAGATAACCAGTCCAGGGGAGTTGATTTGAAGTCGGCAAATTGGATGGAACGGGTTTCTCGTAAACATCTGTCGGTTTCGGGGTCGGTCCGACGGCGTTCAAGCCTCGACGTCGAAGCTTGATAAAGCCGTAACTGGAGCCAAACGTGATAATCGCTGCTATTCAAGTCTTTTGCATGAGCCCTTAGCCAGTCCTCGACTTTTCGGTTTTGCCTTGTTGGTCGTCCCATGATTCTATCAACGATGAGGGTGCGGACGACGAAAGGCAAGTCGTCCCAGACCAAATCGACGTCGATGCCAAGACACAGATGCTGCACAAGATTGGCAGTTGTATCCAATGCTGAATAAGCGCTGTGTTCCGCGCGGAGAGTAAGTTCAAGCTCCACTCTCCATGACAGGTCATCACCGTGTACCAGAAGCGAGGCGTATGCTCCCAAGTCTGGGCTCAAGGATCTCTTCGCGACACCAACATGGTATACAACTGATTCTGCTATTCTGTGAGAGTGTGAGCTGGAATCTTTGAAGTGTAGAGAATGTGACATACAATTTGGCAGCAAGGGCTTGCCAGGACTGTATATCTGAGTCGAAGTCCCTCATGACCCCAGTCGTGATATACAATCTGTCCCCTTGGGTGTGGCTGAAGGAGATTATATCTTCGAGACCGCAATCCCGAAACTTGGAGTAGCTGCTGGCGCTAACCAGGACTCTCTTCTCTCTCCACAATGCCAAGGCCAACTCAATGGTTTCGATGGCCCAAGCTGGGACCCCGGCGTTGCGGTGAGAGTTGGAGAGAGACTCGTCGACAAGATGATACAGATCGCCACTCGCAGGCGTGATTGTGTCACCGGATATGCCGTGCTGTGGGACGTTCGGTAATGGCCGAGGATTCTTCCCTAATCGATGCTGTATCGAAACCAATCCTACCATGGACTTGGATGGACTACTTTCTCCAGCCAAAGTGTCGCCTGCATCACCAAAAACACAAATTGTTGTAAGAATAGCCGCAATGCTCCCAGAGATGCACAGGGCTGTGACGTCAGTGAAAACAGTAGGTTTCCCTTTCGGGAATATGTGAAGTAAACACCCGGCACCGAACCCAATAGCCGCAGAAACGATGACCGATGTGACATGTAATGTATGTTCTGGAGTGAAACATCTGTTGAACTTCGGATTTTAACACGGCCCTTCGGACCAGATGTGAGTACATACCTGGAAAAGAACAATAGCAGTGTAACCCCAGCTGTACAGGAAATACGTCCATATCATTGTCTTGTCGTCAACCAGCAGCCAGACGAAGAGTGCAAAGCAACCAAAGACAAATATCATCCGCCTGAAAAGTGTCATGAGGGCGCCGAAATACTCTTTCCGTCGAGCCCTGAAGAACAGTCAGGTATAAAATTCGGGTGTGGTAACGGATGATTACCTTTTCCATTGTCGGATGGAAGTCTTGGCAGCCTCATTGGAGGATATTCTTGCTTCTGGAAGATCGTACGCGGACTTCCAATGATCCTTAAGGGTAACGTCAAGGATCATGATAGACGTACAAAAGTACAGTATAGCGAAGCAGATCGCGTATCGTGAGGTGAAGGATGAGAAGATGTCAATTTGGGCTGAGGTTGACGACATGGTGATGCTGACCCAGCGATCCATTAAGCAAATGAGAAAAAGGCCAATATTTTGAGCGATCTACTGGTGTCAGCATTTTCCGATATTGAAACGGCAAAAGCTCACATCAAGTCCGGCATACCGGAAGAGCATAAAGATGCTATGCTCCTTGAGCCCCTTAACCATTTGTTGGTGGCTCTTCAACGCTTGGCTGAGCTGACCAAACCAGGCGGCAGAGAATCTTTCAGGCGTCTCGGTCGACTCTTCACGAGCCAAAAGCCAGTCGATGTAGGGCAAACCTGCCACCACTCGCTCCACCAAACCACCAGATCCGAATGCAGGACTCCTGAGACGGGTGGAAAGGTGACCAACTTCCAAATGTTGCCTAAACACTTTCGCAGCGTGAGCTGACAGGTCTTGAGTCTCGTCACGGTCGATCCGAACTGAGGATTCGGTCGTGTCGTCAGGAACTGGTCCTTTGTAAACCCTCGCGGTATACCACTGGTTGATGTCCGTAGCGCCGAATTTCGGGATCTTATCGGTCCACGAAGTCCACTCGCGGCAGAGTCCGCGGTATTGGAGGAGAAGCAACGATAAGAAGCCGTATTCCACGGACAGATATATGATCAAGTCGTAGTTGTTGAAAAAACTTGATATGACCGGGGAAAGAAATAACAGCGGAATTGTTCGCCACAGTACTGTGCGGCCGGATGTAAAGGGACTCATGGGCTGATACATTGTCGATAATATTCCTGCATTGGTCAGCTACAAAACATTGGCGTAAAGGGGGATTCACGGACCCAAGAGACAGAGGTATGTAGAAATGAACATGAAATATGCAAAGAATGTGAGGGCAGCACCAAGCGAAAGTTTGAAGTAAAAGAGGAGAGCGCCGGTAATGCCAACGATGATTGAAAGAACGAAAGCGCCAGATAAGCGCTGGACGTGAAAGTGGACCATATTTCCATATGCATACTGGTTTACCGTTAGCAAACGAGAAACACAGCACTGGGGCCAGTTGATGGTAACGCACATGAGCTAAGTAGTAGTTGCCAATACTCCCCACCCAGCCTGTGATCCCGGCAGAGAGGAGAAGCGAGAGCAGAAGTGCGTAACAGGCTGCATTGAGATAGACATTGCCCATATAGGCCGTCATGAAGAGACCACGTCCAACAAAAGACAGCAGGATGATGTCCAACATTGCGGGAAGACAGAAAACGGATAGTGCGCCCAACTCGGTCAGGGTGTTCCACAATGCGGGGACTCCCGCACCTATGTTGCTGGGTGACTCGGCTGGCGGACCTTGCGCTGGCTTCAACTTGACATACACACTCATGATTTCCGAGTCTTCAGACTCATGTACCACGACTGGAGGATATCGAAGGAGCAGAGCCCGGTGTTTGTCGTATAGGATCTGGCCCAATGCGCGAGGAGTTGTGCCGAAGTAGAGCTCACATTGCGAACCTAAGACCCAGAGCTCTGCAAAGACCGCAGCTTGATCCGGGTGAGAAAAGACCGGACATCGATCGGTGGATTCGAGGTATACATCTTCCAAGGCAGCTTGTCGCATAACACAGAAGAACATGGTGGCGAAAAATTCGGTATTAATGTCGACCAGATGTTGCTCATCCTCGGACAGGAAACATCCGAAGGCGTTAGACAAGAGCTCAACAATGGCGTTGAGCGGATCGGTGCTTCCACTGAAAAGACAGTCGCCGACGAGCTGCTCCACCGCCATGTGCAAAGCTGATAGATTTGTGGTCATTGGAAGCTTGGTTGCACCCAGGTTAGCAAAATCGTTCAACCGGCGATCAAAAAGGCTACTGAGGGATATCATGTTTCCCAGAAATTGGCGACAATGCATGTCGTTCCAAGACTTGACGGAGACGTCATAAATCAGAGATTTACGACAATAGTCTTCGATCGTCTTCCGAAATCGATGTCGAGGTCTTGCAATTTGAAGTTGCTGTAGCAGAAACAGATTCTCAAACGGCGTTGAGAGATCAATCGCTGTGCGAATGCTGACTGGAAGTGCGGTTGAGGTATCCCCAGTCCCTGAGCTCTCGAAGCGTAGCTCCTCTTCATATCGGTGTATCCGCGAGACACCATGGTGCGCCAGCCAGGTGTGCGTCACTGTGGCTGTATCGCAGGGTGACCGCCGCGACAGGAAAATGTCGACACCGACAACAGAATTGGACGGACAAGACAGGCCCCAGAACTCAACATTGGTCTCCGGCATCGTAAAACCCGTGCCAAGCCCTCTGTAAACCGTGACGTGGTGTTCGGTGAGTCCCTTTATGAGTTGGTTTAGGAGATGGAATTGCGTGGAAACCGGCAGGATCAACTTCAGGCGGTCAATGATCTCGGTGACTTCTACATCGTTGAGACGATGAAGCAGGTTGAGATCTCGGAGACGGACTTGGGTGGCGAGGACTTGATCGTGCTGTGGCTGAGTAGCCCAAACGGTAAAAGGGAGGCACCCCAGAGGGGAAATTCGACCACCGTCTGGAGACGACTCCCAAATATCGACACGGGGAGGCGCAAGTTCGACATAGCTCGGGGGCTCAATCAACGTCTCGGGTTCCGACGCACATTTCTCGGTAGAAACGGGAAAGGGCTGGAGCCAATCGCGCACTTTGGGAATCAGCATGCTGAGCTTATCGAGATCGAGACATGTCACGTCGGTGCCTTCCTGCAAACTGTGACCCAGGTGGACCCCCCGTTTCTGATTGAGCAAGATCTGTTGGAGCTGCCAGCTGTCAGCAATGCGTGCAATCTTGCGCACTCGGCGGGCACTTACCTCGCACACTTCTGCTTTCCTCAGAAACTCAAAGGCACTCAGACTTTGCGGTGGACCATCCGCGCCGTTTCCATTATTGCACTCATTTGTCGGGCCATGCACCAAGACTGCATCGAAATGTCGCGACACCTTCGCCGCCCTGCAGACTACAGATGCCGCAGGTCGAGTATTCCATCGGTCGTGGAATCCGACGAAGAAGTGTGGTCGCCGAGCGCGCTCTCCCACACATTTCGACATAATATCTCGAAGTCGTCTCGATCGGAAGAAGTCCCTCCTCTGACCATCCTTCATTATGCATGCGTTGTCCAAGATGACACCGGCGAGCGCGTCGAAGTCGAATCCATCGAGAACCCCATGGTCGTCTTGGTCGCAGTTCACTACCGTCGGTATTCCGATATCTCCTAGTTTCGACACCAAGGCCATGCATCGCGCGACCGCCTCCTCATCGATTTCGCCAACGTCCACTAATCGCAGGATGACACCCGAAATAACACCCTCCCTGTGGAACAGGTTGAAGAGAAAGTTCGACCAGACTGGAATCGAGCTGTTGAAAACAACATGGCTGTTGAGAAGACCAAAAGGGCGCCTAGTGTTGTTTTGTGCAAGGAGCATCGGATGACGCTCACCGTCCGGGTCCTTGAACGAGGGAAGTGGTACGATATACAGTGTCCGGTCGCCGGCGGTTCTTATGCCGGCATCATCATTCCCGACAACGAAATGGAAGGACCTCGTTTCAGTCAACAAGCTGGAACTGGGCGCTGTTGTCGGTCCAAGAATATCGCTCTTCGTCGGTCGCCGTCGCGCATTCTCCTCTCCTTTCCTGGTGTATGGGTTAATCCATGTGTGCGTCGTCAAAATTGAGACATATCTCACCTGTGAGTTTTCCGTCGTTGCTTGAAACAAGACTCCCCTAACCATACTGTCAGGGGCAAGACAAGACATGCCAGGGACAATGCCAGGAGAAATTGCTGTAAGGGCGTTTGAAGTCTCTGGGTGAGAGACAGTATCTCATTGCAATACACCAGTCTCCGTGTTGGGGCGGCGTCAGAAGCGTTTCGGCTGTTGCAGACGTTGATCACAGGGTCACCTGACGAATGCAGAGGCTGGAAAAACGAAGCCATGCCCAATGGTCGCTACGGCGCCATCCGTTGCCCCCACGTCGAGTTCGAGGACAAGATGAAGGATATTAGACATTAAACTGCCCCTATTCCCATCAGAATGAAAAAGACCAGATCTCGAAAGAGAAAATCAACACATAAAGGAGAAGCTCTCGATAGGAACGATGCCAACGAAGGTCTGAGCGACGTGATGTCAACCGCGCAAGACAGCGCCACAGTCTGCTACGGCCAAGTGAACGAACACGAGAAAAGGGGGAAGTCCTTGGGGCAGAGTCTGGTAGACAACAGTGGACCGGACCAACGACCGAATCCTATGGCCAGCATTCCGCCCGAGGCCGGACGACACATCGGGGTGGCAAGCATTGAGGCATGAGGAAGGAATTCAATTTTGGCCTGCAAAACGCAACTTCGCCTCCCTGGGCCCAGCAGGCCTCAGTTGGGGTTCATTCGTTCCATTCATTCGCATCCCTTTTGTCGGGTGCAAATAAAGGGTCCATGAACTGGGGTCTATCGCCGTCGAGCCGTATATGCAGCAGCAAATTTGCCAGAATCTCCATGGAGCCCATAGAATGTGGGACAAGAATAGCCTCGAACGCTTGGATTTCCTCCGGTTGTGATGTACGAGGGCTCTCCTTGACCTCGTAAGACGAGGAGCACCACCAGGCCGCAGTTTACATCGCCCAGACAGCAAGACAGGCCCAAAAACGTTAACCACGTGCTAAGCACAACAGCCAAACCTGGGTGTTCAATCCTATTCTCGAAGGTGTTACATACCACAGCATGTCTCACTCGTTGTGTCGGAACCAGGGTCAGGGTCGCTCAGCGCCCGGCATTGATAAGCCGGTTAACGATAAACTCCCGGACTCCAGTCTGCAGGCACGCTACAAGGCCGGGAAGCCCCCGGGAAACTTATATGAACAAACACTTGATGGCGCTTGCTAAGTGGCTTCCCTGAGATCTGGGCATGCATATCTCGCAGGAGACCCGAATTTTCGGGCCTTCTTCGGCTTCAGTGCCTTTTCTCAAGCGGTCATACCAGAGGGGCATAATGGCCCAGAGTGCTGCCTGTCGTTCTGCTCTCAGGTAGCTGTGACCATCTCTTGTCCGGGGTGGTTGAGAAAGCGCACCCCACACACGCCTAGCCGTTGTTCCCTGCGTCTGCGCCAGCAAAGGGATCTGATCCACCACGTGCCATTCTTGAGAGCAGAGGTCTTGCACGCTCACCACGGCTTCTATATGTCTCCCGCGGAGTTACAACTGTTGAACGGCCTCCTGGAAATACGGCGGCGAGTCCGAGGCATGATGGGCTGGAGATGTTGGGTGATCGACCTTCGGGGACCTCCAAATATGAGCAATGTAGACACGACTGTGAAGATCTGGCCATGCTATTGGCGGAAATGGCATGTATTATCAGCAGTTCCGGACACCCTTTAGACCGGTCCTCTCGCCCTTCGTTTAGCCTCCCATCACTTCCCTGGTGCGCTATTCGGAGTCAATATACTAGACCTTGCAAGACGCTACCACGACCACAACCAAGAAGTGGACATGGAGCTCGGGGTGTCCGGCACAGTCGGTCGCTTCGCTCCAGATCGGTAGCCACCAGTCGAGATGACGAAGCCCGACAACACGAGGGCACGCCAAAGATAGAAATCAACAAGCGAGAGAACCTAACGCTCCCGAGATCTTCATAAACCCAGGACATGCATTCGGAAGTCGGAAGCGCCCACCTCCACCAACTCGAACAAATCCAATCACGGCTAGCAATCGTTCAATGGAAGAGTTATTGGCAATGAATCATGATACCGATTCGTCGACAACGGCATCGTCGCCCGGCTCGTGGTCGGGCACGTCGCCCCCAACGACTCCCGAGCTTTCAGATGACGGTCTGGATATAGAACCTCTTCCGTCACCAGTCGCAGAGAACAATCTTCTCGGGAACAGGACAGTGCCGCCGCCAAGGCCAAAACTATCAACGACTACCTTCATTCTTGTCATCGGGGGGCTGGGTTATATTGGTTCTCACACTGTCATTGAGCTGCTCAGAGAAGGTTACAATGGTGAGCGGTTTATGGTCTCTGTCTGGTCGGTACTAACAGGGTTAGTCATCATCGTCGACAACCTTAGCAACAGCTATTCGACAGTTCTCAACAATATAACCACACTCGCGGAATCTCACTGTCGAGCCAGGTCACTTCCCGTGCCTCTTATCCACTTCCACCGGTTGGATTATCGCAGCCGTGCCATGTCGCTGCTGCTGGAATCCTATTCCGACCTTGTCATGACCATTGACGCCACCGGGACTCAGCGCATGACCTACGTCTCCCGAATTACCGGGGTTATCCACTTCGCAGCTTACAAGTCTGTTCTTGACTCTATTACCCGTCCGCTGCACTACTACCAAAACAATGTCTGCGGTCTTGTCTCGCTGCTCCAGCGTCTTGATCACCATGGAATCCACAATTTCATCTTTTCCAGTTCGGCCACCGTCTATGGTGCCCGAGCCAGCTCCGGGAAGCCCTTGAGGGAAGAGGACGTCATTCACCATCCAGAGCAGACCCCTTCGGGGACCATCCTACAACCGGCCGTTACCGGATTGACGTGTCCATACGCACGGACAAAGTACTTCTCGGAAGCCATCCTGGCCGACACGGCCACGTCCAACCCGTCATGGCGCATCGTAGCGCTCCGGTACTTCAACCCTGTAGGCTGCGACCCCTCGGGCCTGCTCGGCGAGACCCCGCGGGCCGAAGCGACGAACCTGTATCCCGTCATCGCGCAGGTCCTGACAGGGGCGCGCGCCAGCCTCGACGTCTTCGGGACGGACTGGAAGACACGCGACGGCACGGCGATACGCGATTTCATCCACGTGCTCGACGTGGCGCGCGGCCACATCTCGGCTCTCGCGTGGAACGAGGACAAGGGCGGGGGATTCCGGGCCTTCAACCTGGGCAGCGGGAGCGGGACGACGGTCATGGAGGCCGTGAGGTCGCTCGAGCAGGCCTCGGGACGCGAGATCTCGATGGCCCGGGCGGGACGCAGGCCGGGCGATGTGGGTGTCTGCATTGCGTCTACGGACCGGGCGAGGCGGGAGCTGGGATGGTCGCCGCGGGAGAGCATTGCGCAGTGCGCGGCGGATTTGTGGAACTTTGTGCGCAAGACCATCAGGTGATTGTCTTGTTGGTTTCTCTTGGCGTCTGGTCTGCAGCGGAGTTGCATCTTACCTTGTTGTGCCTAATGTTTACAAACCCCTGCCAAGCTTCACCCCTTTTGCAGCAAGCACATCCCAGGAGGATACATATACGGTCAAATGAAAATAACATGGTGCGGGGAAAGGTAGAAATCGTCTGAAAATAGGTAGCTGATATCGTTCTGAATGTTTTATCCTATCATTCAACCAGTTTCAAGTTGTAAGCTCTATTTCTTGGTGATCGTCCGTTTATGCGAGGGAACAATCGACCTACCTATTCACTCTCAGCCAGTGTTAAGACATATACCGCCCCATGCAAAAAATATGCCCTGAAATTCCCGGGCTGGTTTCCAAGTCACACGACCCCCTCTTCGCTCCGTTTGAGTGTGGTCCCCAAGTGCCCCATGCCACATGAACAATCTACCAACCTTACCTACATTCACGGATCAAAACACACAACATCGTACGACATACCGGCAGAGTCACCCCAGCCTCCTCCCTTGCGCGTCCATCGAGGAACGGAAGCACGACCTTGGGACTCATCGAAGGAATCGGGATTACTCTGCACGAGTGCTAGGCTAGGACAGGTACAGGTATGTCTCCGGTCCGGTCTCTAGAGGAGGGCCAGGACAGGGCAAAGCATGAGATGGAGATGGAGAGAGGCCGTCCGTGCAAGCAAGGCAGGGCACGAAAACGGTTTTTTTTTTCTGTATCACGACCCCTTGCGTATACGACGCTGTCACGACATTTTTGTCTAACTAACTACCTACATATATATGTATACAGCCAGGCGGCACCCACCGTCTGTTTGTTACACCACTCATTGCATGCATACATGTATCTTGCTGGGATTTTTCTTCTTGTAACTACATGTACGGAATACCCGGCACCGGGAACAAAACTTGACGATCGGCGGTGTGATGGCTGGATACCCTAGATAATACGCAAGGTAAGGTAGGTACTTGTATTACCGACACCTTTCATTAACGCTCTTCCGACGTCTTCGTTTTCGTTCTCATGCTCCTCTCCTCCCTGTTGTGCTACGTAACACAATTTCCAGGTTGGATTCTAGATTAAAAAAAACATCTGCAGGTGTTGTTGGTGTTGTTGTTTGTTGGCTACACCACGCTTCTCCACTACCTTACTCACTTGCACGATTTCATCTTCCGAGACATTTCTTTCTTCTTTTTGCTGGTGGGGGTTGGTTGGGTTTTGGTATTCCGTAGATGCATAACATACATACCCAAGTAATATACGGATTACATGACGCAGCTGCAGTTATTTTCGAGAATCGGAAAGGGACATGCAGCTTGTTGTTGGGTGTGGTGTGTGGTTTGGATCGTCGATTAGCGCGTGCAGACTACGGTTTACCTAGGTACCTAGGTAGGTATGGATGCGGATATCCCAGAGGCTGACGGTTGCTATGGTTTACACGTGTACAGTAGGTCGGAAATGCTCATCTATCAGGTCGGTATGCAAGGTACGGAATACTGGATGCATGGTCAACCTACCTCGGGGATGTAAAACCAGCTGTGGGATTACGAGGGAGATTTGCAGCTGCGATGATCAACACGCGGCTAGTCGACGTGTGGCCAAAGTCCACGGGCTAGCAGGATTTTCCTACTGAGCTGCATGGTCGAACACGAGCTCGTACGGACAGATGGAAGGGCATTCGGGGCAAGTAGGTAGGCCTGGAAGTTCGCAACGTGGATTCGAGTGCTGCAACCACCACCGATCTTTCCGCTCGAACTGCAATCTTGCCCTTTTGGGTCCGTCTTCGGCATCCAAGCAGGTAGATGGGATTCCGGGACATTGATGAACGGCGATCCATGGTTTGGCATCTATGCTCCTGAACCGCAAACCTAACCCCAAGTTCATGACAACAAACTGCCATACATATGCAGGGCGTCGAAATATGGGTGATGCCAATACGAAGTTTGATCATGCCATGAAATGCCATTTCTATGTTCAGCTAAACACATTCGTCGTCGCCGTCGACCCGTCACAATATTCCACCCACCCGCTCAGGTTCTTCGCCTTGATGGCCGTGCTAAAGTCCGTCGCCCCAGCCGAGGTGCACGCGTCCTTGGACTCCGCCTCCGTGACATTGCTGGGTGCGCCCCGTGGATATTCGATGTGAAATACAGGCTTCTTGGTCTTGATGAAAGGGCGAGTGGTCCCGCAGTTGTCGAACTGAGCGCACTGCTCGTTGACGGCGAACTGGACGCGCGGTAGGAGGTCCGGGATGATGTCTCCGGCGTTTTTTAACCCGACCGCAATCTTGTATTGGCTGGCTGTGTCGACGAGGAAGTTCATAAACTCGACTGAGTCGTCTGATGTTAGATCCAGCCCGTTGTCGTTCTGGTAGCCATCGACGTTATCGGGGTCGATGGCGTCGCATCCCATCTGGCTGGCGATCTCGATTCGAGCTGCCATGATATCCCGCACTGACGGGCTGCTGATGTTGAGCCAGCGCTCGCCCGGCCATCCGTCCAGCTCCTTGCCGAGGTCTGAGTCGGAAAAGCTGTAGGAATCGGGTCGGTCGGGCTCGTAGGACCCGGCGCTGAAGTAGCAGATGACCTTCTTGCCGAGCTTCTGTAGGTTTGAGACGACGGTGGTATTCTGATGGAGGAACAGGTCAATGTCGAAAACGTCGACGTTCGGTTCGACGACAGGGTCGTTATCGTCGATGTTCAGGACTTCGTTCAGCACAATCTGCCATGTTTCGCCGACGTTTGGCTGCCACACCGCCGACGGTATTGGGGGTCGTGATGGTGATGGCTTCGACGGCGAATGTGTCCCCTGGTGCCTTAGCCCGAGCCCTAGGCCCAGGCCGAGTGCCAAGCTCAAGATCAGGAGCGAGCTAACGATGGCGTAGATGACAAGCTTGTCCCGCCTTGGGCGGGTTTGCTTGTGCGCCCCGCCCTTGGCAAGCGTCTCGTCTTCGAATGACAGCGCCATGGGGAAACGTGTATGAGGAATCGAGCGACGCGACCGGCTCGTGGGGATGGGCGTTTTGTCGGTCGGATCGACGATGGGGAGGGTCAGTCGTCGTGGTCGGCGAGTTTTTCGTGCAGCGGCTACAGTGCGCGATCAATTGGCGACAACAACCCGACAGCTTCGGGATCACTTGACAAGCGGGCTCGATGCGTTGTCGTCCGGCGTCATTTTGAAGCGCCTGGCTTTCCGAGGGGACAGCAGGTCGCGTCGAGTTGAACGACGTTCGGAATGGCGAAGGTTGGTGCTGTGCGTCGAAAAGAGTTTGCGAAGTGCAGAGTCAAGTATTTGGGCGGTAGGCGGGGGTGATTTGAAACATGCGAAGACGCACCCCCTGTGATTGCAGGTTCGGCGCCGTGCCCGGATTGGTGGCGATAGCGACGGCAGAAGAGCGCCACGAGCCCAGCGCAAATGAAGATTCCCGCACGGGAAAAACGGTTAGCACGGCTCATGCTCTGACGCAATCCCCAATATCGCCAATACCGGTCCATTGCAACCCAGATATTGCACTCATGCGTCCCTACCTCCCGAGCTCCGGGTCCTTCCCACGGCGCGCCATTGCTGGCCTGCCACAAACTCGGGAATACGAATCGCCCGGCAGCTGGACATGCAAACCACTCCGACTCGGACGACCGACCAATCAGCACTGCCTCAGTCGTCCACGGCGGTAGGTTTTGTTTGCCAACGCTGTGCGGCCTCGTGATGCTTCTTCGTCGACCTCGTACTAACTTTTGAGATGTCACTACCAGGCCGTTCGGATCGTTCCAGGACCGGACAACTCTCCCGGAGTCCGGGCAGCTGCGTGGCCCGTTGTGATGATCTCACGACGTTCAGCCTCCGCGATTCGCGTCGGAGACATGGCAAACTTGGCTAGTCGAATCACACCGAGCGTCATAAAGATGACTCTCTCTGGTTGCTTTGCTGTGACAGCTGTCACGACAGACTGTTTATTCCGTGGACTGTCACTGGCACCGTCCGACCAACCATTGACTCGACCGTCGTGAGTCTGGTTGATGGTCCTGAACGACATCTACCACACTTTCATCTCTGCCACCTGACATCGACATCGCCTCTCGCCATTGAGGACACCTGACCGCCATGTTTTCTCGTCATTCGCTTTGCATCGGTGCCCTATTGGCCTTCTCTGCTAGTCAAGTTTATGCTGCCATCTCTGTGGCCAACACCATTCTCGTGTTTGCTCGAGATGCTGCGTCTGCTAACTCGGCCACGTCCGGTCTCCAAGGATACGGCATCCCTTACCAAGTTGTGATTGTTCCCCAAGGAGGGACTGCTCTGCCAACACTCAACACCTCAGCAACAGACGGCAATTACGGCGGCATTATTGTCCTGAGCGAAGTCGCCTACCAATATGCTGCCGGTTGGAGCAGCGCCCTCACGGCCGCCCAATGGCAGACTCTGTACGGATACCAAACAACCTTTGGGGTCAGAATGGTTCGTCTGGATGCCTTCCCCAGCACCGACTTAGGTAGGTTCGCTGAGGTGTTGGTTGGTCAATCACATCTGACATGACAAGGCGTGACAACTGCCAGCTCTGAAGGCGGATGCTGCAATGCGACGGTCGAGCAGCTAGTCAGCATCACCGACAACTCTCGGTTTCCGACAGCAAATATCAAAACGTAAGAACTCTGAGTATTGTAACGACGCAACTAACTTTCCTAGCGGAGCGGGCCTGAGCACTTTGGGGCTGTGGCACTACCCTGCCGTGGTCACCAACTCGTCCATCGCGCAGCCTATTGCCAAGTTTGCACCAGATTCTGCCGGCACCATGACTGCGGATACAACTGCGGCGATAATTAACAACTTTGGGGGACGACAGCAGATGGTATGGTTTATAGGCTGGGCAACCGATTGGTCACAAACCAGCAACTTTTTGCAGCATGCCTATATCCATTGGCTGACCCGGGGTTTGTGTAAGTGGAAACTGGTAGTGTTGTTAGAGGCCCTAACTAACGCATCATCAAGTCGTTGGAAAACGCAAAGTCTACCTGAACACCCAGGTAGATGACATGCATTTGGAGACTGACATGTATCTACCAAACGGCACAACGTTTCGTATTCGTACGAGCGATCTGGAAACTCATAAAGCTTGGCAAGCCGAGATCAACTCCCGATTACCCTCCGGATCTCGGTACGTTATCGAAGTTGGCCACAACGGAAATGGCGACATCGAAGAAGCTACGGATCTGCCGGCTGGGGCGGCGAACTGTAACCCAGACTACGCCGTCGAGTACAACTCTCCACCAGACACGCCACTCGAGTTCCAGAAACCGCTCGGCACCGGGACAGACCTCTGGCCGGCAGAGTTTACCAACTACACCTGGAGCCTGGCATGCGCCAAGCTGGATAGCATTGCCACGTGGTTTAGCAACAACCTCGACACGTTTGCCGCCGTGTCCCATACCTTTACGCACGAGGAGCTGAACAATGCAACCTACCACGACGCAGCCCGTGAGATTTACTTCAACATTGCCTGGCTCAAGCAGATCGGACTCTGGGGTAGCTCTCGATTCTCCCCGACTGGTCTGATCCCGCCGGGTATCACGGGGCTACACAACGGCGATGCCATCCGGGCGTGGATGGACAATGGGATCCGGATTGCCGTGGGGGACAATACCAGACCTGTTCTAAGGAACCAGGTATGTCGTTTTGAGCTATCAGTTCTTGCATTAATACTACGTCAGGTGAATTCTTTTTGGCCGCTTATTACGACGGTCGAGGCGAACGGCTACGCGGGGTTGGTGGTCGTACCGCGATGGGGTCAGCATCACACTCCTCATCGGAAGCATGTCACTGACAGAGCATAGCAACGACCATATACTACAACTGCGCCTTCCAGAACTGCACCCTCCTGGAGTGGATCAATACCTCGGCGGGCAGCGGCACGTTTACCAACCTGCTCGACAATGCACGGGCCGTAAACACCCGATACCTCCTCGGACTGCACCCTGACCCGTACGTACTCCGTCATCTCTCGCTGCCCCTTGCTCATCAATGTTGTCAGCTACATGTTCCATCAGGCCAACCTACGGTCTGGTGATGTCGACTTCATCACCATCGGCTCGCAGTCCGGCCGGCTCTCGCTTCTTCAGATATGGGTCGAGACCATAACGCAGGAGATGGTCCGGCTGTAGGTTTTCTTCCCAGCGAGAGACGAGGTTACAGCTGACCATACAGGACCGACTGGCCCATTTCGTCCCTTAAGCTCGACGACATTGGCACCTTATTCCTGAATCGGATGCAACTCGAGTAAGCTTGTCGTCTTCCGTTTCTTCCTTGGCCGTTGCTGATGGTGGTTCTTTGCGAAGTGGATGCAACCCGAACCTGCGATACAACTACGCAGACGACGGCAGGTCGATCGTCAGCGTGACGGTCACGGCCAACGGGAATAGCTGCGGCGTGCCGGTCCCGGTTACGGTGCCCTCGTCGGCGACTTCGTCGGGGTCGAGCACGGTGGACAAGGTGGGCTCGGAGCCGGCCATTTACTGGACGACGCTTTCGGGGTCGGCGGTCACGCTTGTGTTGTCCGAGGCCGTGCCGGTATGACGGCTGGGGGGGAGTGAGTCCTATGTGATGTGTACCAGCTGGTTTCTGACTCGAGGAATAAAATACCGGTGTGCGAGAAGCCTGGCGGGTTGAGCAGTCTAATATGATGGAAAAGTGCACAAGTGATGGGAAGTCAGGGTACAAAGCTCGCATCTTCTTTGACAGTGCTTGCTTGCTTCGCTGCCGAAGAGCTTTTTTCTCCCCTATTCTTTGGTCCCCGGTCATCAGTGGGTTCCATTCCAGAACCCACACGTTCGAATTCCCCGCCAACAAGCTGAGCGCCTAGCCGTGACAGGCGGACACTGTGGAGGCACTACGCTCCCGGTCCCATGGGGTCCCCGTAGGTCTATTGAGGTGAAAAGCTGGAGTCGGGCCGAATCCGGCTACGGGCTCGGACGGGTCCACTACCGCGCTCTGGGCAGCCGAGCTCTCGCGGTATTGCTCTCGTGATGAAGCCGATTTTGAGATTGGTGCAGGACGGTGTGAAGGACGAGAATATTGGTAAATTGCCTCTTTGCTTCTACTGGTTCTGGGGTGGTCGTCTTGCACGTGGTAGCCGGGATGTCGCTGGGCTCTTCGCTAGTTAGGCAAGGTAACTTACAGCAAAGTGGATGTTGGAATTATCGTGAAAACTAAAATAGCTAGGCAATCCAGACCCTGGGCATATTGACCGAGGCGTCCGGGGTACTCCTGGAAAGACCTGGATCCCCATGGGGTGGTCTTCTGTGTGTCTAATATCGCGTGCCCCATCATGACGGATGGTAGTTTAGGGGGTGTTGACAACTTGGCAACCATAAGCTTGATTCCTGCCCGTCAGGGGACGGTCTTGACGAGAGAGTACTGTTTTGGTGGGGAGCTGGGTCCCCATCCGGACGTATTGTAGAATCAGGCACTGCCAACGGTCAATGCGGAACTGATACCAACAGGCTGAACTCAGCTGAAGCAGGAAATGAAGCTTCTCCAGGACACAGACCCAGATTGCAGACAAGTATCACGTTCTGGAATTTCCACAAGATCCACCGACTCGGCGTGGCGCGAGATAAAGTTGATGAGCGACTCCACCGTCGGCCGAGCGTCGGCAAACATGACCCATCCGGTGCATTTCCCTTTCCCAAAGAGTTAACCCGAAGAGTCTAGACAGTGCAAACATCTCAGGGGTACTGATACCGTCATCCACCACCCCGGACAGACCCGAACCAGTGGACACCAAAGCAGGGACAGCCAACAAACGACACGCGATGCAGGTGTCAAAGCGGCAGGCTAGTCACCGTCCATCTCCCGCTCCGCTCCACTCCCAGTCCCCAGTCCAGGAGACAGATGGATATTTGACCAAGACCCCTCCCCCTCCTCGCGCGCCTGCTTGGTGTATATGGCCAGGTAGGTAGGCAATCCAACAAGGGCGAACCCTCCCGCATCAACATGTCGACCCCGACGACGTCCGCCAGTCCCAGCCCCTCATCCTACCACGACATGGACCCGGCGCAGCTCGACCACGGCACCGCAGGCCCGCAGGCCAACGCAGTTGCCTGGACCCTGACCATCCTCGCGGCCGCATTTCTGGGGATGCGCATCTACTGCAAGCACGTCGGCCAGCGCGGCGGGCTGTGGTGGGACGACTGGATCCTGATCTCCTCGGGGGCGGTGCACCTCGTCGCGTGCGTGCTGCTGTCGGTCATGGTCGCGGCCGGGTACGGACGGCATCCGTGGGATGTTGTCGAGGAGCCGAGCTTGGTCGTTGTCATGATCCGGTCGACGCTGACGGTTACGGCGGCGGCGTGGAGTAAGACGGCGTTTGGGATTACCATGCTGAGGCTGGGGGAGGGGCAGCTGAGGTGGATTCTGTGGTTTGTGATTGTCACGCTGAATATTGTGTCGGGGTTGGATGCTATGATGCCCTGGGTGGCGTGCAAGCCGTTGGTGAAGTCGTGGTCGCCTGAGGTGGATGGGACGTGTATGGACAGGGATGTGCTTACGAACCTGGGTTATGCGTCGGGCGGTATGTTTTGATGTCCGTCTGTCCTTGCGAGGAAACTGACTGTGGCAGCGTACTCGGCCGTGGTTGTCTTTATGCTGGTGATGCTGATGTGGCCCATCATCTGGAAGCTGCGGATGCCGCGGAAGGAGAAGTTGGGAGCGGGTATCGCCATGAGCATGGGTTTCATGTGAGTTTTCTTTCGCTTGATGGTTCGTCCCTAACAGGCAATAGCGCAGGAATCATGGCTACGGTCAAGACATCGGCACTGGACAAGTTGGAGACAGGTGATTCATGTAAGTCTCACACGTTAACGTCACAGAACTCCTCTGACTCGTCCAGACGATGCCGCCCATCTCAGCATGCTCGACAGCGCCGAGATCGCCGTGACCATCATGGCCGCCTCGGTGCCGGCAATGCGCGTGCTGTTCCGCGACTTCCAGACGTCGGCGACAAAACGCCTCCACGGCGGCCCGGGCAATGCGCGCCACTCGGCCATCGCCGACCGCCAATTTGCCTCGAGCCGCTGTACCGAGAGCCGATCCAACAAGGGAGTGGACGACGACCTCAAAGATGATAACAGCGACCGGGACATTCTAGGGTGCAGCGACGGCAAGATCTTGCGGGTGGATGAGATTGAGGTCGAGTACCGCAGTGCTTCGGAGCCGGATGCGTACGAGATGCGGCCCAAGACGGGGAATTGATGTATTTATATGTGTTCTTTTTGCGGTAATATCTCCGATACATATGTGTGGTACGTCTTCCGAACACACCTACACTTTGCACAAACATTCCGTCTTGGCCACATCCCTGGGATCCGGAATTTATCCATGGTGCCGTGTCCAAGCCCTTCGGGTCCTTCCGCCGACGGAAATCTGGCCCTATAATTTTCCACATATTGATACCTTACCCTGGCTCGCATCCCGGATTTAGGCGGCCGAGTTTGAGCAAACATGCTCCTCGCGGATATCTCTCATAAGATGGTGGCCATCCCTGCGTTTCCGAGGCGAGGACACATATCTTCGCGCCATGTAACAACACATCCAGAGTCGAAAGGATGAGGTGCATCACAGGGCTCTTCGCAGCCTCCGTGCTAGTCTCTTTCGTAGAAGCCGCCCCCCGAGTTCGCCAGCGGGAACAGGCCGGGACGACACCGCGATATTCCTACGACCCCAACACGACGGCATACTGCGTCTGGTGGATCGACAGCGACGGGACATGGACCTGCGAGGATGTGAAGGACATCTTTGGGCTCGAGACGGAAGATTTCATCCGCTGGGTATGTCTCGTAACTCTCTCTCTCTCTTTGGGGAGAAATAAGCAAGCTAACACAAACCACCAAAGAACCCATCCCTAACCACATCCTCATGCGCCGCCAACCTCCCAGCAAACACATCCTACTGCGTCTCCTCAATGGACTTCCTCTCCTTCCCACCACCACCATCCCCCGCCCTCCCAGCGCCAGCCTCCTTCACAGCCTCAACATCAATATCCACACTCACCTCGCCCATCCCAATCCCGACCATCCCCGGTGGAACACACCACACCCCGGCGACGACAACTACAAGACACGCGGTGGTGGAAACGCCGACGCCCGCGCAGGAGGGTATGATCCCCGGCTGCACCAAGTTTTATAAGACTAAAAAGGGCGACACGTGTTTCTTTGTCTGTATCAGTAATGGGATTGCGCTGCCGGATTTTGTGCGGTATAATCCCGAGGTGGGACGGGTGGATGATTGTGGGAAGTTGCGGGCGGGTGTTTATGTTTGTGTTGGGGCGGATGATGTGCCGGTTATGACGTTGGGGGGTGGGTAGGTGTTTGTTGGCTGGGGAGATACCTAGTTGGGGAGTTGGAAGGGGGCAAGAGGCTTGGAATTGGGTTTGATGGTTTTGTGGGTTTGGGATATAAGGCGCTTTTAGGGTAGGATGGTATGGCCAATGTTGAGTGTTAGAGACAGAATAGGCCAGGGGTTCGTTGCTACCTAGTTGGAAGAGCTTATGGGGGCACTGATATGGTTGAAGACTAGGATTCTATCTGATAAGCCCTTCTGTATGCATGGCAAGGCCTGGTTCACAACTTATCGTTACTCGGGAACAGCTACGCTTTCTACCTATCAATATTGGCATCGATGTCGAGGCTCTAGAGGTGCGACTGGACACCCTCTCCGTACCGCTGTGCGATTCGCAACGAGCGTCCTAATGGTTTCGTTATTAATGCTTCCTGTCTCATAGGAGAACTTGATGATCTCGTTCGCTAGGGGTTTTATCGGGTTGAGGATGGATTGTGTACCTATCAATGATGGAGGTGATAAGGCCGAGACGAAACTCCGTGAGCAAAAGTGCGGTTAGTCCTTTTCGCCAACAGAGTGCTCCGGTTATTTTTGTGTATCAAGCAATGGTTTAACCGAGGGAAGGCGTACTAAATGGATAAAAACGGAACACTCTCCTTGCACATCAGAGGCCAGTCTGGGACCCAAGGAGGCAAACCAGTTAAGCTGTCTCAGATATCTTGGATCCGAGGCTTGCACTTGTGGAGTGATGAGTTGGACGTTTAAACCAATGATTCATATCCGGCTCATTCAAGACATATTACCCATACTTAGACCAACAGCCACGAAGTTCCCTGATAAACTGATCTGCGATCATTTCTGCTCCTTTGTCGAGCCTATCTCAGCCTTTAGACTCATTCCGCCATCTGTGTAGCTCCTTCCCTTGCTGACATCGCCCACTGCTCGGTCTCTTCCAAGTAGTTGGGCGCCGTTCTTGATTGAGAAACGAACCCAGGGGTCCTTTTCAACGGGTTGGGCGAGCCACTTCTCGAGGGGACTGTAAAGCTCTGGGGGTAGAAATTAGCAAACCATGATCGCCTTTCAGTCTTTTAAGGAGCTTTTTTGAACACACCTTCGGAGTCCCTGGGTTTGTCCATATTAGTGCAGTCCATGGAGGCGGCGTCCGTGAAATATGGGCTGCAGATTGTAGGTGATGAGACCTTGAAGAACGATGTCCGTGTGGACAAGATGGAATAAGATAGATAGATGTCTTTAGTTTGCGTTTACCTGGGGCAATTCATCATGAGAACCTCATCATCTTTATACCTGAGGTGAGGTGTTCTTGATGGTGGTTTAGCGATTTATTTTTCAAGTAAGACTTTGATGTCTGCAATGGCTTGAACTCATGCTCTCGGCTGCGAAGTTTGGGCAGGGCTTCTTTGGTTGGAGGGCCATTTTCCTCAACTGATTTTCGCATTGTGCCTCTTGCTCGCCATCTTCATGACGGCGTCGGGAGACCAATTGCAAAAAAGGCCCAAGGATCCAACCGACAGATTCCCACCCCTGTATGGAATACTCCAGTCTCTCGCCCCTGACAGCCTCGGCTCGGTCAGGCCAAGCGCGACCGCGGCTCCCTGAAATCCAGGGCCATTTTCCCCGAAACTGCCGCTGAAAGGTCAGAAGTTGCGCCTTAGCAATGCACTTCAAGAAAACAACCAAATCAAGTTACCTCAGTACTTGGTGGTTCTTGGTGGTTGCCGTTCCGCCCAGTTTGTCTGCAGACCACTCGACGCCATCTTGCCAAGGTTTCTGTACATTTCAAGTACGTCAAACGGAAGCCTCGTTGCCCCTCAAAGACATGCCGCCGGTGAACCCTTTCGTAGCTGTACACGCGCCCCCGCTTTCCTCAGCCTAGCCAATCAGGTTAATGGCCCAACGCTCTGAGCCCCCTCAGCATGTCCCCACCTTATAATCGCGCGGGCATCCACTCCTGTGGTCAGCGACTTCCTTCCTCTTTCACATCAGGCTTCGTTTTGCCGACTGCGAAAATTTTGAACCATCCTACGCGTATCTATCGTCTTTCACCAGCTTTCTGGGCCGGCGTAGCCCGCTCGCCCCTTTTTCTCCACGACTCCAAGCGCCGGGCGCCGAGTATTGACTCGGCGCTCCGGACATTCGAAGCAACCACAATGATCACCACATAGATCACGACCCACCAGGCCCTTCCGCTGACCCATTATGGTTTTCTCTGTGTCCCCACGACAGACAAGCCTATCTCGAGGGATGGAGTGGAACGTTCGAGACATGCGGGTGTTTGAGCGACTCGGAGCAGTCGGGATGTCCCGAAATTCTGCTGTCGCCTGCTTCTGCGTCTCGCAACTTCAGCTCTGTCTCGGAAGATATGTATATCTCACCTCAGCAACTCCTATTAACCTCTGATTTCAACGCGTCACCATCGCCGCCAACAACGGCGTCACCTTCCCCTCCGCCTATCACCCCTTTTTTCGACTCCCCGGAACCGAAGAATGAGCTGTATTCTTCGCCGACAACCACGAACGATTCCCCCGGCAATTCTTCTTCTGCGCCACAGACACCGGCAGCAGACCTCTCAAACTGTCCTCGATGCGTCTTCAAGGCAAATGACGCGGCTGAACTTGCGTAAGCAACTCTCAACTCTTTGTTGATTCGTGGCCCTGGACGGGATGCAGAGCGCTGACTCCTCCATCTTTCACAGCCATCACATTGTATCCTACCACCACTTTTCCCCCAAGGGACCATTCACATGTGGTGGCTCTGGAGGATCGTGTGACGTCACATTCAAGGACAAGAGGACACTCGAGCGACATCTCAACGTCTTCCATTTCGAAGCCGTGTACCACTGTCGATGTGGCCGCGGCGATCGCAAAGATGCGCACAAGAGACACATTCGCGCATGTGCGCAACTCGCCGCGAAGCCGTACCTTTGCCCCTGCGGGAATCGAACCTCAAGCACCGGAGTCGACGCTCTCGTCGAACACGAGGAGCATATAAAGGAGTGTGGAAAGCGGAGGAGAGGGAGACCACCGAAGAACTCGGCACAATGACGATTAGGATAAAGAGGCGGATAGAGTTGCTGGGCTGTGATCGAATATCTTTGGGGTCTAGCGTTTGTGTTCCACAGTGATGTTGGGATCAGCGCTCCTCTGGTGGTATTCCGTCATCAGCTTCCTGCTGGAGGTTGAAGATGTCTTTCGTAATTGGTTGAGGAACGATGATGGGTTAGGGCGGGACTTGGTGGATTCGCGATGTTGGATGATCATGGATCAAAGTGTGGCACGTCTGGTCAAGGTGACTTTCGCAGGGGCTCCGACCTGTCGCGCTGCGAGGGCTCAGGAAGGTTACAACACGCCGACTCCAGGCCATTTACACAGTTCAGGAAAAGCCCAGGGTCTGTATATATATTATATGTCAAGTCGTATCTCGTGGTTTGGTTGTTGGTTTTCCGTTTTTTTTTTCCTCGTCAATTTTTTCCCCCTCCTTGTAATTTTTTTTCTCATTCTGTCACGCAGCTCAACCAGAAGCATACCCTTCCCAATCAACCCGTCGTTCGGCCTGGTCAAAGTACCAACCGGCCGATTCCATGAGTAGGTCGCCAGTGGCGCCGATCGATTTTTTGTTTTTTGAGATGTTTTCAGGCGTTTTGCGGTGTTCGGGGAGACTGGATATCATGCGGGCAGGTGATCTATCAGCTAAGTCTGAGAGGTACCTTGCGTCATGAAAATAGGAGAAATACACTCCCAGATGTATGTCCTTCCTTACTTTCAGTCTCTCGCGGTCATTTGCATATGCCAGTTGGTTCATGAAGGGAGGATATGTGGGAATGTGTGTGTGGATCGGGGTCAGGGCGGTGGGCCGGGTGGGGGAGAAAGTAGGACTATGAGGCTTCACGCTACTATCCGTGGTGTTTACTCTGGGGTCTTGCGATGCTCGGGAAACCTGGTCAATCATGGCTGGATATCGGACTGGCTTCCATATTTCCTTTGTTGATCCCGTTTTACTTGTTTTTTAGTCTCAATGTCAGTGCAAATTTGTCCAGGATTCAGGGAGCAAGTCCAGCAACCTTGTGGGCTGTTGCTTGAGCAACTTGAAAAGTAGTTTGAGAGAATTTGGTAGTAATCACCATGCGATCGGTTCCCAGAACCCTTTATGAGTCTTTCGATTGCAGCACCAAATCAGCGGATGTGCCCGAAGTAGCAATGGGGCACTGCTCAGGTCCGGGGGGAGGGCAAGTACGGGTACCGACATCAACCAGGAGCCTAACTTTTGGATTGTCTTGGCAGACGCCTCAGCCAATGGCAAAATTGGCCTAAGTCTCAAGATATACGAAAAAATGCGGGGCAACCGTACTCCAGATAGGCAGCAAGTCACCGTACGTGCAGCTCATTCCCTTCGTCAACTGCTCACTTAACGAAGCCCATTCGTCGAGTACTGCTGCGGAAGGCACCGGACACACGAACTTGGGCGCCTGAACTTGGGTCCCACTGAAGATTCTTACCAACTTCATCAACCTCCCATCTTGCCAACACCAACATGGACGCGATCAAAACTCCAGAACTCCATGAACCAGATGTCGCCGTTGAGGATTCTCCACCACAATCTCTCCAAGAAACCCCCAAGCGACATGCACTTTCGCCATCGCAGATCAACCAGATGATCCCCGATGGACCATTCAAGCTGCACTCACTTCTCAGAGAGGAGTCGCATTGCGACGTCTACTCGGTGACGTGCCATGATACCCAGGGCACAGAGCCAGCTTTTGCACCGGTCTTGAAGGAGGCTACTCCCGGTATAAGTCTCGAAGCTCGACTATACGATCTCGACAAATCCGTTCCGGCCAAGCTCAAAAAATATCGACTGAAGGGGATCAAGAGACTGGAAAGCCGCACCGCAAAATTATTGAAGCTCGAGGGTGGCTTGCAGCTTGTGATCTACAAAACGGGGCAGTTGAGAGATGCAGGGCCGGTACCGACTCAACTGAAGTCGGAGACAACGGTTCCTTTAACACACGATCGAACGACACCTCCTAGCGAGAATCATGGCAAAGAAGCACTGCAAAAAGGAAAAGGCAAGGGACAGGAAAAGAGCTTGAAAGGTCTCAGAAAAGCGTCCTGTCCAGAGGATATATGTGCCAGCACAGGAATTCCTCCGATCCGCAAGGCCAAAGCCGCCAGACGTGTCAAGACATACCGTCAGAAGTTACGGGCAAGAGTCGGCCAGTCCGCAAGACGTCAAGCCAGCCGAGAAGAGAGACGGGAAACCAAGAGTTCCTACCACATCAGTGGGGACTATGCCTTTTGGATGCTTCTTTTTCTTTACTACGCCTACCAGGAAGACGGTACACTCCGCGGAGAGATCCCCGAGTCGGGGAGAAATCTCATCTACTGGGCACTCCCCGAGGCTCGACACTTTCTGAATTACGTTTCACGATATCTTTCCACCACGACACTACGATTCGCGGACGGGGACGAGATGGAAGAGTACCTTCTCATTAAGCAGCGAGAGATCAAATCC
Organism: Echria macrotheca; assembly: GCA_030411725.1. Classification (NCBI taxonomy): domain Eukaryota; kingdom Fungi; phylum Ascomycota; class Sordariomycetes; order Sordariales; family Schizotheciaceae; genus Echria; species Echria macrotheca. Next base: position 208,045 of record MU839836.1, read on the forward strand.
CTGGAGAAATTGCAGAAGAAGCTTCCTAAGCTTGAAGCAGCTTACACTCTCAGGCTAGCATCCTTCGTCGAGTTGGAAAGTGACGCAGAACCGGGATCAGACGAACGGCAGGAAATGAAGAAGAAGAGGATGGCTTCACATCAAAGTGTCGTGGCCGTCCAGCATGCGAGAAAGGTTTTGCCGGTGGTTATCGAGCGCGCAATGGAGGTGCGCTCAAGGATCCTTTCAAGTTTCGAGGATGTGCGTGAGGCAGAAGCCGAGCTGGAGAAGATAGACCGCTGCGTAGGGGAGATGGAGTCGCTAGATGTGCATCTGCGAACTGCGGCCAACTGGTGCAGTAGCGTTGTGCCTCTATCAACTCCCTTCGCTGGCCTACGTAAGAGATATACCCTTCTCCACCAGCGGCTAGCCATGAGAACGGAGGCGATGGCCACCTTGTGGATCAGGAAAAAGGTGCTAGACGACCTTCTGCAACATCTTCTAGTGTGTTGGGTAAAATAACTGTGATACCTCTGGGCTTAGACGCGAGGGTTTTGCTATATTTAACTTTGGAATTTGCCGTCATGCTCGCGATATCAAGGTATTATTTGCAGTTGCAAGTCGCGCATGTTGACGGATTGCATATCAGCGACAAGTTGGGGCTGTAGTAATGCAGCACATTGATGGGTATAGAACTTGATTAGAAGAAACCAAATCAACAGGTTGTCTTCCATTAATCCTCCATCTCGAGCGGTCTCGAAATCCCATACAATCCTGTCTCAACATCACACTCATGGTTACCTCCTTTCCATTGCTGCCATCCACCTCAGCAGTTCAAACTCCCGCCTCGAGGCTTCGACCTACGAGCGCAGATCAGACCCTTCAGCCCATGGAGAAGGTATTCCCTACCATTCTGTTGCTCGACCTCACACAATCTCGGCCTCACTTACGGCACGTAGCCGCCGTTGAGATTGCCGCAGATCTGGTAGCCCCTGTAGTCACGCCAGAAGGTGTAGTAATAATAGTTCGCCCAGCCCGTCTGCCAGAAGCCTAGCTGCTGGTCAAGGAGACCGTTAAAGGCATCTACATCCCCCCCTTGCAGGGAAAGAGTGTTGCCTTGAGAGAAAGAGGAAGAGATACGTCAGTGCCGGTGGTTCAGGTCGATGGATAGGCCTCGGAAACTCACTCTGGTAGACGCAGACGGCGAGCACAAGTTGATCGGTCCTGATAAACCAAATGTGGCCCCCCGCAAGAGTGCCGCCCCCGTTGAAATAATCCCTCCAAGCTCCCGTCAGGTAGTTGTATTGATCCTGCTGGGTCATATAGTGGCGCGTTGCTCCGACAGAGGGATCGACGCGTTTCGTAAGGTGCCGGGAGAACTTGGCGCTGCCGGTGCTCAGGAGGCCGCGCTTCTCGGGCGGGTGGGCAGTTCGGATGGCAGCGTCGACATCGACTCTCTCGAGGGTGGAGTTGCCATCATCGTGGAAGTTGACCACGTAGAATCCAGGTGCGGTGTCCTCGGGGACGACATAGACACCACGCTCAGCAAGGGCTGTGGCAGCCGTGAAGAGGGGAAGGAGGCCAAAGAGGAGCTTGAGATGCATCTTGACAAAGAATGGAAGATAAATACCCGCGGGAGGAAGCGTTATTGGTAGCTTGGTAGTTTCTCGGTCGCTGAGGTTGATATCTAACTTAATAGGCCTCGACAGAAGGGCAGGAAAGCTCCCTTTTATGGATCTCAAGGGGTCGGCCACCCAGCCACGCGGGTGTCTATGTCCAGCGTGTGGAACCACCGGCGGAGGAGTAATACATGTCCTGCCGCAAATATTTTCAAAATATTGACGCCGAACCAGGTAAAGAGAGAGTTGATCAGTGCATGGCTCCCGTGGACTGCGGGAAGGGGGCAGGTGCCGGGTCAACGCCGCGGCTGCGCATAGTATTGGTTTGAGTTCCCGCACATACAAGTGCAAGGGGGTACCTAGCTGGGCTTGACGATAGCCAGGAAATACGTACCAGACTTGATACCTACCTAGTCAAAGGTGTTTGATATAAGACTATGTGGCAGGGCAAGTCTTCCTGCTTCGCTGCCCACCTCCTGGTTGGGTACAAGACATAATATATTCGAAATTACTAACCTTCAGAAACATGGTCAATAATGCTCTCTTCATCACCACATCCCAGAGTTCTCCTGTCCTAGTCCTTGCTTGGCTCGAGGGTAACACTCCCTGCAAGAGCAGTGCGGCTCATTTCCTTTCCTGTCAGCATCGCTCCCAGAATCAAGGCGGCCCGCCTGGTCGCTTTGCTGTGCCGCAAGCTGGCGTAGGTGTAGGGGGCCGTTGAAAAAAGTTCAACAGGCGCTTGGGGGCGTCTGGGCCATGACAGAAGAGGCCAAGGCGTTTGGTGTAACACCATCAGGCCGACCATTCTTATTTTTGACCACTGATGTTGAGTCCTCCCGCTCTCGTTACACAAACCCACCAGATACCGTCACATGAAGGCCCCTAACCGATCTTGGACCGTGCAGTTTTGAATCACGATTAGAACATGGCTCCCACACCCCAGTCATTACATCCTTTCATACAGTGTATTTATAGCTACCGACCCCCGACACCTACTAGGTGTGGTAGCTTCGCTCGGCGCGTTAGCGCGGCCCTACGCTAACGCTTCAGAGCGCTTCCTGGCCTTACTCGAAGCGACACTCCTTTGTCGTGTCCAATATCAACACCTAGTTCAGATTACCCCTTTGCACTCACAAGGCCTCCCTGGGTACACCCAGAAAGAAGCAGAATTGCCCCAAATCTGTCGATACACAGCATAGGTACTCAGACACATCATACAGCAACCCCAACCCACATACCCCCTTCATCACACACGAAACGAAACAGGCCCCATACCCACACCACCACCCGTCTGACTCTGGACCGTCTGGCCGGCTGGCTGCACAGCAATATAATACACCTGCCTCTGCGGCAGCCCCTTCCCAGCCGGCTCGACCTGGTAAAACACCTTCCCCCCGGGGACCGGCACCATCGGGCCGAGGTCATCAGTCCCGCCGGCCCGGGGCTGCATAACCAGCATCGTATGGCCGGACATGCGGTTCCGGAGGTTCGTCTCGCGACAGGCGACCACAAAGGCCGCGAAGTGCGTTGCTCTGTAGGTATCGATCATCAGCATACCACACCCTCTCTCTCTTCTCTAAAAAAAAAAAGGGGGCGGAGGACGTACATCAAAAACGCAGCAAAAACAAGCACCGCGATCGCCTGCGTCTCAATCTGGCGCACCGTATCCAAAAGCCCAGCCGTCACCCGCCCCGACCTATAATCGTCACGATCATCATCCCCCAACAACGACTCGGGCTCGCTAATCTCGATGTACAGCCCAAACACCACGGTGAGGGCCAGCATCGCGAGCCAGATGATCAGGTCGAGCGCGACGCACGCGCCGGGGTGGATCCCCCTGTGTCCGGCGCGGCGAACGATACAAATGGCCTCGGCGAGGGACCATGCTAACCCCAGAAAGGCGGGCGGGGAGACGAGCGCGAAGAGGAAGGACTGCGCGGCGGGGACGCCGCCGCGGTTGAGGATCGTTGCGCTGAGGGCGATTACGATCGTTGCTGTTAGGATGGATGTGAGGCGGAGGGCGAGCTTGGTGAGGTAGGTCCGGCGGGGGGAGAGGTAGATGGGGAGGTTTGTGGACATTTTTGCGTCATCGCTGGCGAGGTGGAAAGTTGATGATGCGCGAGGGAAAGAGCTGGATGGGTGTCCCGGGGTTATACCTTGGATGGAAGGATTTAAGATTGAAAGGGCCGTTGCTCGATGGTAATGCAGGTCGGGGGCACAGGAAAACGGTTGCAGGGGCTGTGTACCCGTGATGGGTTGTGTCTGCCTTGATGATGGGGCGCGAGCCAATGGGGTGTCGCGGTTGTTGTCAAGGCGGTTGGCTCGTATGAGGTACGAGTCTTGGCGTGGGCACCCTAGTTCAGCCGTGTAAATTTGGGGATATACGTTTGATACTAATCTCGCGATATTTTCGCCCTTCACATTGTATTGTTCTGATCTTATAAAATTGTTCACCTCTACAACCGGGAATGTATCAAAACCAATGTTTCCATGCCCATCCCACAAGTTCAACCATCATGAAGATACAACAGCAGAATGCTATAGGCGTTCTCCACCCGTATTCTGCACGGACCAAAGAATATGGAACGCTGAGGGTGGTAGATAGGACCCTACTAATCGATGTAATGGAAACACGCGTGCAGCCAGTAGACAAAATGGCTGTGAACTCAGTTATTATAACCCTGAGTAAACGTCACTGAATGCAGTACCCCGACAAATACGAGACGTCAGGCAGCTATCGCTTTCATTCTTCGGTGAAAAGAAAGACGGACTACAAGCAGAAAGTAGAATAGAAAGTGGATTGCTAGTATGACAACCAATGTCCAAGTTATATCCTAACGGAGGTTGACTCTCCTGAAATGCTAACCGACGAATCCAGTCGTCGAAGATGGCTGGACACCAAGGCCGCGCAATCTCACAGGAGACCGGCACTCGCAGTGCAAATTATCCCTGATCCGGAAATAGGTCAGAAAAGCTTCGGAATCAGCAACGGCGTGCTCTGTCTCCACTGCTGATAGTCTTTCCTTTCCCCGTACAACTTATCGTACTTAGCCTCGCTCAGCGGGACGCCAGTAACGCGCAACAGAGCCCAGGCCACAAAGGCTGGCGCAGCCGCGGGCAGCAATACCGCCTTGAGCTGTCCAGGGAGGCCATACCATCCAAGATTCGCCTGAATCGGTCCCTGGCGGAGAACCCCGGACGCAAGAATAGCCATGCCAATCCACAGGGTAATGTCGCCAAAGTAGTTGGGATAGCGACTAGACATTTTGATGTCAGCCGAGCAAGAACGGGCAGTTGAGCGCTGAGAAATACCCACCTCCTCCCCCAGATCCCCCGCGTCATAAACTGCTCATCATGCAACTTCTTCTGCCGCTGGTCATGCCACACTGCCTTTTGATAGTCGGCCACCATCTCCACCGCGAAGCCAAACACAAACAGGCCGACGCCGATGACATCGCTCCGCAGTAGCGTCGGCACGCCCAGCCCGGCCTTGAAGGCGGCAGGGTGCACGGTATTAATGGCGATGACGGGCATGCAGCACAGGACGACCCAGACGGCCTGGACCATCCAAAAGATAAAAAACCTGCGCGGCTTGTGCTTGGTCGCGTGGAAGCGTGAGTCATGGCCACGCTTGAGGATGCGGATGAAGAGGTACGAGCTTACTGTTGACGTTAATCACATGCAGTTATCAGTTTTTTTTTTAGATATTATATGGGACACACTTACGCCGCACAGCATACACCAGCACCGCACCGGTCATGAAGAGCTGGCGCCAATTCGCCGCGTCAATGACATCCGACACGTGCGCGCTCGCGTCGCGGCGGATCGCAGGAACCAAGAAACTGGCGGTGAGGGTTACCAGAAACGTCCAGCCGCCGGAGAAGTCGTAGAGGAACTCGCTGTGGCGAAGGACGCCGTTGATGCCGAAGAGGGTCTGCACGGAAAAGGCGGCGAGGGCTGCAGGCGCGAGGTTCGAGAGGAATGCGCTAGACGGGAAGTCGGTTGCGCTGAGGAGCGCGTGGAGTAGCGGCATCTTGCGTTGGACGGGCCAAGCAGACTTAAAACGTGGTGGTGTTGGGAGGCGACGTTGTTGAGAAGTTGAGAATCGTGGGAAAGGTGAGTTCTGCAGCTGCATGCACGTGTGTGAAACACGGAATGTAACCTCGGTCATGCATCCGATCCGAGCTCGGGGGCTACAGATTGATGGCCAACAGAGTTGGCGATCGTCTTTTTTCTTGTTTTTTTTTTTTTGTTTGTTTTTTGTTTTAGTTTTAACGCATTTCATCCCAAATTGTCAACGGTGAGTCACAAGTTCGTGTTGATGTGAGCTGCAGAGAGAGTGCCCCTAAAACGTTCGTCGAGTTCATCGCTTCGTTTCGCGATAAAGTGAGGGACGAGTCGACGACGATGGACTGCCTCACTTGATTGTGCCACACGGGCTGCGTGTTCTATTCTCTATTCTCAGGCCTTTCAATGGACGCTTCGGGCCATCCAGCACTGCAGATGATGTTGGACTTTCCCTGCAGGCAGCGCTGTAAGGGTTACAGATAGCCACTGTGGCCCTAACGCGAGAAACGTATGTTCCGGCTATTTCCGGCCTCGATCACGTACCGACTTCGGTAGTAAGGATGTTGTGGGACCCACAGGCCCACATGTGGGTTTCCACCACAGCCTTTGTGCGGCCTTTTCCCCAGAGTTGGCCAATAAGATAACAGTCTCACTCCCATTCAGACTCGAAGAAGGATTAAACTAATCCCCGTCGAGAACAAGAACAATCTTGCCGACGGGTTCGCTAAACCCTTGGTCGATCACGGTCAGCACACTCACAAAACCACTTCATCCACAGCCGTTTTCACCACACAGCTACTGGCATTATGTATGCCATCCAGGAAGATCTTTTCTATCTCGCCGCGGACTCGGCCGCCCTCAGCCGCGATTTCCTCAAAGAGAACGGTTTTACGCACGTAATCTGTATTGGCGACAGCTTCCACTATGATGGGGCGAATGAGTTGGGAGGAATCCAGTACATATACAAGTACGCCAAAGACGACGTGACTCACGAGGAGCTCTACAACATCATCAAAACGGTAATCTACCCAGTTATAGCCGGAATGGGATGGGGATGGAGCGCCCGCCAAGCGAAAAAGGTATTAGTCTGCGATATGGACCTAGCGGGCGGCCCGCTGCAATCGGCCCTGGTGATCGGCTATCTGATGGACCGTGAGGTCATAAGCGCGCGGCATGCTTTGTGGTCCTTGACGGCTCGTTTCCCCGTCAGGCTGGGCACTCATCTGCTGAAGCAGCTGCGGGCAATAGAGACACAGATTCTCCAGAAACCGGATAGTCTCGCCATCTACGAGACTATACAAGAGGACTCCTGCCTTGGCACGGAGCTGGGGAATCTAGGTATGGTACACACACTGATGGCCTGGGCGGAGCTGGGAGGTAGGGTCAAAGAAGAGGTGAAAGAAGAAATGGAGGGGAGGACATAAGAGTGAAATAACCTAAGGACCAACAAGCAGGACAACAAGGAAAAGACGAGGGAAGAGTTGGTTACCACAGAGTTCAGGGAAGAGACAGGGCACTGGAATGGATAGGATGTTCTCCCTCGAGCAGTCCTAGCTTGGTTTCTCCGTTTACGCTTGGACGTGTTACTTTGCCCACTCGACGGGGCCAGAAATAAGTTCTTGCCAGATGCTAAAAAGCTTGTATGGGGCTACATAGGAGGAAGCCTGAAAGGGATTCCCTGTCAGGTCGGTCGATCGGTCCAGGCCGGGATGCAGGGCCGAGGCGACCAGATCATGGTTATTGGGGGCTAGCCGACGTGGCCAACGGAGTGGGTTACAGAAGGGTCATTGGATAGGTCTACAGAGCGTCCATCTTACGAGGACAGGACTGATGCCCAAGTGCGGGTCTTGCTCACGCAACGAGTAAAAGCTGGGTCGATCACGGAGAGGTTCTCAAGGATAAGAAGGGAGGGAAAAGTCCTGTATCTTTAGTAGGCCAGAGTTCAATGCTGTAATCCTGGCATCCACCACCCACTGTTCTGGCTGTGAACCTGGATTGCACTACTACCACCCCTCCACTCAGATGCCCTTGGATACCAGGCCTGACATTCTCATACAGCATTCTAAGTTCAGGTTCTTTCATGTTTTCAAGTGCTGACCGGTACATTACTGACTTTGAATCCACATGATCAACACTCTCGAGCGGCTAGTATGTCGATAGCAGCGGGCGTCATTGGTAGGGTCAAGTAGGTAATTTCCCTTGGAAGACTTGAGAAAATTGGTAGGTAGGTACCTCCGACCCCCGAGGCCTCTGTCTAAACTCCGGTCCTGCCGCAGACAATTACCAACACCAAAACTATCCCAATGCATTAATTCCGTTTTGCTTGGGGCAAAGTAGCTTCACGCGACATCTTCCCAATTGCGTGTTGGTCTGATTGAGTGACGGGTGCACGTGCCGGACAAGAAACACGATATCACACCACCATTTCGCTGATAATCCGTCACCACCAAACTCATTGACCGAACCAAAACCTTATCTGGCCAAATGATTTTATTTCCCCGCCAAGTAATAGGTCCACCACAGCTGTGAAAAACCCCTGGGTCAGGGTTGGCTGGGACATGACGTGACAAGATCATGATGGAAGAACTTTGCATCTCAACATGCCACTTTTTCCGTCTCGATATAAATCCCAACACATTGTCCGCGGTGCGTTACATCCACATGCACTCACACACACCTCCACACACCAACCCAAATCTTTAATCCCATAACATATTCCGCAAGACCAAAAAAAAAATGACAGTCACAATCCGCTTCGACGACCTCGCCCCCGGCACCATCGTAACAAACCAGTTCGAGTCCAAAGGCATCCTCTTCACCTCCCCCGCCGCCGTCGTCCGCGACCCAGACACCTTCGTCCACTCGCTCCAGTCGCGCCACCAATCGACCATCACCCCGCAGCCGACGCGCGTCATCCGCGCGCGCTTCGTCGAGCCGAGCCCGCAGCACGCGCGCCTCTCCGTCGTCGCGAGCTTCTCCAACGCCGGGCCCGAGGGCGTGCACGCTTTACTCAGAGTCTTCGACGCCGCCGGCCGGCAGCTCGACGAGCGCAGCTTCGGGAGCACGGGACCCGTCGCGCGCGCCGAGATTGAGTTTCCGTCGCCCGAGATCGCGTCGTTCGAGGTCTCCGGGCGGACGAACCGCTTTGACGCGCTCGATAGCGTATCGTTCGATCGGCCCGCTGAGCATCCTGACTTCCGGGCCGTGTATGACGGGGCTGCGGAGCCGCTCCTCCTAAAAAGGGGGGAGACGGTGCGCGCGCGTCTGAGCTTTTTTAGATTGCACGGGTCGCATGGCGAGATTGTGCTGGCTGTGACCAAGGCGTGTCCTGGGACCACGTGGGCTTTCGAGCCGCTTGTCGTGCACTCGGGCGTGCCGCATGCTGAGTTGGTGATCAAGGCGGACGAGGACGCGCCGCCGGCGTATCATTTTGCTGTGCAGGTTGTGGCGGTGCCGAGGCACAAGACGGCGGGGAGGCATGAGCGGGAAGTCACGGTGCCGGTTAGTATTGTTGTGCCCGACGAGGACGAGCAAACCGGTCAGGAGGAGCCCGAGGAGCCCGAGGTTGGTGATGAGATGAGTGAGAGGTAGTTGGTTTTGTGTAAGTGATTTCCTGACAACGTGAGGAAATAGGGGCGGTGGCCATGTCGTGTGAAGATTGTAATGTAGGAGAGTAATTAGCATTCTGTTCCAATGTTGACTAGGTTTGTCGAATGGGCGCTGTCGTGTCGAGCAAGCACGGGTACCTAGCCAATAGGCATGTCTAACATATCCAACATGATCCGTACCAGGTGGCAGGATGTGACAGATGTGGAATCAGGTACTCCAACCGTCCTTCGTTCCGTTGCCTTTATCCTAGATCCAGACAGTATCCAACGCTCAACTCTCCATGACGGGCTAAGATCTGTGGAAGAACCGAGTCGATGTCCCAGCTGACAAAGTCTAAACCTCCTGCATATCCACATCTGTTGTCTGCCGTCGGGTCGGAGCGGACGATATCGTCGGGGGCGGCGCACTATCGGTAATGTCTCTCGGTGACCCGTCAAAGTTGAGATTCGAGTTGTTTCTGCTAGCGAGAAGCTTCGGAAACACCCGGTCCACCAACGGCTTGAGCGTGATGAGACAGGGGATGGCGATCGACAGGCTCAGCTCGAGGAAGCAGAGGATAAAAAGCATGTTGCTCTCGGCGATTTCGTCGGACGAGGTCACCATGCGGTACATGTAGTACAGCCGGATGATGGCAACCAGACAGACCCTATGTCCGTCAGCAATTCGCAAAAGGAACAAAAAGGGGAAGGAGGGGTGTACGCAAAGCCCAGGGCAAACACAAAGTATAACCAATGCTTTTGCCGCCGCGGGAGTGTCATGGACCGAATCACCGGGATCGGCAGCAGGAAGATGACAAAGTCGAGCGCGATGTGCAGCCACATCTCGATAAACCATTTGACGGGGGAAAAGCACCTATCCCGAGGCAGCGTAAAGTCCCAGAAGGCCTGCACCGGGATGCAGAACCCGATGTTGGATCCGGTGATCCACAGGAAGTAGACGACGACGGCGGCGCACACGATCTTGGTGATCCGCCGCAGCCGGGTCGAGTTGAATACGTCGAGGAAGAGCAGCAGGATGGAGATCTTGGTGGCGTTGACGGCCGCGCCGTACAGGAGGATGGCGACATATTGTGCCTTGAAAGTCAGTTCTCCTCTCATCCGGTTTTCATTCCCGCTCACCTTGTAGAGATCTGTCAGCTGCTCCGGCGTGAGGTCGTATGCATGCAGGCCGTACGCGCGACGTATTGCTGGTGCATATCAGTAACAAGAAACCCCAACATACCTCAGATCAACACAAAACTCACATATAATCGACACAACCGTGTACCCCAACGATAGAAGCTACCAAGCATCCGTCAGCCCGCACGCCTTTTTTTCTTCCCCCCTCAAACACTCACAAGCGACAAAACAATAGCCCCATCAGTCCACCCACACACGCGCAGCATCAGCCAGCGCGACACAAACCGCAGCCCGACAAACACCGACGACAGCACAATCGTAAAGTGCGCCCAGATCAGCGGACATCGCACCCTATCGCCGTCGTCACCCGTCGACGCCATCTCCAGTCCCCTCTGCAAGCAGCCGACTCCTCGCACGCCTGCCAGCCGCCATGCGCAACACACGTCACGACGGACGTGGTGAGCAGGTGGTCGTCATGAAAACAGGCAAACAAACAAACAAAAAGGTCGGATGTATCCGTGTGTGTGTGTGTGTGTGTGAGGGGAAGAACCAAAAAAAAAGAGGGGAGATGGGAAAGAATCGAGAATTTGACAGTAAGGCAACTGGACCCGACAGACAGGTCGAGACAAGACATGCGGGTGACGGACATGACCAGACACGATCCCCGAAATTGCGAGGCGTCGCTGACACCCCCTGGACTCAGCCCGGAGGCGGCAGGGTGGAGATGACAAGGTGCTGACGGGCCCACCACCACCGCATCGCCAAGAAAACGCGCAACGGAAACCGAGGGCGCGGGAAGTAGGGGTCCGGAAGGAAATTTTCATTTTCGAAATTTCGGGCCATTCTGCTGAAATTTTTTTCCTGGCCGGAGCTGGAATGAAAGAAAATTTCAGGGTTAGGGGCAGGTAAGGCCAGGGTATGGGAAGGGGTACCTCAGAGAGGTATCAAGAAGATACTGAACCCTCGGTACCCGGGCCCGGGTGGGCCCGGGGAGCCCCCGCACTATCCTACCCCTAACCCTGAAATTTTCAATTTCATTCAGAGGAGGGTGCGAAACTCGAAATTTCGAAAGAGGTCGGGGGTGAATGGAAATTTCGGAACCCTACGCGGAAGGGGGGACGACGGCTGAAAAGAGGTCCGTGTCCATGGCAAATTCCGCGAACCTAACAGCATTGCTGGAACCTGGAACCGAGGACAGTGGGACACGCCACTGTCACTCACTGTCACTGTCACAGCCCGTAACAAAAGTACTCGTTAAAAGGAGATACTGCGGTGGCAAGGTGGGTAGTTTATCCCCGCCGGACCGTCAAACAATCGGCCGTCGCTCGGTGGCTCGGTGGTAACCCGGCCGGAAGAGGATCATACTCCGGCCTTAGCTCCTCTCTGTCCGGGACGGGAGCCGACTGACCGGTTCCAATGCACGGGCACGCACAAGGGTGAAGGGGGGAATGTCATAACGTTATCTTGACAGCATGGCACAACACAACGGCGACACGACAACGCGGCACTTGCCACTAGCTCTCCTAAAACACACTCCGAACCCGGTCCCCAAGATTTAAGACTCCGAGTGGCTGTCGGCGACAAAACCACCCATGTCGTGCTATGACCAACTCAACCCACTCAACCTCGTGTCGCGCCTGTCGCCAACGGCCGAACGCTCGGTGACACTCCCAGAATAACAACCACACCTGCCGACTCACGGCTCGTTGCCGACCGGCAGTCTCCTGCAGGCCCCTGAACCAGCCCGTGCCACCGCGGCGGCACGCTCCCAAACCGGTCATTCTCCGGCAGTCAACATGCAGCAGCAAAATCATTTGTGCGTTCGATTTCTAATTCCTCGCGACAAAACTAGGCTCCAGCGCTCATGGTGTGCAGCCGGTACTGCTCGTCCCCCTTCCTGCGCTCGTCCTCGATGATGTCCTGCACCGACTTGGACCCCAGCCCGTCGCCATAGTACTTCTCGGCCAGCTCGATGCACCGCAGATTAGCCGCCAGCTTGTTCATCGTCTCCATCCACTCCTCCGTCTTCTCGCTGTCAAACACAATCCCGCCCCCGGCCTGCAGGTACGCCACCTCGTCCTTGACCAGCATCGTGCGGATCGCGATGCACGTGTCCATCTGTCCCTCGTCCAGAACCACCTGGCCCTTGCCCTGGCTCGAGTTGTCGATCCGGACGACGTCGTAGGCAAACCAGCCGGCCGCGCCGGCGTAGATGCCGCGCTTCTCCTGCTCCAGGTCGTAAATCAGCTCCATGGCCCGGATCTTGGGCGCGCCCGACACCGTGCCGGCCGGGAAAATGGCCCGCATCGCGTCCCAGCGTGTGCACTCGGGCCGGAGTAGCCCGGAGACTTCTGACGTAATATGCTGAACATGAGAAAACCGGTCGATCTTCATCAAGCGGTCGACCTTGACCGTTGACGGGTGGCAGACGCGGTTGACGTCGTTTCGGGCCAGGTCGACAAGCATTACATGTTCTGCCCTGTCCTTGGTCGAACTCAGAAGCTCGTTGGCCAGCTCTTCGTCTTCGGCAGCGTTGGCACCCCGGCGGATGGTGCCGGCAATAGCATGGTTCACAATCCGGGGCCTTGAGCGGGCTTCCGCCTCGGTGTAGCCAAATCGCGAATCAACTGGCAACGAGGCGTACCCGTCCGTCTTCATAAGACATTCTGGGGATGCCCCGACGATATAAAAATCGGAACAGGACAGAAAAAATAGATACGGCGAGGGATTCAGCGTCCGCAGAGTCCGGTAGATGTTGAACGGGTGCAGGCTGGTGCTGCGCGAGAACCGCTGGGATGGAACGGCCTGAATGATATCGCCCTTGACGATGTGCTTCTTGAGGTCCGTGACGAACGACTCGTACCCATGACGGCCGACATTAGATGAGTATTGCTGTTCCGAGACCGGCTTGCCGGGGTTTTTCGGTGGCAGCGGCGTGTCGGGGTGCTGAATCTTTTCGAGGGCCGCGCGAATTGTTGCGCACGCCTCCTCGTAGGGCCCCTGGAAGTCGTCGGTGGGGTCCTCGGGCAGCCTCATGTGCGTGACGACCGTGTAGGCCGAGTAGAAGTGGTCAAACGCCACAATGGTGTCGAAAATCATGAAGAGCGCCTCTGGGATGTTCAGGTTGTCTTTGAGGGGGCGGGCCGTCTTGGGCTCGAAATACTTGATACAGTCATATGAGATGTAGCCGACGGCACCTCCCGTCAGCTTTGGGAGTCGGAGTGACGGGACGCCAATGACACGGTCCTGAGAAAGCAAGCCCTCCAGGGCCTGCATGGGATCGCCATCGACTTCATATCGCGGACCTGTCCGCAATACCTTTCGGGGGTCTAAATGCTGTTAGAGGCGTCAGGACACAGTGCCATATGGCTTACTGGCTCCAATAAAGCTGTACCGTCCGACAGTCTCGGTGCTCCCGGTAGCGCTTTCGAGCAGGAAGGAATACTCGGCCGTTGATCTGCGAGGGTCAGCGAATATCCGGTGATTCAATTGGGTCGATTGGGATTGAAACCGACCCTTCTGAGAGCTTGAGGTAGATGGCCGAGGGCGTCAGCAGGTCCGAGGGGAGCGAGATGCACACGGGCAGCAGCGTCGGGCACGGGGTGCCATCTTGGCGTGTTTGTTCATACAGTGCCCGGGCGTCGGCCACGGTGGGCCTGATATCAAGCTTCGCATTGGGATCCATGACGATGGGGAGGAGGGAAGCAGGGACTGGTTTGCGACTGCTGCGTGTTGGACGCTGACGCCAGGTGGTCTCCGGATTTTCACCGCTCCGATGAAGCTCCGTGAGTCATGGTGGGGCAGCGCGCGATGGCGGGGTGCGATAAGATTGCCCCACATTTCCACCGCTTCCTCCAGACTCTCGTTCATTCGCCGAAACAACGAGATGAACTTATTAAGGTGGAAAGACGAGCATGACCAACACGGAGGATCAAGATTGCCATGCTTCGTACTAGGATACGCGGTATTTGCGGTAAGATGGGACGACGAGACATGAATGGTACCGGTCGTTTACCGATCTTGAGCCATTCTTTGCCAAAAAATCTCTTTGGTGTTCCCGGACTAACACCTGGTGATAGCCCAATCGTGCTCCACCTTGGATCGGAAATAGTGTGCGTTCACTGGTGTGATATCCAGCCAGTATCTGACGGATAGAATCTGTAGACGATTCGATCGAGCTAGCAACACGTGGATATGCAAGCCAGATATCCGTCGATTTCTCTTCTCCACTTGTAAAGCTATGGCGGAGCGCAATGCCGGATATGGGGTATCGAGTGGCGCGAGATGGATGTCCGTGACCTGCACAACATAGGGGATACCTCGATCGGGTTGGCTGTCTGAGATTTACAGATTCACCGGGTTCTGAGGGTCAGCGGTCGGTTTCTCTACGTGACATTTCGGCAACCGCATTTTCTGAAGCTGCTAAGGTACTGAATCCGGACGGACCATGGGATGTCGACATGCATATTCTTGGCGCTAGGGGCGCTTTCGACTACATGGCTACTCATTTGACTACATGACTACCTACTCATTACGTAGGGCACAGCAACGAAGCCAACAAATTAACGGTTGCACCTGATGTGGTGTACCGTCTATTATCACGGACTCGGTAAGTAGGTATGCACGGCAAGCCCGACTGGGTCTTCTTTCACAGTTAGCTAGATCGCTACGGGAAATACTGATCCCACACGTATATATATATATATATATGTGTGTGTGTGTGTGTAACTATTTTCAAGAATTGTAATAAGACTCCAGATCGTGTCCAAAAAACCACCCTGGTAAAAGCTCCGTGATCCTCCAATGAAATGGTATCCGCTCATAGATCCTAGCAGCATATGCAGCATATGCTACATTGTCCTTATCGTTTCTCATCTTCTCGTTCGTATATGTCGGCTCATGTGGCAAAAGTGTGTATCGAGAGTCTTTAATATCATCTGACGCGAGCTGCACTATCAGATGACATTTGTCGTATAAAAGGGTGTCGTGAATGTGTAGGTGACCGGCCTGAAGATGTTTGTTTCTGTGAAGCATGACATTTCGTGTCTGGTCGGTCGCTCCCGCCGTTGAATCCGGGTGCGATATTCCGTGTGTTGTCGGGTAGCGAATAGGCTCGGTGTTGCGCAAACGCTGGTAAGTCGGCGTCCATTCCGAGGACCTCCCATTCCGACCCCTAGCATCCCGACTGTTTGTGGGCGAATTCAGCCCGATGATCCAACCTAATACCCCCGGTCGCGACTCCGCCTGTCCCGCCGACTCCCCCCAGACCCATAATCATAAACCCCAGGCGGCCGCCTCGGACTCCTCTCCCTCGCGATCGTCACCGGAACCACCTCGCGCATCTCCCCGCTCCTCCTCACACTCCGACTCCTCGAATGATGATGATGATGCCGATGTCCCGACCGACTCCTACTCCGTCTTCCATACTCCACCGGCTCAACATGTCTCGCAGGCCGCTCATCCCTCACCCCGTCATACCACGCCTTCCCGTTCGCATTCTCACTTCCCGGCGGCGCGCCGAGGTTACTGCACGACCGGAAAATCCAGACCAGCAAGAGGAACCCGGCGATGGAGCCGATGACTATGCCTGCTATCGCGCCGCCGCTGAGGGTTTTGGCGCCGGTGGGGTCGGGATCTTGGGCAGGGGCGGTTGTGGTCGCGGGGCCGGGCGCGAGGACGGTTACTGTTCCGCCATTGGTGTCTTGGCGATGCACGAGGGAGGGACCGGATAAGAGGGTGCGCGTTGGTTCCTCGAGAGATCGTTCGATTTGGGAGAGGAGGGAGGAGACGTGGGCGGTGATGGGTGCCATTTTGATGGGATCCCACTGCGGTGGGTTCACGACACAAAAGAAGATGGCCGGACGATTAACAATGCAGGAGTATAGGTACGGATCAAAGAGGGGGCTGCATCTTATTTTATGCATTGTCAGGATGCCCATAACCTTGTTCTCGATATCAGACAAGTCAGTGACGCCATTGTACATGCGGTTGGGTAGGATTAATCCAGGGCCAAGACACGAGTAGCGAGGGGGATCGTCCCGAGGAGTTACTTGGTGGGGCGCTAGCGTGGATCTCTGTCCTGCTGGCGACGACCAAAATCTATTCGACCTCAGCCTCCGCATTTTCGGTGCCGCAACATGACAGCTTGGGAGTTGTCTTGCTGGAAGACTGCTCACTGGTTTGAGTTGCTGTGGGTTTATTTCCTATCCTCTCCAGACTTCCACAACTCGAGCCACGTCGATGTTTGTCAAACCTAACCAAAATCGCATAGGGTCACCTAACGTGGCTGTTAGCCCGTGGTCGACAAATCGCTGGCAGTACTAACAACAGTGATAACGGAACTTTGGCAAAACACCACCCAGGCATCCCGGACAAAACACTCCGATGCACAATGATGTCATAAACCATCACTCTGTTCCTCGACACCACGCACGACTTCCAACCACCTGCCAACCACCTGCCTCACTGAAGATGCGGTATCGAAGCCGGTCGCATTTGTATTGATATGCAGACAACCGTGTTATTGCTCAGGTGCAGTTCGAGTAAAGGATGACACCCCAACCTGGCTTTTAGAAACATCACCATCGTGAACTCTAGGGGGTATATCATTGTAGATTACTAGTTTTGTCAAATAATAGTACACTAATGCTCACGAGGAGCAACACCACATTCCTATCCAGCCACAGCCCGAGTCCTTTCAAAATGTTGGAGGCCAGCCGGCAATGGCCCTACGCCTAATTTCTCGAGGGCTTCCACGGGGTCGGACTGGCCCCGGGTCCGATCCCGAAGAATCCCACGTCTTCTCCGAGCTGTCCTCCTGCAACACCGTCTCCCCGACATCCTCTGCCTGTTCCGCTTCATTTTCCTCTCCCTCCTCCGGCTCCGGACTCACAGCCCTCGACCCCGGTAAATCCGAGCTCCCGTCGTCCTCACTCTCACTGCTCACCTCGTCCTCCTTCACCGTCTCCGCTACAACAGGCACCTGCTGCATCCGCTCCTGCTGCCTCAGCTCCAACGACTCCCGAACATCCCGGAGCCTCTTCACATTCAAATAATTCGCAACCCTCACAAACCGCAGCGACTCGGCCAGCGACAGCAGAGTCGGATCATGAAAGACCATCAGACTAGCCGTCTCGCCCTTCGCATCCAGCACCAACACCTCGCGCTGCGCGAGCGAAAGATCCGTCACACACCCCCTCTCGCAAAGCAGCTTCACCACCTCGAACAGATTATTCGCCACGGCGTTCTGGATCGCAGTACACGTCGCCGAAGAAGGGTGTTTCATCGGCTTGTCGGGATCCTCGCCCAGGTCCAGCATGAGCTTCACCGTCTCAGCGTGCCCCGAGAACACGGCAAAATGCAGCGGCGACACAACTCCCGGAACCCAGGTCGAATACACCGGCTGATCCCCGGTCCACGCCCCGGCCTCCAATAACAAGGCCACAACCGAAGCATGGCCCCCCCGACAGGCGGCATGCAGCGGCGTCCGCCCCAGCGCATCCGGATGCCTCACAGTCGCCATACGCGCCAACAACAACCTCACAACCTCGACAGTCCCCGCCGCCGCCGCATGCCACAGCGGCGTCCGCCCATTCCCATCCTCGGCGTCGATACCCACCGCAGAAGCCCTCTCCAAAATCGCCTCAGCAGCAACGACATTCCCCATGGCCGCAGCACGGTGCAGCGCCGTCTCCCCGAGCGCATTGACGCGCGTATTCATCCACCGCCTCTCCCCATCCCCCGTCTCCGCCGCCCTCTCCATGAACCGATCCAGCACCCGCACGACCAGGTCCGAATGGACATAGCACGCAGCAAGATGCGAAATCGGTTCGCGCGCGTACACCTTCTCGAACAAGTCGCCCTCGGTCTCCTCCCAGTCCGCGGGGACCAGCTCCAACAAATCAGCCACGATGTCCTCGCGGCCCGTGAGGATGGCAAGATGCAAAGCCGTCAACCGTCCCGCCGTCGCGGCGAGCGCGTCAGCGCCGTGCTCGACCAAAATCCGCACGATGTCGCGGTACCCCCGCGCGGCGGCCCAGTGGATCGGCCGGAAGCCGCGGAACACGTCGGCCGACGGCTCGAGGCCGAGGTCCGTGGCCGGCGGGGACACGCGCGTCTGCACCTCGACGCGGGCGGTGCTCAGCGGACTCGTCAAGAGCTCGGCCACGGCGCGGGCGTCGTTGCGCAGGCACGACTTGGCCAGGAGGAGCGAGAAGTACAGCTGGAACCAGTGCTCGCTGCCTGCCTCGGAGGAGGAGGACGGGTGGATGTTCTCCTCGAGGATGACGTCCTGGCCTGCGGCGAAGGCTATGGCTTCTAGGAACGGGAAGGACGCGAGCGGTGGTGCCGTGGGGAGGCGACTTTGTCGGACTCGCACTCGGGATTGGGTTAGGGGCAGTCGCTGCGGATCCGACGTGTAGCCTAGAGAAAGATCCCAGCTGTCGGGGAGCGTCAGCGGCTCGGCCACGCTGGCGAAGAGCTCGTTGGTCGCCGTGACGCTGGCCGACTCGTGCGCGTCGTTGCCGCCCAGCTCGGCGTACAGCATGACGTCCGTGTCGGGCGCCTGGTGTACCTGCGACAGCCGCAGGTGGATGCTCGTCCGGTTGCGGAAGCGCATCGTCTGCACCTGCGCCATGACGTGCAGGTACGCGTGCTCCTGCAGCGACCGGCCCCGTCCGGGCACTTTGTAGGGGTCGAAGTTCTTGGCCGCGTTGACGATGCTGTCCGAGGCCACCTGCTGCGCGACCCAGAGTTCTCGGGGGCCGATGTAGCCCGGCGAGAGGCCGACGAAGATGTCGGCGCCGTGGTCGCCGCCGATGGCGTAGCGGAATACACCTAGAACACCGTTCTGCAGGGCCGAGGTGGGTTTCAGCGTCCAGTTGGCTGCGCTCCAGTTCTTGCGGTGGTAGACGTCGAGCAGGCAGACCGGGTCAATCGGGAAGCCGAGGGAGAAGGAGTCTATATCTAGAACAATGTCGGGCAGGCCGTAGGTCGGGAGCTGCTTGACGTAGATGTATTGGTAGCCGTCGCCGTCGCCGGGGACGAGTTCTTGCTCCCCGTGGCTTATTGGCACGGGTAGGATCGTCTCGGGCGATATCCGCGCGTATTGGTCTCCGCCGAGAGAGGTGAGGAGGATGGCCGGGAGGGCCATGCCGTAAGCGACTGGGTAGGGAGAGCAGTCGAGAACGGCGAGACACCGCGCCTGGGACTCGTTTCCCTGGACTGTGTCTTCCGACTGCGCCGGCGCTTGCTTGAGGTAGACACGGATGTGCAGACCGGCGTTTGTCATGGTCGAAGGCGCGCTCACGCCCGTCATAGCCCGCGTCGCCGATTTATAATCTGCGTCTGCGAAGAAGGACGGGCTTGTGGCGAGTAGGCCGCATAGTTGGAAGCGCAATGGGTCGTCCCAGGGACACTTCCAGGCGAATATCGAGTGGTCGGTAGTTACTGCGCGGTGTCAGCTTCAAGTGATCTACCAACACTTGCTGTCTCCCCCTCGATACGCCTATGGATCAGATACGAATTGTAAAGAGAAACCCTCACGTTTGAGTATCTCCTCCTGCAGCCGAATAAACGCCCGGTTGCCCTCGCCATATAGCAATGGCATGTTGACACCGAAAATGCCCATGAGACAATAAGCCTTGTCCTCGATACGCGTCGTCTCGCGCTTCGCAGCCCACTTCATGCGGCTCGCCACGCTGAGATCGTCCAGGCCTATCCTCCCCTTGAGCAGCTCGAGGTCAATCCCGGTAATGATGCTAATGAGCTCCGGGAACCGGTTCACCTGGCCGGCCGTCCCAAAGCTGCCGAGCTTCGTGCCGAGCAGACTCCAGCTCTTGGAGTAGAAACGCACGTCAGCGGGCGCAATAAGCTCCTGCAGCGTCCAGCCGCGCGTGAACCAGCGGCTGTGGCGCATGACCTCGACGATAGTCGGCACGCCGCCGTCGCCGTCGCCGCCGCCGCTACTAGTATCATTTCCCGGAACATTTCCCGGAACCTTCGGGCTCGGCCCATTGAGAAACGGATAGTCGCGCACATCGTCGCCGACGCGATAGTCAACATCATTCAAAAAGGCATAACACACCGACGCCTCCTGATACCAGCGGAACATGCTATTGATGGCCTCGGACAGCTCGGCGCTCGACGTCTTGTTGATGCAGCACGTGTCGATCCAGATGTACCCGAACCCTTGCGACTTGGCCAGGCGGGCGGCGTCGCGGATCTTGGCGAAGCCGATCTTCTTGGAGATGGGGTGCGAGAAGGGCCCGGCCGCGGCCGCGACCTGCTGGCGCAGACGGCTGGTCGCGCCGAGCTCCTGGAGCTCCTGGAAGCTGACCTCGTCATCGTCGCTGCCCCACGTGTGCGAGAGGATGGCGTACGGCGGCAGGCTGCTGTCGTGGAGGCTGACCAGGCGCAGGGTCGACGTGTCCACGAGGCGCATGGCTGGATGTCGGCCTGGTCATCACTGCGACTGATGACCTGAAAGTGGTGGTGGTGGTGGTCTTGGCACGCGCCGGCGGGGAAGCGCAATTTCGCTCACCTTGTTTCTGATTTCAGCTTCGGGACACAGCATCAGCCACGCACGTGATTTGCTCCTTCGAAGTTCGAACTTGTTCAATCTTGAGAGATGAACTGGTTTTTTGACTTGGCAAAATGTTGAGAGCTAAACTGTATTTTGGTCACGTGAGTAACTTTCTAAAGAAAACCTACATACCTAGGCACATAGGTAGGGAGTTAACCGTACCTTAGGTGCACAGATATTTCCAGGGCAGCCGCAGCGAAAGGGAAATCATCCGAGAACAAGTAAGTCACTGCAACATTTGTACGTAAAGGCAATAGTTAATTATCAAGCACAACGTCCAGTAGCTATTTGCCAGTATAGGCTATCTACCATGTATATCTTACAACGTGCGTTATGGCGTAACATTGAACTGTGCGGATGTGTACCGTCCAAGCCAGGAAAACAACAAACGAAACCGAAAAAAAGCCAGGCCATAAGTCATAATAACATCACCGTCTGGTACGTACCTCAGCTAGGTAGAAAACACGATACTCTCGAGTCCAGATCTATCCCTCCCCATCTCGTTGACTAAATCGTCAAAACCATTCCTAGGCCACATGCCCGCGCCGTCTAATCCTCCCGTCCCGGCCGGTAGTAGTCAACTCTCTTGAGTTACTATGCTTCTTCATCGACCTCCACATCGCGTTTTATGTCCTCCAAACTCCTGACGCCAAACGCCGTGCGGTGATGCCTAGACCTTCCCAGTCTGTAAACGACCAGCCAGCTATCCTGTCCGCCGCTAGTAATGTGCGCCGTGGATGGCCGCCTGGTATAACAGTTCGTACGGGATATCCTCGGGCTCCGGCACCTTGGGGAATTCTCTATCGGCCCCGTCTAACTTGGCGGCCTTGAGCTGCTCCAGCTTCCGCTGGCTCTCCTGGTTCCCCTGTCTGGCCTCGTCGGCGAGCTCCTTGGACTGCCGCAGATACGGGATCTGCTTATCAAACACGTCCAGCGAGACATCATACTTGACCTCCTGGTGTCGCACGCTGCTCGACGGGATCAGCTTCTCGGCGTTGGCCTTGGTCGCGCGCAGCGCCCCGAGGAAGAATATCTTAAACGTCTCCCCGAGCTTTGCGCCGTCGATGCCGCCCAGGTCGCGCTCGCCCCGGCCGAATACCCGGTGCCGGTGCGACGCCTGGTTGTAGTTGGGAAGGTTCTCATCCATGATGCCCAGCGCTCGCATGACGTCGTCGCCGACGGCGCCCATGGCCGCGCAGCCATCGTAGGCGATGACCTTGGTCAGTGGCAGCACTTTCTCGAATGTCGGGGGCGACTTTTTGAATTCCGAGAAGATCTTGGATTTCGGGTCGAGAACTAGACGTGTCTTGAGATACCATTCAGCGTTGAGACGCGGCAGGTATGGCGCGTTGAAAGGGTCCCAGTAGAACTTGAACTCCTGTCGTCGGTAGAGCCAGCTAAGGTGGGCCCCAATAGGACCAAACGGCGCGAGGTCGGCAAAGGTGCCGCCATCGAGCCGGGCCTCCTTTGCGGCTTCGCGCGACCAGGCGTCCGAGGGGAGGTCGTATTCGACCAGACAGTTGGTAAAGTTACGGGCCGCCGTTGGATGCCAGCCGTTGTTGGCCATGCCCATGATGGGTTCGAGCACGCAGCTGCCGTCCGCGTTCTCCTTGACTTCGTAGCCGCCTTGGGAGACGAACTTTTTAAAGTGGCTCTGCAGGAATGACTTCTCGCCCTTGTGTCTATCAAAGTACTCTGAGATGTCTTGGAGCGAGGATATGAGCAGGACGGTAAGCGGCTCCTTGCCCTGGTCGACCTCCTGCACCAGCTGCTCGATCAGGTCGATGCCCTTTTGGAACGGCTCGTTATTCCAAGGCTGCTCGGCAAAGGTAATATTCTTCAGCTCGTAGTACGAGTCGTCGATCCACACTTTCTTGCTCTGGTCCTCAACGCCGATGGTACCCTCGGCGACGGGAAGGTGGCCCAGGCCCAAGAGGTTGACGATGGTCCTGAGGAACTTGGCACGTGTTTCGGGCTTCCCGTGGTTCGCGATGAAGCCAGCCAGTTCGACGGCGCCCAGCCGGTGCATTTCGCTTAAAAAGACGATAGCCATCAGATCATCGTAGTCCTGCTCGATATCGGTAATCACGAGAATGCGCGGCTTGTCCGAGGCCTTGCGCGCCCGCAGGACCTTGATGAGCGACAAATAAACGCCATACTCCGGCGACCGTTCGGGGAAGGGAATCCTCTTGCGAAAAGCGCGCTCGTCAAACGCCGACGGAGCAGCGGAAGCGCCGGGAACAGCGACAGACGACATGATGAATCCGGTGATGAGGTGGCAATAACAACGGGTCGCGCGATGGAGATGCGGACGCTGGCTGGCCAGGAGATGACCACGGCGCAAATGGGCGAGGTGGTTGATTGATGATGTTTTGCGACAAAGAGCCTGACGAGGGGTGCCAAGAGAAGTGGGGAACGCGGGAGCCTGGCCGAAGACACCTCAATCTGGAGCGGGGTGATGAGTTGCTGCTGCTGCCGGTACTCGCGCCTAGTCTAGCTGGGGCTGTGCAGCCTGGGCTGTCCCAAGGGCGCTTCAGCTCCGTGAAAAAAGCCTGCCTGAACTTTCAGGTCTGAGCACCCGTCGGGCGTGCAGTCTGGTGCTAATTATCGCCGAAGGCCGGGCTTATCGGGGTTGCGACCGAGCGGTTGGTTCTCGTGGCGGCCAAGTAATCGTGTTCAAGCAGATGGGAAATTGGCGCTGGGAAATGCGGTTGCGAGGGAGGCTATGTCGAGTCGGAGCCTAAAACGGGGCGAACTGATTGGTGATACCCGCCACAGCTGCAATATTGTTAAGGACGGCGTTTTAGGTAGCAGAAGGACTTCAAGTTGGGGCAGGGGCGGCTCTCTATATATTTTGGAGCATGGACAAAGGTGCCTGAACAGCTCTATGGTTGTCACCTAGGCCCTATATCGATGGCATCCGTTCCTTTATCGCTGCAAACAAACCAGACAGGGGTTGTTCGTCTTGTTGACGCATTCGGATCAAGTGACATGGGTCTGTACCTAGGTAGGAATGACCAGGCAGGAATTGGAACGTGTGCAATGGGTGCGCCCTTGTGCTGACAGTTTAGCGGTCGTCTGAGAAACAAAGGCGTCGTGAGTCTATCTTGATCTAACAAACGTTCTCAAAGTAAGGCCTTTTTCCAACCAGCACAGCCACGATGTCGACATCCGACCTCCGTCAGGTAGGTTTCAGAACTCTGTGTTCGGATGCAGTGGCGCAGTCCTCTACACCTTACCCACTGGCACCAGCAGGCATCTACGGGTACTTTCGCCGCTGTACGACACCATGGACGTCAAGCTTGAGCGGGATCATCTTAGTTGATCTCAGGACCAGACCCCTACCTCGTGTTTGTCTGGTGAGGGTAACATCAGGGCTTTCAGGGCCGAGGGATGTAAGGCAGATAGATGAATTGTGTAAAAGTAGGTCAGTGTTCAGTGTTCAAGCTCGAACGCACAAGACGGCTGCGATTTCGACTTGGGGAAGTCGCACTCTGTGCACGGCAGCAAGGTAGCTGCAGATACCATCTCGCATTCCTGGGCTCTGAAATTGGAAACAGGGGACAAATGATGCAGTAGTCGAACCAGTTGGGCTCAGGCTATGAGGTAATGCATCCCACGGGTTTAGGCCTGGTCTGGTCTGCGAGAAAGTCAAGTCAACATGATGGGCTTCTCGAGAGCTCTTGCTATGTACACTTTAGGGGCTCAAAATGTCAGCAACTGGCCGAATGCTTCTCTTCGCTTCGGCCATACGACTTTCAAGCTGTAAATTTAATGCGAGCACGATACCAGGTAACTGGTCCGGGGTTTTTTTTATTCGTGATCCACAGCTCGGCGAGGCACGCAGCAAGGCATCCGACCCGGACTTGTTGGCTATCCAAGTCCAGTTTCCCATGAAGCGGATCCACCGGACAAGGAAGGATACATCGACCCGGGGCTGTGGCAAACGGCCAGTTCGTAACCGCCGGCGGACCCAACAGATGGGAACCTTGGCCCACAATGCTGGTCCGTTTGAGGGTGGCAAACATGTGATTTGTCGGAAGCGAGTTTGTTTCATTCTTCCAAACAGCCCCCGAAAAGCGGTCGGCGCATCGAGACTAGTAGGTATCTAGGGAGATATCTCCGGACAACGACCGCAGAGCCGGGGACATCGGAGCCGCGGCGGGTTTTGCCGTCTCACAGGCCAGCAGGATCAGCCTGCAGATGGATGGTCCATGTCGCGAGACGATTGGAACGAGATCCAATTGCCCCACAAACTCAGAGTCAGACAAGCAGGCAGAAGTGGCGCAGACCGTGGTCGGCTCCGCATCAAGGTACCAAGAGAGACGGTGTGTGGCTGGAAAATATATCGTTGAGGGTGGTGCTGTTGACGGTTGCAGCGTTATTCCACGCCAGACTTTGATGATTTTGAGTTCGAAAGCCTTGCTGGGCGCCGACCTAGTGGGTCCCCAAGATTTTTGTGCCGACATAGACCTCACGTCGATGTGTCCTCTGCTGGTCAGGGACAGCCCTCATGTTGTCTGGATTTTTCGGGGCACCAGGTACGGCTTCTCCATACATCCGGTGCGCATGTGGATGGGCACATTGGTCTGGTTCCGGCTCCGGAGCTGGAGGTACCTAGCGATGCTATTTTACCAAACGGACGTGAACTCGACCGCACTAATGCTGCAATGCATCAATTCGGTTGCTTGGCTTGTCCGCGGCTAGAGTAAGGACGCGGAACCCAAATGACCGAACACCGAACATATGTTCACAAGTCTTGGTAGCAAGTTCTTCGTCTAGGTACGCAGTTCTGGACTCGAGGTGCGAGCAGGAACGCCCCTTTATTGGTGTGGCAGTGAAGTTATGCTGCAGCGTCCACCTCCAAGCTCTGAGTCCTCTTCTTGATGGATGGCTTGGCGCGAAGGTCGTAAATTGTCTTTTGCTGCGTTCCTTGAGTGACATGAAAGGCTTTTCGGCTATCTGTGTTTTATTCTATTGCTATGGCGCTGGTAGGCTTTTTTGGAGGGGGCGAAAATGAGTGAAGCAGACAAGTACATATCCATCCCCCGCCCCCCCCCCCCCTTTTTTTTTTTCGATCGTCAGTCTTGGACATCTCAACGCAAACCAAATGTAGTTCTTTCCAACACGCCACTTCTACACACCCTAAATCACCGAATTCGGAACGGACGCAGGCGCCAAACCCCCCCGGACTCGTTGGTTGTGTCTTCGTCTGCCCGCAGTCTGAACTCCAATATCTCAACAGAGATAGAGTACCACCCCCTCCCAAAAAAGGGCGAGACCTCAAGTTGAACTGGCGTTGGACCAGGAACGACCCGATTGCGGATTTGGGCCGTCGCGGTGACCTCCTTGGTAGGAGCTATGTATGAGTCTGTGACACGGTAAACCGTGCACTTGCAAAACCAATTCTTGTTGGGCGGCAAGCCGGGCGAGAGATATCCCTTGATTTTGAGAATCTTGTCCTTGATGATCCGCACATTGCGCATTGGCGTCTCGGGGATGATGAGCTTTCGGGTTTCAGCGGCGATCGCCTCTTGGGTCTCCGTGGTGATGACCTCTTGGGCCGGAGGCACCTAGTGGATTGGGTCAGCACTAAAAGTTTGGATTTGCCGGATACTTGGGAGAGATACCTCCTGGTCCTGTGAGCCATCACTGGAGTTGATATCGCCGGCCATGATGAAATAGTCGTGCGGTGCTGCAAGCCGAGTACTTTCGCAGAAGTTTTTGGGTTCTCTGTCTCGGAGCTTGGAAGATTTGGGGGCGAATGACTGAAGTAACGATGCTTGCTTTGTGGAAGAGAGGATGAGTCCTGAGGACTGGCAAAATACAGGTGGTGGGGTCAGGGTGCTCCTGCTATCCTCCCCAGGGTGCTCCTTCCCAGCCTAACAGGGGGTTAGATCAGTACCCGGTACTTAATACTTTTGACTTACACTGCAGGTGTATTCTTTGCGAACCGAGTCCCCAGACCCGAGGGCCTAACGGAGCATTTGCCGTAGCTATCTCGGTGGAAGCGCTGCTACCTTAGTACGCTACGAGGGTGACAAGGCTGCGTATCTAGACCGTACAGAACCATCCTCCTGATATTTAATCAAGTGGCTGGTTTTGGCTAGGACTTTTGAAGCAGGGCGGTGTCAGTAGGTGCAGACTAGGTCTAGAGCTAGGATGAATCGTGACGCAGAGATGGCTGTGACCATATCCGGAGTGGGTTATCGGTTTAGTGCGGAAACCATGCAGGCTTGTAATACCAGTGCGTGTTGATAAACTACCTGCCTAGGACACATGTTTTATTAAAAAACATATGTCCCACCCTCGCTGCAAAATTGTTAGTACCCAGGTAGTGGTTGGGACATTTATTCTCACCACAACGTGTGAGCTACCCGTCAGGGCGGCAATCTGACTGTGCCATCTGAATAGGTGTGGCTTCTGGATGAAGTTTCGCAATAATCTGTTGTCTATGCAATGAACCGACTGAGATGTAAGACGTACTTCCCCACCCCCGATGACTAGATCAGGTTCACCAACCTACCTAGGGTAGGTACGGATACTTACCTAGATGCAGGACACACTGGCCACTTCGTCTCCCGCAAGTTCGAACTACATTATCAGATGATGATTCATAACTCGATTCCTCTATGTACAGACATGCTTGTGCGGCATATGCAGCATCGGTAGTTGTCATTGACACATCGACAAAGACGCAGAATGTATAGAACGTATAGGTAGACTATCAGATGCAAGAAGATGGCGTAGTCAGCGAGTGATCAAAGCCCCAATCACTGGCACTGCGAATAGTAGTCATTAATAAACTTGCAAGCGGACCCCGAGACACAGGTCTTGCAACCCAAAAAGTTGCTGCCGCCGCACTGGGCCCACTGCTGGCTGGTGCAGCTGCCGGGATTTCCAGGACTACTGGTGGGAGCAGTATACCCCTGACTCGACGTGGCTGACGGCTGAGGATTACCACCAGATGGAGGGGTAAACACGGGAAACTGCGAGTCGTCGTCCCGCTTGCAGCCGGACTTGGAAACCAGCTCAGCAGGGCATTGGACCTGCTGGAAGGTGAAGCTCGGGTTGTCGGCGTTGTTGAACCAGTCAAACCTCCACTGGCATCCGGGCTGGAGGGCTGACGGGAATGAGTTGCACTGGTCGCGCGACGAGACGCCGCCGTATGTGGCGCCGGGAAGACCGCCGAACTGCGGCCTGCAACCATCGAACAGGCCGACACCGCCGCCGGGCATGTTGATGTCGAAGTGATTGTTACCCAGGTCACCCCCGGTGCTGGTGGACTGCACAACCATGGTCTTGCCAGCGACCGGACCGGAGGTAAAGGTCAGCCTGTCAGTGTCAGTATGGAGAGGGGCGATTCAGCTTCTTAAAAACTCACGCGTAGCAAGCACAGCACCACGATGCTTCCGACCCTCCGGAAAGACTGGTTGCCGCAAACCCGTAGGACAGCTGGCTGTTGACGGCCCATGGGGTCTGATCGCCACAGGAGTAGGCCGATCCGCCATCGCAACCAGACTTGACGCCTGCATCCGAGATTCGGTTGAAGCTGGCATCGCAGGCAAACACGGGTCGGTTGACCGCCGCTTTACCAGGCCACGAGCAGGATGGCTTGCAGCAGTCCCAGTACCTCGTCGACTGCCCCGACCCGGAAGCCGCATGAGCCGCCATTGGGAACAACGCAACCGCCGAGAGGCCGAGGATAGCGGCAGAGCGCATCTTGTCAACGGATATGGGATGAGATGATCAGCCGAGGAGAAACGGCCTGTCTGCCAGCCCGGCTGACGGGAGGGTCCGGGGCGCTCCCAGTTATAGCTGTCACCGGCCAGACGTCCCATTGTGTCTCGCGATGCGACGAGCAGGGATGGCAGATTGTTTGCGCGGCCGAGTGTCTGACGTAGACGACCCGTGCGACTCACCAGGTCCATGGCAGGAATATCCTCGGCGGCTT
Organism: Echria macrotheca; assembly: GCA_030411725.1. Classification (NCBI taxonomy): domain Eukaryota; kingdom Fungi; phylum Ascomycota; class Sordariomycetes; order Sordariales; family Schizotheciaceae; genus Echria; species Echria macrotheca. The sequence continues at coordinate 236,974 of MU839836.1, forward strand.
GGTGCTACCGCCAGCCGAAAAGGGACGTCGGTGCCCGCTTGCGCGGAAGCTGGGCCGTAAGCGACCCCGGACCGGTAGAGACGGGAAGCGAAGATGTAACCTCAGAGCCTGGTCAAGCGTGCGGCTCCATCCGAGGGCCCCATGGGTTCGGAATGCCGGTGCGACTTCCATACGGAACTTGTGCGGGGCAGCGAGGCGCCATGGGTAATAAGAAGTTTGACGATTCCTGGCTTCATAGTCTCCCGTTCTTGACTTTCGCACACTTGGTCGTGTTAGTAGGAAGGTACCTATACTGTCATTTCAGTACCTACATGAAAGTCAAGAAGGCGCTCGTCGGATAGGTATCTAGACGGTAACCTCTGCTGAATGGCCTCAAAATACTTTCAAGGTTGTCTGTTATGAGCCGTCAAAGGATTTGGGCGAAGTCCACGCTTCATCTAGCTGGCAAGTGCTGGGTCGCATGTCGCTGGCTTCGAGGACAGGCGACTTGGGTCAGGGAAGTGGCTGGAGTTTACTGCAAACTGCACGGCCGTAGTAAAAGCAGCCGTCCAAGCTCAGTCCAAAGCACCGCTTTTCTTCGAACGCCACAAGCAACTTTCCCTCTTTTTGTTTCTGCTTCGAAATTCGGCAACGTCCTCTGACGTTTCCCCCGTCCTCATCCACAACGCATTTACCTTCATCATCTCCACGGCGAGCATCTCCACGGCGAGCGGCAGTCTTATTTTGGTATTTGGATATCAGAAAGGAAACAGAGGATTTTCCAAGAAAAAGAAAGTGTGTCGCGGCTTTCGATGACCCGACACCAAAACCTGGCTGTAGCTGAAAACTTGGGGCATCACAAGAGGCGAGTGGCTGCACAGCTGTGAACCCCACAGGGCGGTGGAAGGCGGCAGAACCCCAGCTGCTGCTGACCCACCAAACCGAATCCGGTCTAGCGGGCTTCGGCGCGCCTTTGAGCGGTGGCGCAGAAAAAAGAAGTGGACGCCGTCGCGCCTTCTGGGGAAAGCTTCCCTCTCTCCAACTCATTGTCGCCCGCACCCACCGGTGTGATCCCGGCGTTCACCACATCCGACACTCTCTTGATACCCTCGTCCGCTTCTTGACTCTTGGCTGTATGTTTCTTGATGCGCTGAGGTCGCTGCGGCCTGCGTGTTGATGCGCGCGCTCACGATTCGCAGTGGCGATTGCTAAGCAAGACTGCCACCGCATTCGCGGTCGTCTGCCCTCCCTCCTTTGTCGACAGCGAGTTTCATCCCGAATCCTCGACCGATCCTTCCAACACCTCGTCTCGATACATCCCTCGCTTCCAGCTGCCATCGAGCACACCGATCGCCATGGCGGGCTACGCGACCGGCTACGACGGCCATGCCGATGCGTACGAGAACGATGACAACTACGAGAATGGAGATGGTTTGCAGGAGGAGATGGACGACACCAGCATTACGCCCGAGGATACATGGGAAGTTATCTCGGCCTACTTCGATAAGAAAGGCCTGGTGTCGCAGCAGATCGATTCGTTCAACGAGTTCACCGAGACGACCATCAACAGCTTGATCAGTGAGTATGCCAACCTCACACTCGACCATCCGAACCCGGGCGACGACATGGGCCGCGACATCGCCCTCCGTCGATACGAGATCCATTTCGGCGAGACAATGATCTCGAGACCGGCCATCACCGAAGCCACGGGCGAGACGGTCTCCCTCCTCCCCTACGAATGTCGCGATCGTAACCTGACGTACTCGGCGCCCATGTACTGCAAGATCACCAAGCGCGCCCGCGTGGCGATCAACGAGGAGATTCCCCTCAACGAGCTCACCGATGAGCAGCAAGAACACATGGCTCGGACGGGGGAGCACCCCACGACAATCCGATGGGAGGATGAGGATAGCGGGCTGCCCGAGGAACTCGCCAAGGACGACAAGATGAGAGACCGCATCTTCCTCGGAAAGATCCCAATCATGGTCAAGTCCAGCATCTGCCATCTCTCCGACGAGGACGACGAGGCCCTGTTCGTGCTGAACGAATGCCCCTACGACCAGGGCGGCTATTTCATCATCAACGGTAGTGAGAAGGTGTTGATCGCTCAAGAGCGTTCAGCTGCCAACATCGTCCAAGTCTTCAAGAAGCCGCCTGGCGGGAGCGTGTCGTACCAAGCCGAGATTCGCAGCGCTCTGGAAAAAGGGTCCCGTCTTATCTCGTCTCTCCAGATGAAGCTCCACACGAAACCCGATCTCTCCAAGGGTCGACTGCCCAACACGGTGAGCGTCACGCTTCCGTACGTCAAGGAGGAGGTGTCCCTGGCCATCGTGTTCCGAGCCCTGGGCGTGGTCTCGGACGAGGACATCCTGAACCACATCTGCTACGACCGCAAGGATACGCAGATGCTCGAGGCTCTTCGCCCCTGCATCGAGGAGGCCTTTTGTATCCAGGACCGCGAGATTGCGCTCGATTACATCGGCAAGCGTGGCAACGGCAACACGGGCCAGAACCGTGTCAACCGTATCCGGGCGGCTAAGGACCTCTTGCAGAAGGAGATGCTGCCACACATCGCCCAGACCGAAGGCTGCGAAACCAGGAAGGCCTTCTTCCTGGGATACATGGTGCATAAGCTCCTGCAGTGTGCCCTTGGCCGACGCGATGTCGACGACCGCGACCACTTTGGCAAGAAGCGATTGGATCTGGCCGGTCCGCTCCTGGCCAAGCTTTTCCGCAACATTGTCCGCCGCATCACGCAGGATCTCATGTCGTACATGAAGCGCTGCATCGACGGAAACAAGCACTTCACGCTCGCCATCGGTATCAAGCATGGCACCCTGACCAACGGCCTCAAGTACTCGCTGGCAACGGGCAACTGGGGTGACCAGAAGAAGGCCATGAGCTCGACGGCAGGTGTCTCGCAGGTGCTCAACCGGTACACATTCGCCTCGACGCTCTCCCATTTGCGTCGCACCAACACCCCCATCGGACGTGACGGCAAACTCGCCAAGCCGCGCCAGCTTCACAATACGCACTGGGGCTTGGTCTGCCCCGCCGAGACGCCCGAAGGACAGGCCTGCGGTCTGGTCAAGAACCTCTCTCTTATGTGCTATATTAGCGTGGGCACTAATGCTGAACCCATTGTCAATTTTATGACAGCTAGGAACATGGAGGTCCTTGAGGAGTATGAACCCTTGCGGTATCCAAATGCGACCAAGGTCTTCGTCAACGGGACATGGGTAGGCGTCCACCAGGACCCCTCACATCTTGTGAGTCTGGTGCAGAACTTGAGGAGAACCAACGTCATATCGTTCGAGGTGTCGCTCGTCCGAGATGTCCGAGACAGAGAGTTCAAGATCTTTTCCGATGCTGGCCGCGTCATGAGACCCCTTTTCGTTGTCGAGCAGCGAGAACCCGACCCGGAGAAGAAAATTGGAGAAAAGGACACTTTGGTGCTGAAGAAAGAACACATCCAGCAGCTCGAGAACGATAAGTTGCTTGGTCGCTACCACCCAGACTATTTCGGCTGGGACGGACTGTTGCGGGAAGGCTGCGTCGAGTACCTCGATGCAGAGGAAGAGGAAACGGCCATGATCTGCATGACGCCCGAGGATCTCGAGACATACCGCATGACCAAGCTCGGCTTCGACGTGGAGTCGGACGACCCGATCCGAGGAAATCAGCGGATCAAGACGAAACTCAAGTCAATGTCGCACATGTACACGCATTGCGAGATCCACCCCAGCATGTTGCTGGGCATTTGCGCCAGCATCATTCCTTTCCCTGACCACAACCAGTCGCCCAGAAACACGTACCAGTCGGCCATGGGTAAACAGGCCATGGGCTTCTTCCTCACCAACTACTCTCGCCGCATGGACACCATGGCCAACATTCTGTATTACCCCCAGAAACCGCTGGCCACGACTCGCTCCATGGAGTTCCTCAAGTTCCGTGAGCTCCCTGCGGGCCAGAATGCCATCGTCGCCATTCTCTGCTATTCGGGATACAACCAAGAAGATTCCGTGATTATGAATCAGAGCAGCATCGATCGCGGCCTGTTCCGTAGTCTCTATTTCCGTTCGTACACGGACTGCGAGAAGCAGATCGGCTTCAACATTGTCGAGAAGTTCGAGAAACCCACGCGCTCGGATACACTGCGCTTGAAGCACGGCACCTACGACAAGCTGGACGACGATGGACTCATCTCTCCGGGCAGTCGCGTTACCGGCGAAGATATCATCATTGGCAAGACGGCGCCCATCAACCCGGACAATGCTGAGCTTGGCCAGCGCACGGTGCAACACGTCAAGCGAGACGCGTCGACGCCTCTCCGGGGGACGGAGAAGGGTATTGTGGATTCGGTCATCGTCACGACGAACCAGGATGGCTGCCGCTACGTCAAGGTCAGGGTCCGGACGACGAAGGTGCCGCAGATCGGAGACAAGTTTGCCTCGCGTCACGGTCAGAAAGGCACCATCGGCGTCACGTTCCGGCAGGAAGATATGCCTTTTACCTCGGAAGGCATCACGCCCGACATCATCATCAACCCGCACGCTATTCCGTCTCGTATGACCATTGCTCACTTGATAGAATGTTTGCTGTCCAAGGTGTCGACCTTGAAGGGCATGGAAGGCGACGCGACGCCTTTCACTGACGTCACGGTTGATTCCGTGTCAGACCTTCTCCGCGAGCACGGTTACCAGTCACGCGGGTTCGAGGTCATGTATCACGGCCACACGGGCCGGAAGCTCCGTGCCCAGGTCTTCTTTGGGCCGACATACTACCAGCGTCTGCGTCACATGGTCGACGACAAGATCCATGCGCGTGCGCGCGGTCCGGTCCAGATCATGACGCGCCAGCCGGTTGAGGGTCGTGCCAGAGACGGCGGTCTCCGTTTCGGAGAAATGGAGCGCGATTGCATGATTGCCCACGGTGCGGCTTCCTTCCTCAAGGAGCGTCTCTTTGAGGTTTCGGACGCGTTCCGGGTCCACATTTGCGAGATTTGTGGGCTCATGACGCCGATTGCGTATGTTCCGTCCTTTGTCCTGCGGGAGATTATTTGCTAACATGTTTGTAGGAATCTTACGAAGCAGACGTTTGAGTGCCGGCCCTGCAAGAACAAGACCAAGATCGCTCAAATCCGCCTGCCGTATGCGGCCAAGCTGCTCTTCCAGGAGCTCATGTCGATGAACATCGCGTCGCGCATGTTCACCAACCGATCGGGCATCAGCATTCGCTAGCCCGGCGGACCAGGTCATGATGGGGTGGTATTTCGGTCGGGTGGAATGGAATTGGTTGCATGGGGGTAGTTTGGCGTCGGGGAAACAGGATGCGGAGAGTGCCGCTGGTTTGTGATTTTTTGCCTTGCTTTGCCTTGCTCTCGCATATGCTCGATCTACAGAATAGATGACCGAATTTTGTGTAAAATTCGAGGGAGCGGAAGCAAGGAGCAGGGAGTTCAAGTCTAGGGGCTAGCTAGAGATGGCTTCGACGAGGCTATGAGACCAACTGGACTTGTGTAATATAGAATGCACCAAATGCGGGATACATCGCAAAAATTGATCGGAATTGTCACAATATGATACAGCTGGTGGTGTTACATGGCAGGATATCTGATGATATCTTGTTGACAAGGAGCACCGTGAAGATGAGAAATGCTCCCGATGAGGCGTTGTCGGAGCTTCATGCATCGATGGACCCTGCACGGCATTCCATCTCCAACTCTGCAAGCCACTGCTACCTCGCAGCTGTCTTGCCTCCCCCGGTCTCGGCCGTGCTGTCCCTGACCGACTGTACCTTTTTGTACTCGGCCTCGAGCTCGCGCTGCATGTCAAAGTCGAGCTGGCGTTCCCGTTTTATCCTCTGCTGCTCCATGTCACGGATGACGCCCTGGTGCATGGCCTGCATTTTGTCAGTCTTGGGCGCAAGGTTCTGGCTTCAGCAACGCAAAAACACACCTCCTTCTCGGCGCCTTGCTGGTAATGCACAAACACGACCGTGGCCGCCGCGAAGGCCGAGGTGCCTAGAAGCGTGAATTTGGAGGCGCGCGACATTTTGGCACAGTCGCTGGAAGTTTGACGCGTGGTTTGGGATTTGCCAATGGATTTGCCAATGGAATCGCCAAAAGGACACCAGACCAACCAATCTGCCGCCAGTCACCGCCTACGAGGTTGGCGATGTCATCCCGCGCCCGCTTCCCGGCAGGCAGAGCGAACAGACAGGGGTGGTGGAGCTGACGAGCCGCTGCCCCACTTTGGACCTCGCCGTTGACGACTGCGCGTGCTTTGCCCGTTCAACTCGATCCCGAAGTCGCAAACCGACGTACCCTGCGATACCTGAGCCTGAACTCCGCATCTGCCGCAAATCCTTTTGGTTCTAGTCGATCCGATTTTATAACCTTAGCCCGGTAAACGCACACCGTCGAAGCTCGGAAAAGCTCGCAACATGGTAGCTCAATCCCGCATTGCGACGAGCATACGAGAACAACAAAAACAGGACACCCCCAGCTGACGAGACCAAAAACAGTCGGCCCAGAACTCAGCGGGCATCCAGACCCTCCTCGACGTATGTTTCTCGCTGGCAAACAGATAGACCGCCAACTACTCGCCGACAGCAAAGCTAACCGCCGCGCGCGCGACCGTGTAGGCTGAGAGGGAAGCGTCCAAGATTGTGCAAAAGGGTACGTCACTTCCACCACTCTCCCCAACCTCCTCGTCCCCAAACATTTTCTCAGCACAGCTAACACCACCCCACAGCAAGAGAATGTACGCGATCTCCGTCCCCGTCCCCCGCCCTAGCGCTAGCGACCAATCCCCCAACCAACCAACCAACCGATGATCTAACAAGAATAAAAAAGACCGCACAAAACGAGTCAAAGAAGCCCGCGACGAAGCCAAAAAGGAAATCGAAGCCTACCGCGCCCAGAAAGAAGCCGAGTTCCGCAAGTTCGAGGCCGAGGTAACTTTTTTCCTCCCCCCCCCCCCCCCCCCCTCAATAAGATAGACGCTGGGTGGTAGGGTGTGAGTGAAAAAGAAAGCTAACTTGGGCTTGCCCTTACGTTAGCACACGCAAGGAAACAAGCAAGCCGAGGCGGAAGCCGACAAGGAGGCCGATGCCAAGATTCAGGAGATCAAGGCGCTCGGGAAGAAGCACCAGGACAAGGTGGTTAAGGACCTGCTTGCCGCCGTCTTCGAGCCCCATCCTACTCCAGTATCCTGATTTGTTTGAGGGAGAAAGACGGCGGGATGATCTGCCGGGCGTATGGGAGGCAAGCACTGACTCGCTGTATGGATAATCACTGTGTGGAAGTTGTGGACGTGTAGTGTCATCATGAGCCCGACCTGGTATTAAAGTACAAATTTGCATTACAATACCCTGTCTGCTTGTCTGCTGCCGCCTATGTCAAGAACCGGGCGAGCGTAGACAGCATGGCTTGCGTATCCTTCCCCTCGTCCGACTCGGTATCTATCCCGTCCAGCTGCTCCTCAATGGTCCCCCTCAAATCCGCCACCGTCTCGTCCCGATCAGCCAGCAACTCCTTAATCTTCTTCGCGGCCCCGCCATCCTCGGCAATCAGCCACGCCAGAATCACATCAATCGTCTGCAGACAGAACAAGCCGGCATCCAGGCGCTGCGAAAACCACGCGCCGGCCATCTCGTCCCGCTCAGCCTCGGACATGCCCCTTTTCTCGGCCGCGATCTGCTCGTCGGCCGCCCGCACGCGCGCGCGGTACTCGTGCCGCAGCCGCACGAGCCGGTCCGTCTTCTCGTAGTCCTTCTCGACGAACTTGGCCAGCGTGCGGATGCGCTCGGGCGAGTCGGCGGCGAGCAGGCGGAGCATGCCGGCCAGGATGCCGACGATGTGCTCCGTCATCCTGGGGTCGTTTTTTTTCTGGTTCTGTTGCTTCATGAAGAGCGTGAAAAGGGTCTTGAGCCCGCCGGCCTCGACGATCTTGGTGCAGACCGCCGCGGCCGCGGTGCCCGTCCCCGTGGCGGCGTGGTCGAGCAGACGCAGCGCGGCCGGCTTGGCGAGCTTTGCCTCCTTCAGCATGAGGAGACACAGCTCGACGCCCTCGGCCTCGACGAATTTTGTCTTGCCCTCGGGCTCGTCGACGGTGCAGGTCAGCGCCTCGAACACGTTCTGCATGTACTCCTCCTCGTCGCCGCCCTTGTCCGGGTCGCGCCGGCGGTACGCGGCGGCGAGCTGCAGCAGCGTGTCGACCGCGTCGATGCCCGCCAGCCGCCGCCGGTTTGCCGGGGAGCTCTGGACGAGTATCGCCACGATCTCGGCCGCGTACTGCTTGTTCTGCGACACGGGCTTCTCGGCCCGCGCTGCCCGGGACAGAAGCCACCGCACCAGCGCGTCATCGGCGCCGACCGTCTCGGCTATCTCGGACGAGCGCGCACACAGCGCCTCGAGCACGCCGAGCGCGTGGTACACACCCTCTGCATCTGTGGCCTCGTCCAACCGCCCGAAATGGCTCGTCAGCAGCCCGAGCAAGTCCGCCTCGAGCAGCGCGTCCGCCAGCGCGCGCCACTGCGCATCCGTCGCCGGCGCATCCGTGTCATCGTCGGCGAGCAGCTCCCCGATCACCTCGACCGCGTCGATCGCAATGTCGGTATTGTCGTGCGCCAGCAGCGAGGCCAGACTGGCCGCCGTGCCGAGGCGCGCGAGGTCGGGATACAGGTCCGGATGGGAGCTGACGAGCGAGAGCGCCTTGATGGCGGCGTCGAGGTCGGCCTCGGAGTCGATGAAGCGCGCCGGCTCCGACGCGTGGCGCGCGCGCAGCTCGGCGTTGCGGCTGATGCGCTTCTCAAAGGCCAGCGCTGTCTTGCGCAGCCACGAGGCGTCCATCTTGTCGTCGTCGACTACCGCTGCTACGCCGCCTAGCGTCGTCGTGACATTGGTCGAGGGGTCGTCGATGAAGTCGAGGATCTGTTTTTCTTGGGCCGTGATGCCGCCGCCGAAGAAGCGGCCCTCTTCGTCGTCGCCTGCATCCTCGTCTGGCGGTGGGGCGGGGCCGTAGTCGTCGTTGTCGTTGGTATCTTCTGATGGAGGAGGAGGGGCAGCGTCGTCTTCGTCTTGGACGTGTGGTTGATGACGCGAAGGGAGGTCTCGGGAGTTCAGTTTCGTAGACTTGTAGATTTCGGCTGCAGAGAAGAGGGGTGGTTAGTGAGAGGCCGCGTGGCAACAGAGAGATGGAATCGACGCACCTGGGTTTCGAACGGGATCGAGCTTGCGTTTGCTCGGGACGCCCGAGTTCTTGAAGATGTCGTCGACGCTCGCCATGTTCGCGGTGCCGGGACACGTCGAAGCGATGTCCTTGTCTCCAATCAAGCGTCCGGATTGTACGCCCCACCGGGCGGTTGCCAAGGACCAAGCGTAGCGAGCTCACTAACAATTAAGTCGATTTAAGGTTTGAGGCCCTGTCCGCTGCTTTTGCGTGCCCCACCGGTTTGGAGACTGAGGCCCTGGACCAGTCACTGCCCTGGACAGTGGACTGGGGTTTTGGACGGTGGCTTGGGGCCCTGGTCGGTCCCTCTCCATTCAAAAAGACCCGCTCGTGCAGTCAAAGGGGCTGTGCTCAATTACCCTCCGTCTCCTACCACCCCACAAATTTAAACAATTCAGTACGAGTGTAAGCCCAGCGCTAACGTCTGCAAGCTCTCCAGGCAGCCTCAGGCCCCAACCAGTGACTACGTCGGACAGCCCCGTGGGTCCTGCACTGCCACGCACTTATGTGACTTCATCCCCTCACCGCAGCTCGTGCCGTGACAGTCTGCCACGTCCGCCCACCGCTGCAAAATCATACAAGCTACCTCCCTCATTTTTATTTTCACATATAGACTTGAGTTTCTTCCTCTGTGCTACCTTACAACTTACCTCAAAAGCAGTCAATCAGGCAGCAATGCCACCCACCGTCATCCTCGTCCGCCACGCCGAGGCGCTGCACAACGCAACTAATACGTCCCCCCTTCCCCCCCTCCTCCGCCAAACCACCCCGCTAACTCACACACACAGGACTACAGCCTTCACGACCCCGAGCTCTCAGAGCTAGGCCGCACGCAGTGCCGGTCCCTGCGCAAGAGCCTGCTCAAAAAAGTCCCCCAAGAGCTGGACATCGGCCTGATCCTCGTCAGCCCCATGGTCCGCACCATCGAGACAGCCCTGCTCGCCTTCGGCCCGCTTGTGGAGAAAGGAATCCCCATCCGCGCCCACGCAGACTGGCAGGAGAACTCGGCGAAGCCGTGCGACGTCGGCCGGCCCGCCGCCGAGCTGGCCGCGCGGTTCCCGCAGGTCGATTTTTCCGGCCTCGACCCCGTCTGGCCCGATAAGACCTCGCCGGCCGGCGCGCGGTATGCCTACACGCGCCAGGCCATCGTGGCGCGCGGGGAGCGTGCGCTCGCTGAGCTGCGTGGGCGGCCTGAGAAGGCTGTTCTTGTCGTGTCGCACTCGGGGTTCTTACGGCTCGGCGTGACGACGCATTATTTCTTTAATGCGGATTACCGCGTTTTTGATTTTGTGCCATCCGACCAAGACCGGGATGGTGCGGGTGATGATAACGACGGGAAGTTGTGGAGGCTGGAGCAGTGGGAATCTACCAAGGCCGGCGGGCTCGGCTGGAGCTGGGAGAAGACGGTGCAGCTTGGTGAGGGACTACCCGATGATCTGTCGGCTGCTTGATATGTCGACATGAGAGTCCTTGTGTGCCCGGAATAAATGCTGATTCTTTCTGCGAGTGATGTCTGCAGTTGGCTCGCGCCCTTCGGGGACCATGTTTATCCGCCCCAAGTTTCCGTACCTATATCTCAGCTGTCTGCTCGAGTATCCGCCTGCTCAGCCGCCATGACTACCGACCGGATGATGGTGTGATGTCTTGATTGATTTGGGGATGGGTACCGTCTTTGTGGCGGAAGTCATGAGTCTAGCCATGAGGAAGTCTCGACGTACTGTGGAAATCGTCGCATTCTACTGTGGTGTTTATCATCCCTCCAAATTCGTCACCACAACTTAACTAAGCTGTATATTTCCAGTGTCAAAAATCCGTGCCGGTAGTTAAACAAGCGGAAGATCAAAATCCGGCACTTTCAATCCAAATTCATTTCTTGGCTGTGTGGTGGGTTATATAGAGCCTTGTTGACTTGCCCGATATGAGTTATGCTGCGTGGATGCTTCCCTGGGGAGGTAGGGTTTGTATAGAGTAGAAACCACAATAGAATCGAGATCCAGACAATAAGACAGTTTCGACGGCACATCGAGACCATGCTTTTTTTAGGCGCGGATATCACTGAAAAATGATGGACTCAAAACTTCCACCATGTGCTGTCCAAGATTCGCTGACTCGTTGGATTGGTCGTGTGTTTCCGAGGGTGGTCGGATGTTACTCGGTGGCAACGCGCCGATCGCCCCGGAGGCTCCGTTAAAGCCGACGACCGTCGGCGAATATCTCGGCGCGCTTATGCATCGCGCTGACGGGTATGACATCAACGGGGATTTTTTCATGCAGGAGGCATCAATAATCTGGTTGTGCACGGTATCGCGGATCTGGGCTCTGTTTTGACAGGCAGTCGTTGCCAACAGTGCCAAGCCATGCCGTTCTGTCGTGATGTTGCCCGGGATGCAGGTGTCGATGGCACCGGAAGATGAATTTGGGCCTCATTTCCATCCCTAAAAATGTGTGCAAGCAACCGCGCCATCTGACGACTAAGGATGCGTATCACGACTAAGGATACTACAATACAGAGTGAAGGCCCAAGGATACCTAGGTAAAGAGTAATACCGTTTCAGACACACACCCACCGTCAATCCTTGTACAGACCGTGTGCCAACTTCAGCGCGTCAACGGCATCCCGATCATACTCATCCTTCTGCTTCAAAAAGGGCATATACATAAACGTGTGCGGACAGCCCAGATAGCGCTTAAACGTAACCTTGGCGCCACCAGCAACCAGCTTCATCCCATACGCCTCGCCCTCATCACGCAGCGGGTCGACCTCGGCCGTGCGAATAAACGTATCGCACAGCCCCTTCCAGTTCGAAGCACGGATCGGTGCAAGCCACCAGTCGGGCCACATGGCCCGCAGCTCGGCGATCCTGTCCTGCGGCATAGCATGGCTGCCCAGATAGCGGATGCGCTCCCAGGGCAGCGTGGGATCCGCGCGAAATTCGCCAAACGACGGGAACGGCGAGTCCTCCCACGAGCGGTACGCGAGCCCGTCGGTCGAGGGCGGCACCGACGCAAGACACAGTCGTAGAGGTATCCCGGCGTCGCGCGCGAGGTGCTGGAGGATGAGACAGATGTGCGAGCCAGCTGACACGCCGCCGATGGATACCGATGCTGGGTTGATATTTAGCAGTTCCGCGCCGGGGCCGTCTGTTACCCAGCGCAGCGCTGCCCAGGCGTCTTGTACGCACTTGCCCCAGACGGATTCGGGACAGAGGCGGTAGGCGACGTCGACCACCACGATGCCGGCGGTGCGCATGCTCAGACATAGCTGGCCTTCGGAGATGAGGTCGCCTACGACGAAGCCGCCTCCTACGGTGTAGTATTATCAGCATTTTGGCTGTATTAAGATAACGCGGAGCGGGGTAGTCGTACCGTGGTGGTTCAGGTGGACGGGGTACGGGCCGGGGCCCGACGTGGCAGGGTCTGGGTGGTACACGCGCACGGTGAAGGGCGTGCCGTCTCCCGAAAAGAGGACGTGGTCGGCCACGCGCTCGTGGTGCGCCGTGTCGATGGCGATGGGCGAGCGGTCTGGGTGCAGTCGGACGTGCTCGATGGGCGCCGTGTGGTTGGGCGGCTTGCGGGACACCACGTCGACGTAGTACTGCAAAAAGGCTGGGTCGAGACGCACGCGGATGTGCTCCTCGATGAGGCCGGCGGCCAAGCCAGCGGTGTCGGTGGGATTCATATTGGCTGGAGTACTTGATGTTGGCCCGATTTCTGGTGTTTCGGCAAAATGCTGCGCGGGGTTGATTGCGGTAAGGTTAACGTAGATATGTAATCAATCTGCAAGGCGGGTAGATAGTAGCAGATGCTGCAAGAGGGACCGTATTTGTAAAAATAGAATGAGGTTCGGAACGGTTTTGTTATGCTGTGGTTCCCACAAAATCCTAAACATCCAAGAAAACAAACAGGAGACAACCTGGAAGAGATAAATCCTGCACCAACAAGGTACCTGGTACAAGACCAATAATCGTCTACGTCAACAGCATCATTGTGAGCCACCAGTGCATGTAGTAAATTCAATAGTTTCTATCCTGCGTAACCCGTACATCGTTGGATCTTTGGGAAGATGTAGCTTGATTGACCTGCGGCATAGAAAACTGAGGAGTACTTCCGCAGTAGGGAAGCATGTAGACGCTTCAACAGTACGTCGTGACATCCTCGAAAATAAATCTGCCACCTTGCATCTTACAAAGGTACACCCCATCATTAACATCACGAGATTCACCATCAGGGATATTCCATATAATCGTATATCAACAATTTCTTTTTTCTTTTTTTCCAATGAAAAGTAAAGAAGCGTATCTCAACAAAGATGGCTTGGATTCTCCCCCGAACTAGCTTTACTCACCTGAGCCAAGACCCTCAACAAACGCAATAACATGCTCCGCCACCTTCTCCGGCACATCCAGCGGCGACAAATGTCCCGACCCCTCCAGCACCACCATCCTCGCGCCCTCATGCAGCTTCCCCAAAACCTTCTCCCTCACCCGCTCAACCGGCTCAACCACATCCCCATCCGCAGCCAGCACCAAAATTGGTATCTTCACCTCTTCTAGTCCTTCCGACACATCCTCAGCCATCCCATACATCGGCCACGCCGCCTTGGCCCCGGCACTCCCGCCCAACATATCCTCCACCACAAACCGCGGCAGCTCTTTATTCTCCTCACCAAACGACCTCGTCAAAACCCCCACCGCCGCCGCCCTCGCCAGTTCCTCGCCATCATAAGCATGCACCTGCTGCTCCCTCATACTCTCCGGCAAGACCAACGGCCCCGGCGGCGCCGGACTAACCAGCACCAGCCCAACCACATTCACGACCCTACGGCGCGCAACCAACATGGCAACCTTGGCGCCCATCGACAAACCCACCAGTACCACCCCGCCCTGACGACCACCAGGCACGACCTCGGCCACAACACCCTCCATATCCCGCGCCATATCGGCCATGGAATATCCTTCAGCAGAAGAAGCAGAAGCAGACCCGCCCCAGCCGCGCAGATCCACCGCGACGCAGCGGAACCGCGCAGCAACGGCCGGCGCGGCGAGGGACCAGGTGCGCGCGGACCCGCCCCAGAAGTGGAGGAAGACGATTGTCGGGCGTTTGTCTTGGGCATCGTCCTCGCCGGAAAAGGAAACCATGGCGCGCAGGTGCACCTCTGCGTCTACGTCTGGCTTGCTAGTAGGTTGGTCCGCGGCCGGGACTTGGACGGTGCGGGCGTGCCATGATGTCCAGGGCCTGGGCTGTTGTTGGGCCATGTTCATGGGAGCGCGGTGTGTGTGTGTGTGTGTGTGTGCGGCCGAGAGAGCTGTCCGTTGAAGTGCGTGTGTGCGTTTTGGGTGGTGAGGTGGTAACAAGATCAGGTAAGGGAACTCCTGGTTAGGTGCCTAAGGTAGGTAGGTAGGTAGGTAGGTAGTGAAAAGACTTGTTTTTGGCTGTCTTGGGTCGAGGTCGATAACGGTGTAGAGAAGGTGGAAACCTTTTTTTTCTTTGGTTTATTTTTTGTTTCGTTTTTTTGTTCCTTTCGGGTCTCTTATATATAGTTGTCGAGGAGGGGCGTCTTTTGATCGTCGCCATCTCGCCCTATCACTGCTGCCGTTGCATCCGAGCTTGTTCGGATCCAACCGCAGCAACATTGCGGCACGTACTTTCCCCTTCCGGCCCCTCCCCCCAACCTGCCGGAAAGAAGCGGACAACCGCCGCCACCCGGTAATCCCACCCCGGCCCAATCCGGCACAATCTCTGGGTCGGTCAGGTACCTACATTCATTTCCCATGTTCGCAATACTGAGGGATACTGCAGATTTAATACTGACAGAGGCCGATGTTTTGTTACTTGAAAGCCTCAGACTTGACCTTCTTCCCGACGATGGAATCCGTCTGGTAATCTGATTGATAATGTGTCGAGAGATATATGACTGGCTGAACTTATCAGCGACTGCTGCCGCTTTCTCCCGTCATTTCCCCCCTCGTTTCTCCCTCGTCTTCCCATGTCTATTAGCTTGTTTCTAGTTCAGTTCCTTTTCAGGCAGAGGATGAATACAACAAAGTTAGTAATTTGAGATTGATTTCGAGAGGAACAAATATTTTGGTGCGAGCGAGTCCGTCTTTACACCACCGGCGACATGGGCAGCCCCTTTGGTAGGGTCTACTTCTTCGGTGATTCTGGTCGCCGTAACGAAAGAGAATCAATCCCTGAACGTAACTCTTGGCAGCCATTGTGTTTACAATTGACATGGAAAAGGGGCTAGGGGGCGCGTAGCCCACCATGACTAAATATCCATGTCGACATTTTGAGTCAATATCGATGTAGAACTTTTCATAGCATGTCACAGCATGCCTGTTTACTGAAACTATCCGTCTTGCACTTCCCATTACGCCCACGATTAATATTACCCATAGATACACACCGCAGAAAACATATCCCCAAACCTCCCCCACTACGCCGAGCATCCCGAAACATCAACCAGCGCCTGCGGACACCTTACCTGCCGATACGTAATCCCCCACCCATTAACATCCCCACCCGCCCAGTTCCACCGCCAATTACACCCATCCTGCAGATTCTGCGGCAGATCCCCACACTGCGCCGCACCGGCCACGCCGCCGTACTGCCGTCCCCAGCTAGTCCCGTACTGGTTCCGACATCCCGCCTCGTTGGGCCCGACGCCGCCGCCAGGCGTCAGGATGACAAAGTCGGCGGCCGTGACGTTGGCGTCGCCCTCGCCCACCACGCCCACGTTGATGGTCTGCACCGTCATGCGCCGGCCGCGCGCCGCGCCGGACGTCCACGTTAGCTCGAAGCAGCGGCAGCAGTCGGTCGCCGCAAAGCCTACGGCGAAGCCGAGCGCGTTGTTGTTGTCGCTGTCGTCAGGGACTGGTAGTGGTGCGTAGGTGTCGCAGAGGAAGGCCGTCCCTGCGCCGCCTGTGTCACAGCCCGAGGACGCGGCGAGGGCGCGGCTGGTGGGCAGGGCGTGGTTGTTTATGTCGCATACTTGGGGCTGGCCTCTGTCGAGGGATTAGGATGGTGCTGAGAGGATAGGAAAAGGGGAGGGATAATACGTTATGCCCTTGTTTAGGTTCTTGGCCCAGGCGCAGGCCGGCTTGCAGCTTGTGGTTGTGTTAGCTTTTGGATGCCCTCTTTGGGACCTGGGGGGAAGACGTACCAGTCCCAGCCGGTGTAGGACTTGCCGCTGCCTGTTGCGGCCCGGGCCACCGGGGTGGCGTGGACGGCGGTTGACACCAGGCCGGCGGTGAGGTATGCTAGGAGGATGTAGACACGCATTGAATTTGAGTTGGAAAGTGGTCTTGTTTGGGTTCTGTGTTTTTGGAGACAAAGCTGTATGGCGAATATGGTTTCATCCACTTAGGGCATGGGAAAAGGGGGGATGTCTGGTTGCTTTATACTTTTTTCTTCGTCCTCGAGGAGTTACCTTAATTACCGTAAGGTGGCCAGGGCACTCTGGTGGGAAAGTCACGCCAGGTTCCATAGGGACCTAGCCTTCCCACTCTCATACCGCTGGTATATATAGAACGTATATATCTACTGAAGCGCATCCTCCATCATCATCCCGTGTCATGAAAATGGCTGGAGGCAGCCGTTAGGCGCTCGAATAGTACAACGAACCTCGTCAATTTCACCGGGAAAGCCTGAGAATGAGGCGGTCCTATGTTACTACCAGTCCCGTCGAGCCACCGGTTTAATCTGTGCATGGCAGTTTCGTCATGACAAAGGCATGATCCGGAATCGGAAGAGGCAATATCGGCCCGGCGCCAGGAAAGAGACTCGTCATAGTAATGTCATCGAGGGCGGATTGTGTGGTGTCGATACCTGATTTTCTCCGATCAGGCCACCGCTGGCGGGCCTCGGAACGATGAGCAGATGGACCAATCAGACAGGTGGTTTTCTGATATTTTCCGTGTTATAAATACCACAGGACCCTTAGCCAAACTCCCTAATTAGTAGAGGCGGCAAAGGGGCGAGGTGGTGGTGACTGGCCCATCCCAACATACCCGTATCCATCTAAAAAGGGGCTAAAGGCAAATCTTGGTCGTCTCGCCATATGATCGTGATCGACACGAGAAATAAGTATGTATAGCGTATATAGGGAACGGGAAGTGGGGCACATATATAAGCAACCAGACAGCCCGGGTTTTGTCAAACGACCTAACCAAGTTCCAAACAGCCGGTTGCTGCACGATGCACACGGCATGGCGAACCGGCAACCAGGTTGTCTTTCTGACCACCCCACTTTAGCCTGGTCCCCGGAATTACAGACTTGGTCTCGACCTCGGGGAAAGCAGGAGGGAGGCACGGTGTGACCAAAGTCCTAGACGGAACTAGAATGCACCCGAGGTAGTATCTTTCTCCGAGTCAAAGGGGACATACGGGCGGCAGAAACCGTAATATTTGCGCCACAAGTAACTTTGGTTATATGGCTGGCCCTCTCCAGTTGAGGTTGACATGTTTTATCTCGCTGTGCTTCTAATCTTTCGTGACGCAGTATCGGTAGGTAACTTATATGCGTAGCCGATCGGCAGACGATATTCAACCTACAGCTGTTGCGACGCCGGAACAGAGTCAAAGCTGCATGCTGCGCACCTATCCAGAGACCAGCTCCGGGTGACAGGTACCTAAAAAACACAACTATGCCTTTGGCCCACGCGGTTCTGCCCGCCGCGGACCCGCCAGCCGACTCGCCCGCCGCAGACGCTCCCCGTAGAACCAAATGATGACCGGCGCCGGGATGCCTACCAGGCCCGCCACGCCTGCAAGCAAACTCCCGCCGAGCCCGTAGCCAAGATTTCCAAACAGAGCGGGCACAAACAGCGGAAAGACAAAGGCCATCAACGAGCGCAGCAGCGCGCACGCGGCCGATGCCGATGCCGAGTGCAGCCCGTACGCGTCGGCAACATAGGCCGAGATGCACTGGTACGAGACAATCGAACTGCCGGCGAACAGGGCGGCCGCCATCTTTTTGTTTTTTGTCGTTAGTGTCTGTCCACAAAATCCCCGAGAGATACAGCAAGCACAACGTGAATGGGGCGACTCACGTACGTTGGGCAGCAGAAAGTGCGCGCGCGCCTGGGCGGTCCAGCCATAAGCCAGAATGGCGCACGGCGTCAGGAGCGCGGCCGGCACCATCAGCGGCACGCGGAACTCGGGCGCGCCGGGCGTGTTTTCGGGCAGCCGGTGGCGGCGGCGCAGGGCGGCGTAGACGCGGTCGGTGGCCGGGCCGCAGAGGCTGACGCCGACCAGCGAGCCGAGGGCTAGTGAGAGGTAGTTGAGGCTCGCGTCGCCCTTGGGCATGCCGTACCGGTCCTCCCACAGCGCCGGGAAGCCCGAGATCAGGAGGTAGAGCGTGCCGAAGTTGAAGGCCTGGACGAGCGCGAGCACCTGGATGATGGGCTGCGTGGCGAGCATGATCCTTTGTCTCCGTTAGTTTCCGTCGTAATAGAAGCGGACGAGAAGTAAAAAAAGCTCACCAAGGCCGTGACATCGCCGACACCGTCAACCTCGCAAATCCCCATCCCCGGCTGCCGCTGCCGTTCTCGGCTGCGCACTCCCACTCAGTCCGAAACGCAGGACTCCCCGTCTCGGCCCTCAGCCGGCGGGCCTTTTGCGCCAGAATGCGCGGCGCATACGTCTCACGCAGAAACAGCGCAGCCATAACCTGCGCGACAAGACTCAGCAGCACAATAGCAAAAAAGCACCAGCGCCACGACGCGTGCTGGGCGATATACCCGCCGGCGATGGGCCCGACGGCGGGGCCGAGCACCTGCGTGAGCTGGTAGACGGCGATGCCCTGCCCCCGCTCCTCGGGCCGCCAGCAGTCCGTCAGCACGCCGCTGCCCATGCCGACGCTCGCGCTGCCGCCGAGCCCGGCGACGAAGCGGAACGCCGTCACCTGGCCTTGCGAGGACGCGATGCCGCACAGCGCCGTGAAGGCCATGAATACGAGGTTGCCGGCGCGGATCACCGGCACGCGGCCGCAGGTCTCGGACCACGGCGACAAGACCAGCGGGCCGAGCGCGTATGCTAGTAGGAAGACTGAGAGCACGAGTTGTTGCTGCGCGCCGGGGGGGATGGCTAGCTCGGCTGAGATGGAGCTTAGCGCTGGTGCTGTGATGGAGGAGCACAGTGGTGAGAGGAAGGCGAAGCCTGATACGATGAGGGATGTCTAGTCTCTCTCTCTGTGTGTTAGCTACAATGCAATACCACAAACGGGATTACGGGAAAAAAGGGGCTACGGACCGCCCACTTCCGCCTCTTGGACCAGTTCTTGGGATTCTCCGGGTCGGATGGCCCGTCCCACGTCACCTGCCACCAGTCGGAGGTCGTCGGAGAGCTGGGGCTACCGGTAGCCGAGCAGTCCGATGAGTTGGTAGCAGAAGAAGGGGTAGTGGACGGCGCCATGGTTGTCGAGCTGGGCCGCGGACTCACTCAGGCGGGTGGGTGGTGGACACGACGGATACGGTGCTTCTAGCCGGGTGTGAGTGAGTGAGTGAGTGAGTGAGTTGAGTGACCTTCGGGGGTTGGTGTGATGATGAATCTGATGAATGGATGGGAAAAAGAGAGAGACAGAGAGACAGAAAGGAAGGAAGGGAGCGAGTGAGAGAAAAGAAGATTACGGCCGATACAAGTGTGTGAGTCCGGGGAGGGCGACGCGGACGGGGGGCCAAACTCCTGGGCGGGCGAGGGGTAATGTCAGACATTGTGGTACTACTGTCGCCCGCGTCATCGCCGTCTGTGTGTCGCCGGATCGACTGTCAAACGGCGGCTCAACCCCCCTGGTGTTGCCCTGCAACCAGACACATGTCTGAATCCACGTGGGTCCAGGGTGGGAAACGGGGCATCCAACGGTCGGGAAGAGTGGCGTTGACGGCTTGTTTGGGCAAAGCAATGAATGAGACATGTATTCCTGTGTCACTAACCACCTTGTTTGATACTTGATTACCTTACATGTACGTCGACTTGTTTTGCTCAAAGACAAACCGACACCTCATTACCCCGGCCCGGCCCGGCCTCCCCGTGTTCTGCCCGCACATCCGACATCGTCCTCATCACGCCTTCTTCTCCCCCTTATCAGCAACAGCCTGGTCGAGCACGACGAATCCCTCGGTCTTGCGCCACGCATAGTCAAGCAGCCCCGCGACCGTCTGCGCGGCCGCCTCGCCCACCCGCAGCTTCACCACGTACAAGCTGGCGTCCATGCCGCAGCTGATGCCGCCGCTGCTGATAACCCTCAAACCGGTGGCGGGCGAAACTCCGGAATCGACGAAGCGCGCGGCCACGACGGTTCCGGCCTGCTGCGGGGGCAGGGTCCGGGCGGCGGCCGTCTGGGCGTACTTCTTGAGCAGGTCGTAGGCGGCCCAGTGGGTGGTGCAGAGCTTTGTGTCGAAGATGCCGAGGGCGCCGAGGAAGATGGCGCCGGTGCAGATGGACCTTTTTTGGGGGGGTTTTGTGTTAGCACAGTCGTCCGTCCTGAAGATGGGATGGATGGAGGTGGGGCATACATACAGCAGAATTCGACCATCGTGGGCGAGATCGACGGAGTGCGGCGGCTCGGGCAGTGCCGCGTAGGCTTCGATCAGGCGCATGAATGGACTGTTGACCTTGGCGGCCTGCGCGACGACGGGGTCGGTCGTGCCGCCCGGGACGACGAGCATCTCGTACTGGGGCAGGTGGTTGCGGATCAAGTCGTCGTCGAGGGCGATGTCGCGCTGCGGTGGTGGGGGGTTTTGTTAGCTTGTCGTGGGGAGAGAACAGAGAACAAACGGGAAACAGAAATAAATCAACCTTGACGTGCACACCCTCGATCGACGTGGTGATTTCGCTCTCGGCAGCGACGAAAATCTCAAAAACGGCCCCGTCGCCGGCTTTCTGGAGGACCTCGTACGGCCCGTTCATGTCGAGCGTGTTGAAACCGGGGAAGAGGACGAGGAGGATCTTGCGTGGCGCCATGTTGATTCCTAATTTCGGACCGTGGTAAAGGACTTCAGGGATGTTGTTCAAGTCGTTGGAGGGGAGACTAAGTATATCTGGGTAGGCAGAAATACTGCTAGATGTTCCGGCACCCGGCTTGCTTATTTATCTGACATTGACGGGCTTCCGACCTCGCATTCGGCGGGTACAGCGGAGCCAGGTGACAAAGTACTACTACGTTGGGTGCCCTGGGTAAGCTTCGGCTGAGGCAATTATGCGGGATGCATGCATGTTGTCGACGTTCTAATCGGCCTCGGAAGGACTCCCGTTGGTAAAAACTAAAATGTTCGGAAAGACGGTGGTGGCAGCTGAAATGCAACCTCGGAGTGTGGCTGGCTGATCTTGGCGTGAATGGCAGATTCGGTCGACTTGCATGTCGCATCGTAGCTGACTGGACCTGTCAGATATGCGTCGGGTTCTAGAGGTGACGCACGAGCACAATACTGGCGAGTGGCACAGAAGAGGAAAACGACTTTCTTGGTGTGAAGTCGAAAGAAAGTTAGAGCCAAGGAATATTCCCTGCTGAACATGGCTTGCATGGGTACCTATCCCTGCCAGCCCTGTCCTTGTTATCCCCGGGGTCCGGGGAGAGAGGGTTCCGAGCGATCGACATTGTGCTGTGCGAATTCAAATTCTTACGAACAGTCTTGCAAATTCATGCCACTTGGGCCCGGTATTCTGGATTGAAAAGCTAATAGTGTCGTACCCGGCGTAGTATAACATTTTCGGGCGTTGAACCAATCCATTTCTCTCCTGATACACCTCCGCCA
Organism: Echria macrotheca; assembly: GCA_030411725.1. Taxonomy (NCBI): domain Eukaryota; kingdom Fungi; phylum Ascomycota; class Sordariomycetes; order Sordariales; family Schizotheciaceae; genus Echria; species Echria macrotheca. The sequence goes on from MU839836.1 coordinate 258,938, forward strand.
CTGCCAGGCAAGGGTGAGAGGGGTACGGAGTACCCGCCGGGACTTTCAGCCCAGGCGATCTGTGTTCCAACCTTGGCAACTTTCCATGTGACAACCAGGATGGTTGTCCAACATTAGCAGGTACCCTTCACACATCACACAACCGGACCAAGTTAATTTTTAGGGTTTTTATTCGACTCTGAAAGACGACCGTTATTACACGGTATCCAAGCCATATCTGGACTGAGACGAAAACCGAACGGTCTCCAGTCCCTTCCTGGGTATCCCAAAGGAAGAGCGGAAAAAGAGATTCTAGATTACAAACAAAACGAAAAAAAACGGAACGCTTGAAGATGCCCGAAAGAAAAATCCCCCCCATAAACGCCAGAGTTTTGACCATGCGAAGAAAAGAAAAAGGTATACCCCTCGACCTAAATGCCCCATCCGTTTTCCCACTTCCCGAACCACATCGAGACAACGCCGCCACAACAGCCACAAATAAAAAAAAAGACCAAGCAATCACACCGTCACCTCCGCGTTGCGGTATTATCCCCGCCACCGACGACGCCGTGCCGGCTCCGCTCGTGTCGCCGCACGTTATCGGCGCGCGATTCGTAGCCGCACACGCGACATGCCGTCTTCTCGGACTTTGCGCCAACGCGGGCGGCGTATTCCTCATGGCGCGACCAGAGGTGGCGATCAAGCGCGCGCTTGTCGAGGTGGCTCTTCTTGCAGAGCGGGCAGCAGAAGTGGCGGCGGTGTTTGCGTTCGTGTCTCCTTTTCATCCGTTAGTGCTAATCTGGCTGCCGGGGAGCAAAAAACTTACTTGAGACTGGCTGTTGTGGAGAAAGTCTCGAAGCAGGTCGGTTCGGAGCAAAAGAAGAGCTCTAGCGCGGGCGTCGGCGGCGTTGAGTTGGGCGTGCTGCTCATCCCGGGGACTGGGGACCCGAAACTGCTGTCCGAGGCGGACGGGCTGTTGGTGGGCCAGATGTCGCCGGCGAAGGCGCCATCCGTCGACAGCACGGCAGACGGGCTGCTCCCCGGCATCAGCTCGGGGAAGAAGGCGGGAGGAGGGACGAAGGCGGTCTCGGCGGTGGGATGCGCAGCCGGAAGTGGTGAGGGTTCCGGGAAGATGGCTGTATCCATCAGGAGGGCGAGATCGAAGGCGAATTGCGCATCGCCGAGAACATCCTCCGCGGGGGACATCGCAGGAAACGCAGGACCGGCGTGCTGCTGGTTCCACGTAGCGTGATATGCGAAGTCCGGGCTACCTGATGGAGGGTAGGTCGGGAAGAGGGTTTGGGCGTGGGCGGAGATGGGGGTGGAGGATTCGGATACCGGAACCCGCACTGGCACGGGTACTAGGATCCATTCCACCCGCTCATCGGCGGAGCATGGCGGGAACGGATCCCCAAACATAGTCGACATGGCGTAGGGTAAAGGCGGTGTTCTCAGGAACAGTCGTGAGCGTGTTTTGTTTGGGTTGCAGGGTTGGTTGATCTTGGTGGCTTTTGTCCGTAGACGTCAGGTTAAGCAGGGCACAGGTTGAAACGGATTAGTTTAACGACAATAATCCAGGTCGGAAGGCACTGGTCTGGTGCCTCCATGAAGCGCCCGCTTCCTAACAAGCCATTACCAACACCTGTCCATTGCCGCCAACACTGCTCGAGGAGTCTTGTGCTGATTCGCAACGCGCAGGTAAGAGCCTGTCTCCGTCAGTGGAATCACCAGTCGACAAGCCGTCATCCAATTCTGCGCCTCCGCCGCTTTGTGTTTTTGCTTGGTTCGTGATGAACCGCAAAACATCAAGCCAGCGGAAGAATTGGTCCACCATGGCGGTTGCTGTTGCTAAAGTCGTACTCGACCAAACCGCTTCGGATCCGGGACCCATTATCTCGGTAAACATCCAGGTACTAGAAAGTTGTCGGTCGTCGTGACCCGAACTTGACGGCTCTCGGCCCTGTCCTTTGTAGACGAAGGCGTGTTCGCAATACGCACAGGTGCCTTGTCGACGTAAACCGGCAGTGCCGGTGCGGGAGGCCGGGCGTATGAGTACTCGTGGACGTCCATGCGGACGAGAGGTGGGAGTGGCCATTTGACGGAGGTGGCCCAGGAGGCTCAGGAGCAGCCCGGTGGCAAATGACCAAGTGGGATGGCCAAACATTGGTCGCTCAAGAAATGGAGTCGGACTGATAGTTCGCAGGTTTGGATCCGACACGGGAGCCCATGATCTGGGAGAATCGGCGAAGGGCGATTGGTGGCCGGGCTCGGAAGAAGCAGTGGAGGGGACCGCATAGGACAGCGCATCAAACGCGGCTTCCTTCTCATCCATGGAGCTGTTATACTCATTGTACTGGGGAGGCCGGTCATCAGGATCAACAAGGAAGACCCATCCGGGTTCTTTCGAGGATGACAAGGCGGGTTCGGCGGCATCATGCCGAAGAGGTTCCAGTGGTTCCATCTCGGGACTCGCTGGTGCTGCCTGAGGGGACATCTTTGGAGATACCTGGCTGGGAGAGCTACGGAGCGTTAAACTTTACTCATTCACATTGAGAGAATCAACACGAACTCTGCTTGCCACGAGGGGTGGATAGCGACCAAAAGCAACACGGTTTTCGGGTTAGGGTTCCCGCCAACAGCAAAGTCAAAGCGCGGGAGAAGTGCTGCCTGGCGTGAGGCGTTGGATGAGGGGTTGCAAATCAGGACAAGATTGAGGCAGCAGGTAAACAATGGAAAAGTGAGGATGGGATTGAAGCAGGGTGGTTGTCGGAGTGAAGGAATTGATGAGGGCGGATGAAAGACAAGAGGTCGAGACCCACGGTGCCGGCGACGAGTCATCGGCTGGTATAAAAATGTTAGGACGAACCCGTGCAGCAGGGCGCACGAAATGGAGCTGCGCCGCAGCGTTCCATTGAGGACGGCTTGGCGACTGCCGCTAGCCCCTAGTTGGTCTAGCCTGCTGGCTCCCTCCGCCATGGACCCATATTTTCATGCACGACTGCCAATTCTGGCGAATCAGCGGCAGACGTCATTGAGGACGGAACGCCACAGGCTTTCTCTCGTTCGTCCTCATCGTGGCACAGCGTGGTGTGAGGGTCTTCTGAGCGGACACGACTGAATTGATTGTCACCAAGTTTGGTCTTTTGGATGCATCTCGGGGATCATTTCGGTTTGGATAAAAGGTGGGCAAATACCAATATTCCACCCAGAACAGAGATGGAAATCTGGCGGAATGCAGCTGGTTCGGTCTACCTCAGGAAGGTACCTGCAGGTCATCCAATCACGCAAGATCAGTGTCACAAGCAACGTTGTGGATGAGTAAGACGATAAGTAATGGCAGGTGTCAAATCTGCCCAAGCAGTTGCAACGCACCCATCAGAACTGAGGTTTGTGTCAAACCCGCCGCCCCAAAGAACGCTACCCAGGCGCGGGCCTCAGCGACGAATTTCAACTTCGTATCTGCCTCGATGGAGCCTGCAACCATACATTGAAGCTGCTCTGGAATGGTCAACGTATTTCAAACCTGGGGTGACGGCCAGAGGCGCTGCGATTTGCTCAGAAGTCGCCGGCCTAAGGTACCTACTCGGATCAGTCTGCTGTCTCGGGGCTAGAAGGAAACGGAAGAAAACCGAGAGGAGCGCTAACCGGTGATGCATAGGAAAGGTGAAGAGTATTGCGATTTGTGGTTTCACTTGCTCAGTGACAGAATGGATGCAATCAGCCCACCAACACTGCCTGGGGTACCTAGGTAGGTAGGTACCTGAGCAATTCATGCTGCCGGCATCGGAAGAGTGCATCAAACTAACTATCTTCTGTATCAGCCAGCGCGATGCATTCAACCCTATCACGGTAGCGAAAGTATCATACATGTTCTGCTATTTTCTTGTATCAAGAACTTTAAGCCCAGGCCATCCCTTTCGGTACACCCTCCGCTACAGCTCTTCCCTCCATGCATCCCGGCGTACTGCTCTGTCTTTCTCGTTTCCATGACATCCGGACCCGACATACGGCTCGTAGCAGCTCGGATGGCTTCAGCATCTGCCACAAAGATCTGAGGGGTGAAACTGATGGGTTAAAGCCCAGTACTAGTGTACGGACGGTAATCCTCAGGGGAATAGATTTCATGCCAAGGATAAGGTAAGCAATCATTCTCCGAAGAGTGGTGATGATAGTAAAGAGGTCAAGAGACCAGTCCACTGAGGAGAAAATGTATGTTTGTTACCGAGATTGCTGCTACAAACTCCCGTGTCCTGAAGTCCTAATATAGGGCTACAATTGTAGTTACACGGATGGCTATTTCGACGCCCCTCTTCCTTGTTATCTACAAGTTACAGGCGATCAGTTTCCATCTGTCGCGGCCCGGAAGCCGGGAGCCGGCGTATCACCAAAATCTCTGGTGGCCAGCTATTCCCCTATCTAGATTCCACCGTTTCTCTACAAAGGTACTTACCGAACTGGAAGATGTTAGGCAGAGATAAATACCGCGTCAATCACAACTTGAACAACGAGCCATGTCCTTCGCCCAACCGCAGCTGTCTATCGCCGTTAGGGTGACGGACGACTGGTCAAAAACCACGGGAGCTGGCTTCAGTGTGGTAGCACTTGTGCAACCCACATGAGTGCCTATGCTGAGAGGCCTACAGCCCCGCTGTGCTTGTCCACTGTCTGATCCGTATGGTCACTGCGGGGTTGTCGGAGAGTCTTGTCCAAGTTTCAAATACAAGCTGCTCTGTCCCAGCCATTATGGTCCTTGAACAAAAATCTCTTTCATTCGGCCTCAAAAGCCTTCGAATTCGCATTTTGTATGTGAAGGTTTCTACTATCCTCACCAAGAAACAACTATTGTACAGTTCAAATAGAAACCATGGCCTCCCAACCATTACCAATATCTCACGCTCTAATCTCACCAAGCCCCCTGGCACGTCCACCAAGGTCACCGACTTCAAACACATTGCCTCCTACACCTGGTGGGACAAGACCGCCCCGACCATTTCCGTTCCAGGTAACCTCATTCCCATCATCAACCCCTTCCCCTAACACCCCCTCCTCCAGGGTCACCCCCCGTTGGTCCCCCCCATCCACCCCTCCCCGTCTAGACCCCGACTCCGGCACCGTCTTCATCGACCAAAACGCCTTCCGCTCCCCCACCTCCCCCCTCGAACCGCTCTTCCGCGCCCTCCTAATCGAGAACCCTTCCCTGTCTCTTCGGGACATCGACCTCGTAACCGACCGAAACAACCTCCGCAAACTCCTCCGCTTCATCCAGGGCTCCTCCTCAGCAGACCCCTTCCAAATCCGCGTCGAGGCCGTCAGTGACGGCGACGGCGATGGCGACGCCACAACAACAACAACAACAACAACAACTCTATTCACGCGCGTCGAGCCCAAAGTGGTCGATAACGTCCAGGGCTTCCGCGGGTACGGACATAACTTTGAGAAGGCTTATACCACAAAAAAAGACGCGCGGATGAACGGCTATCACAGGGTGGCGGCGTACACCTTTGGCGGGCTGCGCTGCGTCGTGCGGCACGAGACGGACGCGTACATCGGCGCAATAAACCAAAAAGCCGTGGATTCGTTGGTGGACTCGCTAGGGGGGTTGTCACTTTTCTCAGTAGGAGGAGACGAAGACAAAACGGCGTCGGGGCTAACGGTGATCAAATCCGGAAATTCTGCAAACGTGCCCGCCTCGTCGGTGCTCGAGATCAAGACGCGCGCGGCGAGTCGCGGGCTCGATATGCGTGAGGTGCTGCCGCAGCTGTGGATCTCGCAGACGCCCAAGCTGGCGGTCGGATACCACTACCGCGGCGTTTTTACGGACGTCAATGTCCGCGATGTGGCGGGCGAGATGGCGAAGTGGGAGGCGGCTAACCAGACGGACCTCGGGAGGCTGGCGGGGTTGTTGGTTCCAGGTTGAGATTATTGGCGTCGTGAAGAGGTCGAGACACAAGCGGGCTGTGGTGGAGTATTCCGGCGGATCGAGCTTGCGTGTTGTTGATGCGGGCGAGGGGAGGCCGGCTTTGCCGGAGGACTTGTATGGCATGTGGAAGGTTGGTGCGGCGGCGGCGGAGGAAGCGGACGAGCTTGAGTTCACGGTCAAGAAGGGCAAGAAAAACGAGAAAGCTGTCCGATGATTTTCCATGGATAGCTAGCCCTTTCGCCTCCGAGAAGCCACAATCGGACCGCAGCCTACAATCTTGTTTGTCTTTTTCGTATCTCATTGGGGGTTCATTGGGCGAGAACTCAATAGGGCGTCTTAGAGCTTGTTCTCGTTACGGTGAAGCAGCGGTCCACATTGGATATGTGATGATAGCAGTAAAAGGCTTGCGCAGCTGACGATGTGCCTAAGGGCGAAGATGAGACTACCTAGGTACTGAGGCTCAAGGTTTCTGCCATGTACTTAGGTATGTTGATAGCGACGACCAATCTGCCCATTCTCCTATTGAGCGTCTCGACATCACCATAGAGGCTTTGGGGCTTTAACACCGTGTTTGGCCCGAGAGGCCGCTCGTTAAGGAGGTCCACATGCACCTAGAACGTGTCTAAGCGTACTAATGTTTGAATGATGCAATTTCCTTTTGATATCCACATGGTAGAACCGTCCGCAGTAGACATACTACGCCCTAATCGACTTCAATCTCAATAAACACCTCATGCAATTCATTCCCGTATCACTTTTCAAAGATCTTCTGGCCGGCTGGTGGTCCGAAACTAACCCCCGATCGAGTCAAAGTACGCCGTCATATTTCCCTGCTGCAGCAGCACATTATACTGCGTATTGTAGTACTTGTCATCGGCGTCCTTGCCCTGGCCCGTCGGGCTGATAACAGTCATGGGCTTGGGCGACAGCTGGACCGTGGTCTTGCTCTTGTACAGCGCCGGCCCGACGGTCGGGTACGTCTTGTTGGACTTGAGATCGAATTTGAAGCCGGGCTCGTCGGGCTGGTACGCGCCCGGGAACTTGGCGCCCTTGGGCGTTGCGGTGCCGTCGCCCGTGACCTTGAAGTTGAAGCAGGTGAGGTAAAACTGGGGGCCGATGGGGGACCACTCGAAGCCCGGGGTCACGCCGAGATCAAAGTGCAGCGCGATAATCTAGGGGGTGAGTTAACTACTGTGGCAGGGACACAAGACGGAAAGGCAGACGAACCTCATGCCGAATTATATAGTTGCCGGGCTTGATGTCGGCCGGGATGGTGGTCGTCCAGTCGCCGTTGTTGTCCACGAGCCGCACGGTGCCCCACACGCCCTTGTCGTCGACCGTGTCCTCGGCGAACTTGACAAACTCGAGCTCGTTGACGTTGACGTTGGATACGTTGCCCTCGTACGGTGCCATCCACGCCGTGATGGGGCCCTTGTGGCTGTACAGCCATCGCGACCAGTGGAACGTGACGTTACTGCCGGCTCGCACCTCGGCAATGGCGCCGGGAGCCGGTGTATGCCCTGAGCTGCAGGCGATGTCGGGCGCCGTCATGTTGAGGAGAGGACCGACGCCGCCGCCGCCGAAAGCGATTCGGGACGGCGTGGGGGCCATGAGCGGGTCAATGTAGACATCCCACCCGGGATATCTGACAAATGTTAGAACTGTGGAAGCTTTATCAGATGGGATTCTTACACCGTGTCGTCGGCGGTGATGCGGTAGACGTAGCCATGGGCGAGGGCCTGGGCGGCGAAGCCCACGACCGAGAGAGCCTGAGTCGCCTTCATTGCGAGATTCTTTCAGCTCCACGTCGTCCTGCGGGTTGGTTCCATCTTGGACATCCCCGGGGACATTTTTATATATGTCGGCCCATGCGGTGGTACCGCAATAGCCGCCTGGATGAACTGGAGACTTGGGCAAATTAACCAGGAATTGTCCTTTCGCTGTTTGGGTCCTCATGCATTGGTCCGATCCGGGTTTTCCGGCATCGCGTCATGGGAATCGTGAAATGGGAATAGAAAAATCAGCGGCGAGTATATGACACGGCTTGCGAAGCTCAATAAGAAGCCTACGAGTCTTGTTTTGGCCTCCACCTTCCGATCATGGTTCGGGAGTGTTTTTATGGGGAACAAGCTCATGGAGCCGGTGCTGGGTATAGAGCTTGTTTCTGCGGGGGCTACGATTGGAGAAAAATAAAGTTGATCTGCGTTTTCGGGAATTTTCCTTGCAGAAGGCGGGGACCTGCCAGTCCTGCCAACTTCCGATCCGGTGGGGCCGACTGCACTCGGGACAGCGGAGGCGGGGGATGACAGCGGACCTTCCGCTCGGCAAAGAAGTGAAATTTACTTTGGCAGTGACCCGACACGTGAGTGGTTCAAGTCCTTCTCGGCTCTCAAGTCTTTGAGAGCAACTTCCTTTTCACTGTTGTTGGTCTTGCCGGTCAAGAACAACCCTTACTACATCCTTCATCCCGGGTCGGGTGATAGTGTACGTACCTACCTACTCTCCTCACATTGTCCCTCGTTAAGACGGTCACTTTCATTTCTTCCGTGAGTTGTGTCGAGCGCTGACATGTGTGGTTGTTGTTCTTCTGTCGTGGGACAGTTGTTTTATACTCTCTTCAGCCTATCCTCCACACATGTGTTCCCAAATCGCCAAAATTAACAAGATAAGTTTAAGATCTGCGTAAGTTAATAAAGGACTTATCGCTTCCAGTAAGGTTACCAGGTAGGAAGCGCCCCCCAAGGGTTGGTGCAGGGCCGCGCCGCGCTAACGCGTAGAACGAACATTAGCGACCGCGTCAAGTGGTCTACCGGGTATGTGCTCACAGATAGCGGGCAGTTTCTCTGTGTGACGTTCCGTCAGCCGCATTCTCTAAGCCCGCTGCTGAACCTGGTCGGTCTTTGGGATGTCTAGACGCAAAGCGTGATATGGGTTCATTTGGTCACTACGCGTTCTTGATAAGAAGCGCCTCAGGAATCATTCGGGATTAGACACCCCACCTACTGGTAGTATACCGACAAATCAAAGACCGCAGGCCGATCGGCAAGTCCCGCGACACGAGTCTCGGCCGTTGAACTTCACATGCGCTGCGTCTCATCAAAGACGAGAATGAGATGGCAGACCCAATCATGACCGAGACCGGCCGGCAGTGTGCAACCACCTCCCCCAAAGCGCGTCAGAACTTTCCAGTGAGCTTCGTGGGATGCAGGGTCCTGCCAGCTGGCCGGAAGCAGCTCCTGACGTCTGCCCAATGACCATGCCAACCCTTTTTCCTCGTGCATATCCCACCGGCCAATTGCAACACCAAATCGGCCCGCAACATGACCCTGCCACACCCGGACCCCTTCAGCTCAGGACAGGCATCTGGATTATACCTAGGTAGGTATCTGAACTGCCACGCCCCCGTGCCCACGATTCCGTCGCAGAAATGTCCCATCACCAACATACTGTGACTGCGACGCCTGCTACGGTCTGGCGGGATATGCGTGTCCAAGGAAACCGCCAGCATGGTCCGCTTCCATAATGGCTGGTTTCTCATTTTTCTGTCGCTTGCGCTTGTCCTATTGACCTCTCTTCAGGCCCGCGGCAGCATCCTGACGCGCGGGATTGAGCTCGTCGACCAGTCGAGGGGCTATTCTGTCTTTGTTCTCCGCACCATATCCGAACTGGCAGCGCTGGCGCTGTCGGCCGCCATCTCGAGCAGCTGGGAACGCATCAAGTGGGCGCGTATTTGTCATGATGGCTCCGACGCCCGGTTCCTCGATTTTCTTACGCTCGACGAGGGCACCAAGATCGTATCGCTCCTTCGACTGGCTGCCGGATGGCGAGGGCCGCCGATGGAGACGCGTCTTTGGAGCTTTGCGAGGCTCTCCTCCATAATCGTAATTCCTGTCACTAGCATTTTGATTATGAGTACGTTTGTTCTGTCTCTTGGCTTACAGCCATGCTAATTGTCCCAGGTCAAGTTGAGATCCAGCTCGCTTTCACGGCGGAAAAGACCCAGGCTCCATACTTGGGGTACGCCATGTTTCCCATCAATGCATCCATGGCCGTCGAGTATCTGGGTTTCAGCGATCTCGTCCTCACCTCTAGTCCGGGGTCTTTCCTCACTAACTCGATTCGATCTGTCAACTTGTCGCCCCAGAGCGAGAGGGACAAGTTCTGTCGTCTCAACGCGGGCGGCGACAGCGAGAACAGCGACTGCCATCGATCCTACTACATGCCAGGCGAGAGCTTGTTTGCGACCCCCGAACTGATCAACGACGCCAGTTTCCCCAGCGCCAGCATCATCCTCGCCAACAACCATCGCGGGTTCCAGCTCGAGTTTGACGCAGGTGACTCGAGTATGTACTTCGATCCGGTTAACGAGTGCCGAACATATGCCTCACGGTACTGGTGGGTTTCTGCAGGAGCGGTCAGGTTATGTGTTGGGAGTTCCGGGCCAAACGAGTTGCAAGCACGTAAGTGAGCATCATCTCCAAGCCTGCTCTGTCTAAATCCCGGCAGGCGTCGTCACATGTCCCGGATCCATTGCTGCACTGCAGAGCTGCTCAAACGACACCTCATGGTATAATAACGTCGACTGGACAGTCAAGATGGGAGCCTATTTCCGGAACGCGTCGGTGGCGTACAGTCGGAGCAACGGGACTATCCTCTGGCATTCTTTTCCAGACGAGGTACGGGTCCCGGTTAACGTCACGCCCAGCGACATTCTCAAGGCATACGATACCCTCCTTCTGGATACCAGCGACTACTTCGCCAAGAACAAATCCGATCTCCCCCCGTTTTCCAGCAGCACGTTTGCCACTTTCCTTTGGATGAGCCAGCCAGTTTTTAGTGGCCAGAACGCTACCAACCCGGCCACTATGAACGGCGTGTTTGCAGGCCTTCAGTCTCTGCTCGCCATACCGCTATATCTATGTCAAAACGGCGTGGCCCGCCGTTTGGTGCCTCTAGCGCTTGATTCCAAGACCATCTCCCAACAAGGTGGAATCGATGCTCTCTTGTCACTGCTCAGTCCGCTACCGCCGCGTACAACCCCTGCCACATTTGCGTATTATCGATACATGGTTCTGGCCAGCACGCCCACACTCATCGCCTATTTGATCCTGTGCGGAATTACTCTGATACTGTGTGCCATCGCAAACGTGGTGGCGGGCGTTATCTCTGGCGGGAAACGACACCCGGGGCTGCAAATGAGCCCGGAGCTGAGCCGGTTCCCGGCGCTCGACCTCTTTGCGCACTGCAGCATCGAGGACGAAAGGCGTCATGTCGTGTATCGGGGGCGGTCGGGGGCGTTCCATACGCCCGAGACGAGCAACCAGACCGAGTGGCTGTCGACGCTGCGCGTGCGATGGGCTGGCGGGGCGGTGGCCGAGGATGCGCTGCAGCTGGTTGCGCTTGATCATCAGCACAAGGGTGATGTACGTGTGCTCGACGGGGAGTCGAGTCCGTATCTGGGGTCTCATGAGTCTATTATTATTAGCCCGAGTAGTGTTAGTCTGGCCAAGACGAGGTGGTAGTAATACTGGACACTTTTATGTTATTGCGTGGGTTTTGCCATAACAGACCACAGGTACAGGCATGCTAGCCGTATATTATTGGTTTTCTTAAGCCGTAAGAAGCCGAAGGCTTCCACCCCTTAAGGGGGTAACCAATTGCTATGCTAGGTGGTTATATAAGCACACAAGTGCCTGCCTTACTATCTAATCCTCGTTACGCATGCGCACTGGCCGCTAGCCGTGTATTGACTTTAAAGTTACTTTAGGGATTGCAGTAAAGCTCTTTGTCACAGAGGAGCTCGGGTATTGCCTCGGATGACAAAGATGATCTCTACGAGTGCCTTCCCCTAAATCCCATAGAGCTCTAGAACAGCCATTAAATCAAGCGATTCTTTCCCCAGTTACAGCTCTGCCCTTGTCGTTATTCCATCTCCTTTCATCCCCTCCTCAAGCAAACCACCGTCCCAATCTGCAAAGGATTACAAACCAAACCCGGATTAATCCCCAACAACTGATCCAGACTCAACCCATTACTCGTCGCAATCAAGTAACAATAATCCCCCGCCACGACGGTATACGTCTTTGCACACCCCCCATTCCCATTCCCATTCCCAAACCCAATCGACGCAGTAGCCGTAGCCGTCGCCGTCGGCCTTGAAGGCAACGTAACAACCGACGTCGTCACGCCCCCGTCCCCGTCCCCTCCACAACCACCCTGCGGCGTATTAGTAGTAGCCCTCGCCGCCCAGACAGAATACTCCGCCCTCGCAACAGCCGAATTAAACACCGCCCCAAATACGCCCTGGCTATCATGTCTCCGCACAGTACTGCTCCCCGCACACCCGGGATTCCCCGGACTAGCCGTCGCATACGCCCACCCCAAGACCAAAAACCCGGGCGTCGTCGGCGCCGTGCCGGATTCGCCGCCCTGAGACCAGGAGAGACAGCCTACGCACCGGAAGATGACGGAGTAGTGCGTGCTGTTGACGGTGGATGAGATGTGCGAGATTTTGGCGGAGGGGTTGGTGTAGGGCACGGGGGGGCCGTAGGTTGTTGCCCAGCGGAGGGAGGTTAGGACGTGGGAATCGGAAGGGTAGGCGAGGAGGAGGAGGTTGTTGACCATGCTGCCGCCTAGGGAGAGGCCGCACCAGCCTGTTGAGGGGGTGGGGGATTTACATGTCTTTTTGGGGGGGGATGTGTTAGTATATGAGATTGTTTGTGTGAAAGAGAGGGGTATGTTTTGGGTGGACATGGAAACGTACGAGTAGGCCGAGGAATTCGGTGGCGTCGGTGGTTAGGGCTGTTGGGGGGAGGGCGAGGCCAAAGGTTAGGTCTGGTTGGGTCCAGGTGTTGAAGACGATGCCGGAGGCTGGGTCGGTGTAGGGTATGCCTTCGTCTTGGGCGAGGGAGGTGGCGAGCACTGGGTGGTGTGTTAGTGTTTCCTACCCCTAGCCTCATTACTTGGAGGGAGCGGCTTACGCGATGCCGCTGCAATGATGGCCTTGGTAAACCTCATGATGGCTGGATGTGATAGTCCTTGTTGGATTAACGACGTGATTGATAGGTGCGGTCTGTGAGCGATATATACTTTTCTCATCAAGATATCCTCCCGGTTGCGCATTGTCCATGTTATCGAAAATGGACGGCCTCAAGCGAGCACTATACGGCTCCCAGGCCTCCGAGAGCGACAATGCCGGAGACTGCATCTGATTGGACGCCGGGTTGACGTCGGCGCGGTTGGTTGCCCTTCCGGGTATTTAATTGCTGCCGGGTTGGGGTTTGAGTATTCACTCCGGGATGTCGAGATGTGGAATTGTAAGGAGAGAATTGAGGGACGAAATTCTGAAGTGCAATGAATTTCTTTGGAGACTATGCTGTATAGAGCGGCCATTTGTTGCCCAGGGCCGCGAGCATCAGGATACCTGGTTGTGGCCAAGACATCGACGAACGGACCCCGTCGGTCGACAGCAGCAACCGCTTCCAGACAATTTATTATGAAGAATGACGCATTTGGTATCAGTGAATTTATTTTCATGGTTTCACGGCAAATATTCATCACATGGAGCATTTGTCAGGGAACTTCTGAAAGTGTATTATTCGTGTCGCCATACTGTTTTAACACTTCATACAAATCCCACCTCGGCGTCAGCACTCTGTCTTCAGTGCATCGCCAGCCAGTTACCGGTACTTATATACAACCGCCAGAATTCCCACTTCCCATTTACGTAGAGGTAGCAGATGGGGCCGCAGACGTGGCGGACGCGACAGACGATGTAGCCGGAGCCGCAGAAGAGGTCGCAGGGGGAGCAGGCGGCGCGGCATCCGGGGCGGCCTTGAGCGCATTCACGACGGCCTGATAGTTAGCCTTGGGGTTGAAGCTGCTGTCGAAAAGCAGGGGGTTGCCCTGAGGTCTCCAGGAGTCCTGTGTTCAATCAGTACATATTTCACATCACCCGACCAGAACGAAAAAACGTACAGGATCACGGACACCCCAGACGGTGATACCGACGCACTTGGGCTCGGAAAGACACCCCTTGGTAACAGCAACATAATCATCGCTGTTGTTGTTCTGGATATCCAGCTCCGTCACCGCAACCTCCTTGACACCCGCACCCGCGAGCGCCTTGATGGCCTGGCCGAGAGCGGAGCCCTGGCCCGACTTGATATGGCCCTGCGTGCCAATGCCGTCAATTGGGGTACCGGCGGCGAGCCACTTCTTGACGTGGGCAACCATGCCGTTGGTCAGCTTGGCGGCCGAGGGGCTGTCGAGGTTGTAGTCGTTGATGTACAGCTTGGCGCCCGGGTCGGCGGCGCGCGCGGCCTTGAACGCGATGTCGACAAAGCTCTCTCCCAGCACGTTGGAGAAGACACTGGGGCGGAGGGAGCCGTCCTCGTTGAACATCTCGTTGACAACGTCCTGTTTCCATTAACTTTGTTGATCAAATCGTGGGACCTAAAAGACGTACATATCCGTAGATCTTGCCCTTGTACCGCGTCATGACGGTCGTGATGTGGTCCTGGATGGCGCTCGTGAGCGTCGACTTGTCCTTGATGCTGCTGACCCAGCCGGCCAGCTGCGAGTGCCACACAAACGTGTGACCGCGGATCGTCTTGTTGTGCTCGCCGGCCCACTTGACCAGGTAATCCGCCTGGCCCCAGCTGTAGGTGCCCTTCTGGTTGTTGATGCTCTGCCACTTCATGCTGTTCTCGGGCGTCACCTGGCCAAAGTAGGCGTCGATGATGGCCGCGTTCTTGCCCGACGTCAGCCGGCCCTGGTCGGTGCAGGTGCCGTAGTACAGCTTGCCCTTCTGCTTCATGAGCTTGTCGATGCTGTCAACCGTGCTCTGCCGGGACTCGACCGCTGGTGCCGCCATGGCCGCCAGCGGCGCCAGGAGTGTGATGAGGGCGGCCTTCATGTTGGGGACTGTTTTTTCGATACGCTGACGATACACAGAACTCAAATCCAAGACGGCGATTCCCAGGAACGGGGAACTAGAGGCCCGAGGCCACCGGTATAAATACTCCCCCCTCTATAGTTCCCAATCTTTCCCCGCCCTGTCCTGCCTGGCTGTCGGCATGCGGGAAGAAAAAAAAGTGGTTACCGCATATTGGTTGGTCCTGGCACTATGGCGTAGATCGGCACCCCCATCACTTTCCACCCCAGGATTCGGCCGCGAGGTGTAAAATCTTCCGCGGCGTGTAAACTGGGTGCAACCCCTGGTTGCGGGGCCCCGCAAACCCCTTTCTCCAAATTTTCTGTGTCTAACCCTTTGCCATTCCCCCAATTTGCTGGATTACATCCGGCTGTTTGACGCCGCCGAGCGGTTCGGGTAAAATGCACAGAAGCTCGGGAATCAAGCCGACGGTTTCTTCCATATAGAGGGGACCTCCCCGATTCATATATCTCAGTCCTCAGCCTCTGGGATGGACGCAGGTCCGCTTCCCAAGGGGATCTCACCGTCCGTGGGAAGCGCGCGAATGGGCCGTCCTCGACCCCTGATTGGCGGCATAAACTATCCCGGGTCCTCGAAGGGAAACTCACGATTTCCATCTACCGGAGGGGAGGTTTGCCTTGGCGCATTTGGTAGATTTCGATTTCCTGTTCCCGCATTCATGGCGTAGATCGGTTTTGGTTCTCCGTTCCTGAAACAGCATTCCCGGGTTCTGTGGTCGATCATCGCGAACTGCGTGCGGCCATGTTACACAGTCTGTTCTGACTGGGACGGTGTTTACCATCCCTTCACGAAGAGAGACAAGGGAAATACGACTGAAGTTGCCGCACCCACGATCTCGGATCTCGCCTTGCATATGGGGAGAATGCGGGGGACACGGTAGAACCCCTTCGGTTCGTGGCGCGCGGCACTGACCGTGGCTGTCAGAGCTTTTTGACGTGCCGGCTGGGATTCTCGTGTAAAACAGGAAAGCTCGGAGAAAAGGAGATAGCATCGACCGCATGTGACATCGAGATCGAGGCGGCCGGCGTCATACTAGACAAGATGCATGTGGTAACCCCAGGCGGAGCACATCGACCAGAGACCAAGCAAGGAAAATTCCAGAATGTGACCGCACGAACAAGCGGCCACATGCGTAGGTCGGCGTACCTAGGTATGTGCTACTGGCCGCTAATGCCGTCCGGCAGTGCGGGCAGTGCGGTTGCTGGAAGGGGCTCGTGAACAAGGGCGGGAGCGGCGCCGCGTCATCCGGGTCTGGACAAATTAATTCCCCAATTCCCATGTTCGCATTGACACGCCCAATTTCGGCCGATTCGAGCGCTTCGCTAACCACTTGCGTGGTCAAATCTAATCTTTGTGCTGCTCTTCTCCTCACTTCTTGGCTACCTGGGATATCGGGGACCCGGCCATGTGTGAAAAACTGTGGGTGGTAAGGATGCTTGCTTTCATGTTGTGGAAGAGGAGAGAGGTGGGCCCTCGAGATTGGCTAAATACAGGGCTATGTGATCTGTGCGTATCGCTATCTGTCTAGGGGCGCTCCTTCCAGGTCCAACATGTGGAATCCTCATATGCAAAATGCTGTCTTAGTTCAATTCTGGTCCTATAATTAATTCTATCTGGGTTAAGGCGGGTAGTGCCGGTGCAGCTCCAGAACTTCCGGTCTACATAGAGTGCTCCAATCAAAATGAAAAGGTTTCCGCCACGACACCATGTTTCCTCCTTGAGAATAAAAAACAAACAAAGCTCGCAAGGCAAAATAGAGAGCGGGTTGTTCATCATCTCATCGATCCACCGAGAGGCGCGACCTGGAACCTCCTGATTCGAGGTCAGACTCTCTGGCCATTGAACCGGCAGCGCAACCAGCACTTGACACTAGACTGGCATGTAGTCCTCGGGCACTCTCAAAATGAAGGTGCTGCCAGAATACCTAATGGTGCACAGCGGGGTTGAACCGTACTGCTCTCCGAACATCGTTTTCCCGGCTCTGGATGAAGCTATACCTTGAGGTCATGATTGGGAGCTCGGACCTGCTCTCTCTGGAGATTGTACCAACCCCCGTCCTTCAGCCATACAGCGCAGCAGGTGTTGTACTAGAAGTTGTCAACATTAGCAGAGCATTAGAGGTTGGATGGGTCATGACTCACTGGGCCTGCTTTAGAACATGCACCAGGGTCCGAGCCTCCGCATGTGATTGTTTCGTAGCATTCGCGGCAATATGGCGTGCAGCAGAACTGCCAGTAGGCCTTGGGCTTATCATAGCTCGAAACTGAATTCGAAGGAAAGCAGCCACTCGGATCTGAAGCAGCGGCTGCCGCTGAAGTTTGGAGTCGGTTGACTTGGATGCCATCCGAGACTATGGAGACGGGTGTTGTGGCCGTGCCGAGAATGTTGATGGCAAAAATAAACAACATCGCCATATTCCCTCAGCCTTGTGAAGAAGCTTGACGACGAATATTCTCGATAGAGCGGCATATGCTAAAGAAAGTTGCAGGGATATCGCCGCTCCTCGGAGGGTCCATCACGGTGCACTCTGTGGAACAGAGTGGAAATCTACCAAGATCTGTGTTACTGTAACACTACGGCAAACCCTTGACGCACTAGCGATGCTGTGTGGAACAGAGCCTACCCGGTAACACTCTTGGCAGATTTTTATTGGGATAGTGAAGGTCTATGGGCCGTGAAACGGGCATTTCTATCCTCTAAAAGCAAAAACTTTGGGACTCGTCCAAGGTTGATTACATGTGATTCCTGAGCCGCGGGAGGCGGATATCCAAGGTGGTCTTGTGTTCGGTCGTGTGATCGTGCCCCGAAAACATCGACGGCCACGTTTCTTGGGGTTTGAACCAGGCGCCGTTTCCAGTTCGTGTTGGCCTAATGCAAACTAGGCAAGTATGCACTCAGAAATTGCAAGAAGTAAGCGGAAGATTCATCGAGGCCAAGCTCTAGCGCGATGTCGGCCCCATTGCGAAGTGTTGTGTTCCATCTCCGAGCTAAAACTGCTTGACATGGATGGCTAACCATTTCCGAACCAATGCAACGAGGCGTAAGGCTTGGACTCCTGCAGATGCGGCCGTACCGCACTCTATTAAATTACTAACCAACTGCTAAAACGACGGGTCGCTTCCAACCCTGAGACCACTGCGCACCTAGCGGCCACGACTGCGCCGGCTTCTCGAACGACGCATGCCTGCTATTTCGAAGCTACCGGACGGACAGGTCTGGATCTCACTCGGACAAACTCACGTAGGGTGCTTCGGACTGAGGCTGGTCATAACAAATTCCTCCAACTACCTATATAAACGTGTTCAATCCTGGCTTGTCTGGCTTCCGCCTTTTCCATCATCAGAGCCTAGGTACCTGAATCTGCGCTCATATCAACAAAAAGTCAGAAAGCCCTGTCTTCAACTTCTTGGTCAACTTTGCCCCGTCACGAACTTTTCAATCACAATGAGGAGGTCGCTACCGGACGTGCCGACAGAAATCCTTGTGATTTCAGATACCTGTGCTTCAGAGGCTGTAAATCAGCTGGTTTTCCCACCGCGGACCGTCGACGTGGCCATCCACTGCGGCAACCTTACCCAATATTCCGAGCTCGATGAGTTCCACACGACCTTGGACCTTATGAAGAAAATCCCGGCTCGACGCAAACTAGTTATTGCAGGTAATAATGACTTTGCGCTGGATAAACAGTCTTTTGCGGAAATCAGAAGGGCGGCGGAAGGTACCCCATCGGAGGATTCGGACGGTGAGGATAAAACGGCCGAAAAAGAGTATTACGGCGATATAGGAGACGCCCGGCATCTGTTTGAACGCAAAGATATTAAGGAGGCCGGTATTGTCTACCTTACCCCAGGGTCCCACCAATTCCACCTTGCCAACGGGGCCAACCTGACGGTCTACGCTTGCCCGTGTACTCCAGATGTGAGACATGGTGATGGCTTTCAATACACACGCACCAAGGGCCACGACTTCGACATCAAGAACAATATCGACGTCGTCATCACTCACGGCCCTCCCATGGGCATTTTGGACGTCAGGTGTAACAACACCCACAGCGGGTGCGAGCAACTCTTCGCCGCCGTCGCCCGAGCTCGGCCCCGTCTGCATTGCTTCGGCCACATCCGCCAGGGCTGGGGTGCAAAGCTGGTTGCCTGGCGCGACCCGCCCAGCGCAAATCCCTCGTACCTCACCGATATCGACAACGACAAGTCCGTTGTTGTGGACACGCTTGATACATATCACCCACGAAACGGGGACACGAGCGGCGACCTCGCAGACAAAAGCTCCAGACTCTCCAAGCTCAGGGAGACTGGGTACCGTGCGACGGAGTGGCCATCGCGAAGCGGGGGGCCGGTTGGGCCGGGGAAGTCGACGCTGTTTGTCAACGCGTCGATCCAATCGGCTACCAATGCCCAGCCTCAGATCCCGTGGCCTGATGTGTGCAACACACCAACAGCTGATTTGACCACCACCGGGTTGCGCAGCCGAAGATCGGGATGGCTTGAAACCTGTGGGTTGGGTATGATAAAATCAGGAGTTACGGCACTCTGTGGGGCTTTTGGAGGGTGTACAAGAATAACGACTTGTCGGCATTTTGTCAACACCAAGACACCAAGACACCACAGAACAGACCAGAATTTGGATGCAGCGCAGTTACAAACCTGTCCGACCTAGTCCACTCGCCCGCCAGCACGAGCAGCACGAGCAGCCCGAAGAGGCCGCCGCGACTTTTCCATCATCATCATCATCATCATCATCATCATCAGAACCAGTCTGTCAACAAGCCGTCAACATGTCGACTTCTTCCTGTCAAATCGATACCAGCAGATTCACCGTGGGCCAGACGCTCCGGCTCGCCAAGGTCGTACGCACAAAGCTCGCGCTCGAAGCGTCAGCGCCAAATCACAAGCTTGGGCGGCTCGTCGGGCACGCGAACTTGTTGGACGCGCTCGTCGACAGCTTAGACGACGACGGCGGGATGGACGCAAGCTACCTGATTGAGTCTCTCGGCGGGGACGGGAATAACGAGATTGTGGAGGATGTGGACGTGGACGCGGAGGAACAAGATGAGAGTATCGACTATTTCCCGCGCGAGAGGCGTCACAGTCACAGGAGCAGCCACAGAAGAGGGAGGGAAGGGTACGATTGGGACTCGTCGAGCAGCAGCAGCGATGACAGCGACGATGAGTCGGACTCGGATTCGTCGTCGGCGTCGGGAACGGAATCGTGGGAGGACTTTCGGGAGGACGAGGATGCGGAGGATTACGGCGCCGAAGGGGATGATTGTCGCTGTGGATATGGGACCTTTTCATCGCCGAGGAAAGCGACGCGGTGGGAGGTGATTACCGGTGTGGAGCTGTGCACGGATGCAGACGAGAACCGGCTGGGCACGATTGTGGAGGAGGTGGATATCGCTGAGATTGAATGGACGGACCGGGAAGATGATATCCGCCAAGAGAGGGGCAAGGAGGTGACAGTTATTGGGTCCAGAGAGGTTGACGGGCCAGATTGTGTCGACTTTTGCTCGTCGCCGCTCGAGCTGCAGGACAGGACGTGGTTAGATGTGGACTGTTCGTGACGGCGGCGATGCAAACAAAAAGGGGGGTTCCGTCAGCCGGGCAGTCGCGCTGGCGCCGGTGGGAACTGGATATCTGTCAGCGGGACCGGTTTTGACCGGGTATTGTACATATGTCATTCAAAATGGAGACTTGGCCACATGTGAGGAAAATCCTCTCAGGCAGGGCAGGCACGTTGGAGCAGATAAAAAAAACAAGAGGATCCTTTTTGAAACAATCGAGATCAATAGCGCGCCGACCTCGCTGCAGCAGAAAAGCTGGAGCCGGGGCCTATATGTGCCGTCTGCCGGTTTGTCAGCCAGCCTTCACGCGCTTTTCACCGCTTATCCAGCTCGGACATACCGATTTTGTGATGATGTTGTTAGGAAATAGTGCTGAAGGATCCACTATCGGCCAAGGATATCAACACGGTCCAGACCCAAACCCAAGCATCGCAACCCGGCCGCCAAGACCGCGCTAATCCGGTGCTTATCCTCCGGCCAAAGCACGCTTGTCCGGCACGCTGGCGCTAACCCAGCAGCTTGGAGACGTCGAATATTGACCCACTTCCCTTTCAATGTTTCCCTCCGGGTGGCGCCGGATTGGCCAGAAACCGGAATGGCACCGCTCGATTGGGATGCGCGACAGAGCTGAGCGACGGGGGCGTCGATAGGGCAATCCTGCTCCTGAGCTGGACATCGCATCCTTGCGCGTCTGCTTGGCAGGGAGAGCAGAGAAATGCAAATTTATTAAGGAAACATGCACCCGCCGCAACACAAGGAGGAGTGTGTGTTCTTTGACTTTCCCAGGTTTCGAGGTTGACGGCTCACTCTTTCGTCGTCGCTTCAGTCATTCGTTTTGTTTCCGTCGAAAAAAATGCGCTCCTTTCTTTCCGCAGCGGCCCTGCTCCGGGTCGCTGTGGCGCTCGTCGACGACGGGGTCATCCAACAGGACGGCATTATCCGGTTCCCCGTCACCGCCAGGGCGGGCAACACCGTCTTCGGCAGGCACAGCAAGAGACAAACGGAGGTAGACTCGACCGGCCAACTCTCGGGCACCCTGTACACAATACCCATCACGCTCGGCACTCCAGGCCAGACGGTGCCGGTTCAGATCGACACGGGCTCGTCGGAACTCTGGGTGAACCCTATCTGCTCCCAGGCCAACGATCCCGCCTTCTGCGCCGCCCAGCCCCGGTTCACCCTCTCGACTACGCTCGTCGACTACGGTGTCCAGGGGTCCTATACGTACGGTAGTGGATACGCCGATTGGGAATATGTCGGCGACTACGTCAGAATCGGATGTACGTTCCCTCGCCCCTTAGCAACATACCTTACCATGCCTAACAAAAAGTTGTCCAGCCGCGACACTTACACAGCAAATCTTTGGCGTTGCTTATTCCACGGCCTACGCTGACACCGGCATTCTGGGCCTCGGTCCGGATCAGTCAGGATGGACCAGCCCGTATCCCTTAGTTATCGACAGTCTTGCCCAGCAGGGCATTATTAACAGTCGAGCCTTCAGCATGGACCTCCGCGGTACCGACAGCGCGACTGGATCCGTCATCTTCGGCGGCATCGACGCCAATAAGTACTCGGGCAGTCTGTTCAAGCTGCCCATTGTGCCGGCTGCGCAGTCACCTGATGGATACACACGCTTCTATGTTAGTCTGACAGGCATCTCGGTCAACCAGCCCGACGGCACTGTGGTGCCGGTGTATACCGCGCCTACGGGCTCATCGGGTCAGGCATTCCTGCTCGGCAGCGGATCTACCCTCTGCGCGCTCCCGACGGCCATCTTCAACCCGCTTGTTGCAGCGTTCCCCTCGGCTACCTACGTCGCGTCTGCCGACCTCTACGTTGTCGACTGCGCGGACCCGGGTGATGGAGGGTCTATTGACTTCACCTTTGGCGACGGCAATGTGATCAATGTGCGGTACTACGACTTTATCTGGCGGGACGATGATAACGCTGTGTGTATACTGGGTGCACACGAGGAGACCACTGGTTTGCCGGTGCTAGGCGACACCTTCCTGCGGGCGGCATATGTCGTGTTTGACTGGGATAACCGGAACATCCACATGGCCCAGTCGGATGACTGCGGAACGAGTCTGGTGGCGATCGGCACGGGACCGGACGCGGTGCCTTCGGTGACGGGGGGATGCGCGCCGCCCGCGACAACGACGACTACGACTAGCGACCCGACTACGACCACCACCACGGATCCTGCTACGACAACCACAACGACGGATCCCGCGACAACAACCACAACTACCGATTCGACTACAACGACCACTGATTCTGCCACAACAACGACGACAGACCCCACGTCGACGACTACTACCACTACAGCCTCAACCACCACCACCGCCACGGCTGATGATGATGACTGGTGCTGGGAGGACCCCGAGACAACAACCAGTACAACCGCCATGTCCACAACAACCACCAGCACCACGTCGACCACCGACCCAGCCACGACAACAACCACTGCTACCGATGACGATGGTGACTGGTGTGAGGAGGAGACCGACCCCGTCACCCTTCCTACATCGACCACCACCACCTGGCCGACGACCTGGCCCTCCGGCTCGGAAACCTGGCCCACGTCCATCCCCACGTCCATCCCTACCACATGGCCGACATCAATCCCAACGACATGGCCAACCTCCATCCCCACAACCGCCCCCCACCCAACCACCACACCACCCTCATGGCCAACAGGCTCCTGGCCAACAACCCGCCCCCCGCGCGAAACACTAACCCACACCCTAACCCAAACACACACCATCCATTCCTGCCCCGCCAGCGTGAAGAACTGCCACGTCGGCGCGGTGACCACAGAAATCGCCACGGCGTACGTCACCGCTTGCCCGCAGACTAGTGCGGTGTATACCTTCCATCCTAAGACTTCGTGTGGCTCTGGAAAGATTTGTACGTCGGATGTGGTGTTTACTGTTCGGCCTGTTGCGCCTGGGGGGTGGGGTGGTCAGGCTGTGCCTGTGCCTACTGCGCCTGCTGGTGCTGGTGGGAAGGGATGGAGTGGAAGTGCTGGGAATGGAGGGAATGGTGGTGGTGAGTGGGGAGTACCTGCTGTTGGTGGTGGTGGTGGGAACGGATGGGCTGCTCCGACGGGTGCGGGAACTCCTGCGGGAGGTGCCCAGCCTGGCTCTGGTTCTGGTTCTGGTTGGGGACCGTCTGGTCAGGGACAGTCTGGTCAAGGACAGGGATGGCAATCCGTCCCGAGCGTTGCTGTCCCTGCTCCTGCTCCTACTGGTACTGGTGCTTCTTGGGCACCCAGTGCCGGTGTCGGTGCCGGTGCCGGTGTTCCCGCTGCCGCGCCCTCGGCTGGCGGACTTGTCACGGTCCCGGTCCCCGTGCCGGTGGGCTCGGGCCACCGCGGGAATGAGACGGCCTGGAGCAAGCCGACGGGTGTGGTGACTACTGCCGGGGCCGGGCGCGTGGTGATGTCGGTTGCGGTTGCGGTGGTTGTTGGTGCTATGGGGTTGTTGATGTAATGTTTTGAGGGGTTTGGGAAGTACATGTAGGAACCCAAGAGAGCGAGCGATTTGTCATGACAGGAAACATAGAGGCCAGCTAGCTGGAGATTTCCAGCTTTTTTGTTTGTTAATAATTTTAATGGTTATAAGTATACGCATGGAGACTTTTGTTCTTGGCCATGTTGCTGCTGTTTATGTTTTGGTATGTGTATGAACGGACGAATCTGAGCTCATCAGACCGGGCAGGTATCCAAGCCACAGTGAAGGGGTGGTAATTGTGTAAGCCAGGCTCACTGACAGGGTAGGAACGGCATTTGGGGGTAGGTACCTAGGTTTCAACATTGAACTCTTAGGTACCTAGCTTGATTGCGATGTGAGGCCTTTCCCTCCTTCATTATCCTTTTTCCTCCCTGTAAAGCTCTCCGGAGTTGGCCCTGCTCTTGCTGCAGTTCGAATCTTGTCAAATCCTGCTCTTCGGCCGCAGGTACTGAGCCAGCCAATGCCCACCAGTTCATATCATCATCATCCTCGCCAATTTCCTACATGTGGTCGTCAACTGACATCGCGTCCTCCTCTTCTTGCAATTCAATCAAATCGATGTCCCCGCCAGGGTTGTCCTTTAATATCCCACGCTTTGTTAAAAAGTCTTCCATGCTCTCGGGGGCTGAGAAGCTCCCACGCGCGATGATCTGGCTGAGGGTAGGGAGGGTGGCGTCGTCGGCCATCTCCTCCTGGAACAACGACGGAGCAATAATGGCGTATATTGCGTCAGCGATGGCCTGGTGATATTGTGGGCGCACCGCCCTGGCTACCCACTGTCTTCGTCCCGAACCAGTCTGGTTCTGGACGTGGCCGAGAGCCACGATCTGCAAAGACCGGCGTCGCTCGAGAGGTGGTACGAACCCCTCAGGGCCCTCACCCTCACAACACCGACGCAGCCCCAGCTCCGCTATGCCCTCATCAACATCGAACTTGGCGAGGATCATGAACTCGGCATCTTCGCAGTCTTGTTGGCTGGGGTATAGCCTACTGAAAAGAGGTCCGGCTGCCATGCTCTGCAGGCTGTCGCTGTCAAAGAAGAAGAAAGCATACACCTTGTCCCCGGTCACCTCATCCGTCCATTTGAAATCCCACGGCCACAATTGGAAACGGCCTTTGAAACCCTCGGCTTCTCGGCAGTCGCCGTGAACTTCGGAATAGAATCTCGACCAGACCAAGCGGTTCGCACCAGCCACAAAGTATTGAAACGTCGACATCTCCATCGGACCGAACCCGCTCAGGTAGGGAGGTAGCAAGCTGCGAGCTGTGGCCACTTTCGTGTACTGATCCCGATCGTTGCCACTGCCGAAGAACTGGTGGCGGATCCAGACGAGAAACTCGCAGTAGAGTGGCAGGTTGTCTTTCTCCCAGAACAACATGGTGCGGTGTAGCACGCTGACCCTTTGCTCGAATGTCAAGTCATTGAGCCAACTGCGCAGCCACGGCAACGTTAGAATAGCGAGGCCTTGGTAGATGACCGGATCAACTTTGCCATTAAGCTCGGCAGGAAGAATGGCGGTTCTGCTTGAGCTGCGCTCCAGGCAATAATTCTTCATTCGATCGAGATCCTTGGGTTCGTACGTTTCATGGAGCATTCCAACGCTGACGAGGAATTCGTGCAGTCCGGAAGCTGGTATAGCGGAGAGTACACCGTTCCGGCTCATGCGGTAACGAAATGCCCAGTTTCTGGCCAGGCTAGCGAACACGAGTTGGTTATCTAGGCGCCGCGCGGTACAGTGATCCAGAATTTGCTGGCCAGCCGGGGTGTACAGGAAGAAGTCGTGCGCCGAGCGATGAAAAAACTTGACCGTCGACTCGGGCCCGACAATCGCATTGCTGGGCAATTCTTCGGTATGCTGCTCCGGCTCTATATCAATGATACCGGCGCAGCGCTTGATAATCTTCTCTTTCACTGCATCACACTGCTTTAGAACCGAGTCCAGCTGGCCGTCCGCTCCGTTCATCAGGAGCCCTCGAGCAAAGTCTACATCGGTAGCCATAGCAAGATAGAATAGGGTGATACGAGGGGCCAATCGGGGATTGGAAATCTCAAAGCGGAGCACCTATGCGGAGGTTTAAATTCAACTAAGGCCTATTTGCAGCAATCTAAGGCCTAAAGATCCCCCCCTAACGCTTAGGCCAAGATTTCTCACCCTTAAGATAACCGAAGATAACCCAAAAATCCTATAACGCTATACTGCAAATTTAAATACAACCCCTTACCTAAATATATAAAGTTATTTATATAACTACCTAAGATATAGAAACTAATGCTAGCGGCGTTAAATATTATCATTCCTTGCCTTTATAATAATATTTTTAATTATTTTACGTAATAGGTTAACTTTAAAGTTACTTAGCGAAAATAACTTATCGAATATAATACCTTTTAACAACTTAACGCGAAATATAGTAACGTAGATAAGGTTAACCGTAAAATCCCCTTAAGAGATATTTACTACGGCTTTATTTAGCGTTATCCCCTATAACTTATAAATTGTAATTGCGTAGGTTGTATTAATTGGAAATTAGGTTTTTAAGTACTTTTTATTACCCTTAATAAAGTCCCGAATTAAATAAAATACTAGTATTACCCTTTTAAGCTTAGGGGCTTTAAAGATTTTAAAATTTTAGTAGTTATTAAAGTGAATTAATATTATAAAGGGGGTATTTTTATATAATATAATAATTACTAATTAACTAATATTTATAATTATACTTATAACGCTATTTATTAAGCCTACCTTAGTTTAAAGATTTTTGAGGAGTATAATATATAACGTAATAATTAAAGGTAAAACCCTGTAAAGATTATTAATATTGTTAAATTTCACTTATTTTACCTTACAGCAATTATAGATAGCTTTAACTTAGATATAGGGTATTTTTAACCGTTTAAAATAAAGTACGTTATAGTTTTTAACGTTTTTTTTACGTAGATAAATACGTAAAACGTTATTAAATTTAATAATTTTAGTTAGGGGTAATATTAATTATACGTAAGTTAATAGTAGTTTTTAATATTATATAATAAGCTTATTAAATCTTAGATTTTTTAAAGTAT
Organism: Echria macrotheca; assembly: GCA_030411725.1. NCBI lineage: Eukaryota > Fungi > Ascomycota > Sordariomycetes > Sordariales > Schizotheciaceae > Echria > Echria macrotheca. The sequence goes on from MU839836.1 coordinate 285,947, forward strand.
TATAAAAAGAAGCCTTTTTAGGATTTTACTAATAGATTACCTGGGTAAACTTAATAGTTTTATTAAAAGTATAATAAGTAATTTAGCTAAAAAGTTTTATAAACTAAAATTATTAAGCTTAGTTATAAAAAGCCTTATTATAAATAAAAGGTATTTAAAAAAAGTTATTAATAAGTATAATGTTTTAGTTGCTAAAGGAAAGGTCCTTATACTTGGGAAAAACATAGCAAAGGCGTTAATTGGTATAATTTAAAATATAAAAACTAATTATAAACTTCTCGTTAATAATAAGATATTAAATAATAGTAATCCTTTATTATATTTAAATAAAAGCTACGTTACCAAAAGGGGGTAAATCACTACTATAAGTAACAGAAAGTTTAAGTAATAAGTATATAATATTGCTACAAATATTATTAATAATAACTTTTATAAAGGTATATTATATAATAATAATAGGTATATTACGTAAAAAAGTTAAATAATTTAGGTAAATAAATAAAAGCCGAATAATAAAGCTTTTACTAATATTTTTATAACCATTAACTTAAAGTAATAATTATAAAAGGTTTAATTAAGCTGGATTAAAAAATTAAATATAATAATTTATAAAAGTATTATATAAAAACTATTATTTTAGATTTAATTAATTAGTAACGTTATTAAATAATATTTTAACTTTACTTAACTTATTATAATTTACTACAGTATTTTTTTAAAACTTATTTACTTATAAAAATAAGTAATTATACTTGCTAACGTAAAAGGATTAATTATAAACTAAATTAATATTATAATTACCAAAAAGGTTAATTTTTTTAATAGTTAGAGGTTAATTTAGTCGCTAACGTAATATATTTATTTAACCCTTAAGGAAAACTTTTAACTTACGTTTTTTAATTTCGAAGTTATTAACGGGGCTATTATCCTTTAGCGACTTTATATAATAATCTACGTAATTATAATCGCCGTAGAGCTTACGGTAACGTATATAGGCAATAATATAAATCTTAAACTTTTTATCGCCAATAGTAAGGAGATTTTTAGGGTTTTAATAAGGGTAGTTAAGTATTAGTTAAACCCGTATATAATCTTTTTAAAAAACCTCTTACTACTTATAGTATAAAAAGTAGTTAAGTACATAAGGTACTTAATATTTAATTTATAATAATTTAATATAGTTTACGTAATTTAAAAAGTTAAAAAAGGTTAAATTACGCTAATAAGTTATATTATAGCGAAGATATTTAATATACGCCCCTATAAACTTAATTATCTTATTATTAAAGCTTATAGTATTAGTAATTTTATTTACTTACATTAACGGTAATTAATAATTAACGTTAAGTACTATTTTTATACCCTACTATAATAAAAAATAAAGGAAATAATAATAAATCTTTTAAGCGATTTAATTTCTTTCAGCAATTAATTAATTTATAAATTTAGTAGTAAAAAATACTATAAACTAATAATTACTAACCCGGAAAAGTACTTACTTAATTAGTTTTTAATAAAATATAAACTTTATCTCTACTTTAAAGTAATACTTAGCGATATATTTAATAACCGCGTATTTATTAATATAAAGTTAAATATTTATATTAATAACTTATTTAAAAGCCATAAGCTAGTTATAGTTATTAAGCTACCTATTATTACATTCGCCGTTAAAGATATGCTACTTAGGGTTAAAGTTAGTTATAACATACAACTTAGTATAGAAATTCCAAGAAAAGTAAAAGTAATAGCTTTTCTTACGTAAAAGTATTTTATTTTTACTGTATTTTCGGCGTAGGTAATATATTTTACTACATTTATAACGTTAAACTTTATTAACTACCCTTACTAACATTTTGAAAATTAGTAAATTAGCTATAGTATAATTAGTAATAAAAGGGTTAGCCTTTTTATAATTAAATTAACAGTTTAACGTTAAGTTAAATACAATTACGTAAACTTCTTAAAAGGCGGAAAACGTAGTTTTTCCCTTAACAATCCGCATATCAACTAAAAAACCCTTTTTATATTAATATAAACCATAGTTATAAAAACTTTTACGTATTTACTACTTATAATAATCCTATAAGTCTATAATCTTAAACTTAAGGATTATTACGTACTTTTTTTAAAGGTTAAACTAACGATAAAAATACTAAACGGTAATAGCTAAGTTATCTCGAAAATTCTCACGTAATATACAAAACCTTTACTTTTTAGGAGTTATTTTTTACTCGTCGTATTTAGGTATATAGCGTATAAAGCTCTTCTAATAGTAATCGGCCGGTAAGAAAATAGCGAAAAAGGAAAGTAAACCGAGGGTATAAACATACAATTCCAAACTATACCTTTTATTATTCCAATAAGGCTAAATTTTACGGAGGCTACCTAAAAATTCAATAATAAAGTTAACTAACTAGGAAGTTTAATTTTAATTCCCCTTTCTATTAATAATACACCTAAGTTCTTTAATACTTATTTATAAGTTAATACGTAATTTAACGTACTATTAGCTCCTTAAGTTAATCTATATCCTTATAAGGGTATTAAAAGTAATAAAACGATATTAGGGGTATTAAGTAAACTAACTATCTTTCCACTTTATTATTAAATTGATAAATTAAGCGTACTTAGCAACACGTTACTAAAAAGCAATATACTTACCCTTACCTTATAAAAAAAGGGTAGAAAAGGCTTAAAAAAGGAGAAATTAAAAGCTATTAAACTCACTTAGCGGCATATTACGCAAATTAGCGTTAATAATATAAGGTTATTATTATTAAAAAGAAATTTAACTACCCTTACGCTATTAGCTTTTATTTTATAATTATTTACGTAATTAATCAAAAGTAATATAATTAGCAATTATATTAAATAAGACCGCTATATTAATAAAATCTAACTCGTTATCCTCTGGGTTTATGTAATTTCTAATATCTGCTTCCACAATAATCTATACAAGGATATTACTTATTACATTACTATCTTCCAGCAACTACTTTAATACCTCTTTAAATATTACAATATTGTAATAATTAGAGTAATTATCGCGTAAAAACTTAAGCTACATTTAAATATATTCCTACCAGACCCGGTACTTCTATTTAAACTACCATATTACATAAAACTAACCCACAGCGTTTATAAGGCATAAAATAATAATATTTAAATCCTATAAAAAAGTAGTAATTAATTGTAAATTTTACTTATATTTTAAAAAAAGTTAATAACGTAACCCCTATAGTAATATTACTTTCCTTTTACGAGGTATACGTTAACGTAAACGTAAATACGTATAATTAGTTACTTTTTTACTTATATAAGCTTTGGAAGGTAATTAAATACATTCCCGAAATTTAAAGTATTTTTTTAAAGTAAAAAAACGGCTTATTCTTCCCCTTTTTCTAATTAGCCGCTTTGTAAGTTTTGTAAATACTATATTAAAGCTGTAAATTATATTATTACCTTTAGTAATAAATATAAAATTTTATTTTGTTGGATGTTATTATATCGTTAAAGTTTTTAAGTAACTGGTAATTTTTAGGGCTAATAGCGGATTTATTTAGATCTTTAATAAAAGGAATAATATTTAATATTTTATTAGGATTACTACTTTTCGTATTTAAGGTAAAAGAACTAAAATGGAATTATTTACGTTATTAGCTTTACTAACTACTATTATAGGTATAATTACGGTTTACGTAAAATTTAAGGCTACTATAGCACTGGGATTAAGAAGAAATAAGATTTAATAAAAAAAAAAAAGGGAAATATAGCCGTAACGAAATAGGGGAGTTATTACTAGTACTATTATTATTACTTTTTAATAAAGTATTTAAATTATTTACGCGTAAGAGCCTTTATCGTAAATTTTTTACTTTTAAAGTTGGGGATAAAAAAATATTTTATTAGCGTTGCTGGTAGTAATTACGTTAGATCCTATAATATTTCCGCTGCGTTTTTATAATAATTAATATATTTAAAAAACTTCTCCCTTTTTGTAGTAATTACCCTAACTCCTTAATAACAATTTGTAACGGTAATAAAGTTGGAACTAAAATTAATAACTAAAGTTTCTTTTAATAATATATAAGGGGAGAATATTAGCTTTAATTACCTAAAGTATCCTTAAACTGGAAGTTAATTTGTAGGGGTATTACTTATAGTAGTAATTTTAAATTAACTTTAGTAATAAAGTATTTTAATATTATTAAACCCTATTTAAAGGTTGTAGTAGGATTGATAATAATAATCTTGGAAATTATAAAGTTTTAGCTAATATTAGTAGCAATAATAATCTTTAAGGCTATTAAACTAATTATATCCTTATTATTATTACTTTAAGCTATTTGTTTAATATTTTTAATACTTTAACGGAAAGTAATTTTCTATTTACGTAATTAACTATTATTATACGGAATAGTATTAAATAATACCTAATTTACGGTAGATTTATAATAAATTAACTAATTTAGGTTTTTATTATACTCTAATAATTGAAATACCTTAATATAAGCTTAATAAAGTCCCGTTTATTAATAAATTAGGTAAGTAAAAGATTTTGATAATAAGGTTTTATATAGCGGCGTAGGCTCTTTCCGTTTTAATTAGTTATTTTTTAACTATATAATATTAATTTCTAATGAGGGATTTATAAGTACGCTACGCGTTATTATTATAATATTTTTCCGTAAAAAGTAAAGTAGGGGTTAAAAACCCGGATTAGTTTATAAAATTAATAGTATTATATAGGGCTTAATAATAAGTATTAATATTGTAAAAGTTAAGAAGATAGTTGTAGTAATTGGAATTAAAGAAATAATAATTGGGAAGAACGAAAACTGAAATACGATTAAGTTAGTAAAGTTTGCTTAAACTAAAGAAAAACTTAATAGAACTTACTTTTCCCTTCCCCCCTTTTTTACGGGTAGGTGATTAGCTTTAGTAATAACTGTTGGAATTTTAATTGGACCCGAATAGTAAGGGTATTATTAAAACTAACGATAAAGTTATTTATAATATTTTTGAGCTATAATACTAATAAAAACCCTAATATATTTATTATTAGTGATATTTTTTAGCTAATAGTTAGTAATAATTGTACTTAGGGGAGGGGGAGGGGGAGGAAGCTAATTTTTAACGTATGGTTGAATTTTCCGTACCTTTAACGTTTAATTAAACCTATATAAAATTATTACGTAAGTTATAAATGGTAAAAGGAGTAGAAAATAGTTATTTTGACGAAAAGAAAGAAGTAATAATTATTAGGTTATAATCGTAATGGTTAGGTTAAGTAGTAATTGGGCCGCGATAGTTATAGATAATAAACGTATTAGTGGTAAGGGTAGGTAAAAGTTTCTAGCGATTAGTATAGATTTTATAAAGTTATATAACTTACTAACTGGCTAATAGCGCCTCCGTAAGTGGGTTTTAAACTTAACCGATTAATAGCACCAGACCTTTGATTTCGTTGCTTTTTGTGGCCCAAGCTGCCTAATATACCTATTTGAATTCAAACCTCCGCACCTACCTCCGCTCGCAAGCTCGCTTCGGTAGGTGCTCCGCTTTGAATCATCTTGGATAACCTCGTCTGGGATGTCGGACTCGTCCGTCTGCCAGAGCCAGTAGCGGAAGCAGAGACCCGGTGTATTTTTGAAACGCTCATCGGCCGTGATCAAGAGCCTCAAGTACATCGCAGCTTCTTGTCTGTCCTTTTCGTTGTCGTGGTTCTGACGTGTCCAAATGGACTGGTAAAGCTGCGCCATGTCTTCGGGGAAGCTGTCAAGCGCTTTCTGGAGGGCCTCAGGGGTGACGCCGGCCTCAATGTCGCTCAACAGGGCCGTCACAACGAGAGTTACCCACAGGAACACACCCTCGGCCTTGGATACCATACGGTTCGCGAGAGTTGATGCCAGCTCGGCCTTGTTCTCGAGCATTGGGCTAAGCTTGTCGAACGCATAGCTATGAATCTCGGTAGCGGTGACATCCTGGATTGGGATACCAGGGACATGCTCGAAGTATCGCTGCAGTTCCTTCTCGGGTCGGCTGGAGATAATCATCCTCATGCCTGGAATCTCCCGCAGCTTCGTCACCAGGTTAAGGATGGAGTCCAGCCCGAATTTTGTCGCGTCGAACTCGTCGAGGGCGTCGATACAGGCATAGATGCGCCGGCGACAGCCAATAAGACTCAGCCCTTCGCAGAGCAGATTTTCGACATCGTGCTCGGTCCAGTCATGAAACTGCAATGGCTTTGGGGACGGCATACCGCGCAGCACTTGATCCACCATGTCCAATGCACCCTCTCTGAGCAGGTGATCAAGCAACTGGTACAGTAGTGTGCACAGCATCCCCTTTCTCGAGCGCTGTGTTGGCTGGCCGAGAAGAAAGAAGAAGTGATGCAGCAAGATAGCGCCGTTATCCTCGATGAAGGGCGTCCACTCTCCCAGGCAATGGACGAGGACTTTCATGAACGTGCTCTTGCCGGAACCCGGTTTGCCAGATATCCAAAACACATTGTTTGCTTCTTGCTCGGGCTGGAGCCAGTCCCTGAGCCTTCTAGCATGATCCGCCATGCTGGGCGGTACAACTGCCCGGTTGTTCTTAGGCAAGAGCCATGCGAAAGCTTCCTCGTCCGCGGCGCCTATGGTTTCAAACCGCGCGTTCACGTCCTGGAATCTCAAGCTCTCCACGATAAGACGAAGCCTGGTGCGTAAACTGTCCATCGGATCCGGTCTCGGTACGTGCTTGTCGATCATCGCCATAATTAACGTCGAGACGGGGCGGAAACCTTCATCTTGCTGCTCCCAGAATTTGGTCAGCTGCGAGTGTCGGACTTTTAGCTGCAGCTTGGGCCATCTTTCCTCGCCGAGACAGGCGGAATATTCGGACACGAGCTAGGAAGCGAAGCACAGGTCAGCAACGAGGAAACTGATTCGCCTTCAAGCATTTTATCAAATAGCAACATACCACAGCTTCCCGCACTGGGCCAAACATGTTCAAGGCCATCTCGGCCGCAGGCCTGCAATCCGACCACAGAATCCGCGCGCCATTGGAGATTCCCGACTTCTCGGATGCGTAGAAAAAGCTGATGTCAATATCCCTGTGAGAGGCGACCTCCGCGAAGGCATTCGTGAGCTTGTCTCCGTCGTCGGGCTTGACCTCAAAAACGCGTAGCAGCGAATCAGATGTAGTCTTGATACCGAGCAGACTCTTCACAATGAGCCTGTACTGAGCAGCAGGGATACCAATGGGGGCCCGGAACGGTGTGCTGAGGAAGATGATGCCCTTGGTTAGGTCGAGGGTGTTCCGTTGGGCGATGGACGAATGCCAGCCGTATGCGAGAACCAATGCCTTGGCGAGGAGAAGACCGCCAAAACATGAGGCGACGAAGATGATGGGGAGTTTGGTCGTGCTAGTCCTCTGGCGCATGCCCCGTATCTTTTTCAGAAATATCGTCGCCTCGGTATCGAACCAAGAGTCTGAGTCATCCACGAATTTGTTTGCCTCCCAAGTATACTTGGAAATCCGTGCCGGGAGGTGTCTCGGGAGCGTTGACGAGCGCGTTGACGAGAGTATTCTCTCTTCAAGGAGCCAGTTAATTAATGGATACCCGGAATTTCCTTGTTCTGCGCCCTGGGGTTCCGGGTTGAGACCGTCGATGGCAATGATGCTAGATGCTAACCGTTAGCTGGCTCCGTTGGAAATTGGATCCGATCATTAACAGAAGCCACTGAAACTTACTCAACCTCGATTGGACGTGGGCTTTTCGCCTTGTACAAAACTTTCAGCTTCGACATCTTTGCTATACTCGATAGGACCAAGTTTGATAAGTGCTCACACCGGGGTCGCCAGAATGACCAATGCTCAAGACATCATATCTACCGGATTTGCCAGCCCTCTTTTATAAGAGATATCATTTCTCACTACCACCCATCGTTCGTTTCTAATTTCCCGACTCGGTATCTCACCAAACCCGTTCGTCCCACCGTCTAGCCAGATAAATGCTGGATGATTATGCTGTCCAACGACCCCAATGCAACCGACGTGAATTCTGTTGACAACCTACCCACCGACGTGGTAACACCATCTTCCAGGCTGTTTATCACACCGAGAAACCGTCAGAGGGGACACAACAATTGTTCCAATTACCATCCAGCTATCCTCCTACAGCAATATGTAGTGATAGGGAGTCATGGGCGCCTACTGTGCTGCGTTTCTACTCATTCTGATACTTCACGTTCCATGATTCATCTAGTCGGGCCGCTGCAAAGACGGGTCCCTCTCTCACATCGCCTCCGTCGGTAACATGGAACATTGGAAGTGCCCAAATTGTCCGCGACAACAAACCCCTGAAGCCAAATGACAGCGTTACTACCGCCGCAGAGCCCCTACCAGGACTGGATGACATTCTGTCTTTGCTCCACGAGATCTACAAGACACCCGAGCTGGACAGGACATGCATCCAATTGTCAGAGCGAAAGATACTGCTCAGGAAAATCACGACCCTGAATACCTAGCTTCTACATCTCACCAATGCACTAGCTATCGTCATGAAGCACAAGCTGACGCTACCGAGGACGAAACGTCCCACTTGGTCCGGTGCCAGAGCCGCAACTTGTCGTACGCGGAAAGGGGGAAGGGTGTCCGCTCCCGTACGTACCTAGCCAAGAACCCGTTCCATACATGTACACAACACACCTTCGTCAAGCCGATGCTTCGCAACACTTCGGCCGCCTACCTGGGGTGGGTTTCAAATATAGAAAAACCTCGCCATACTCCCATCCACCGCCGATTTTGTGCGCATCTTACGCTTTTCTCATGTGGTTCGCGGCGCACTCCCATGTTACTAGTAGCTAACGGCGACGGGAAGGTTTCGCTCCTGTTCGGTACCAACATAAGCTAGCGGCCGGCTCCAGGCGCTTCATTCGCTTCATCTACCACTTCGCTGGGCTCACCGACGCTGACGTGGCACCTCGCCTTGCACACGGCGGCGAGCCGTGTCTACGGAACCTGAATTTGCCGACTTGTTGTCAGAATAAAGGAAGCTTCCGGAAACGGCTTACCCATCAGTTTTGCCACCACTGTAGATTTGTAATCTACGGCGGCCTAAGGCCGCCTGGAAGGCCTATATATACAGGACCTTCGGTCCTGTAAGATAGATGGTTCAGAATTGAGATAACTGTTACCACCTTGAAATTCTGACACTTGTCTCACGTGTATCGAAGTAATCCACTCTTGCACGCACGCGAGCTGGGTACCCCGTTTACAGAAATGCTTGAATCGCTGGTTGCCCTGTTTGCTATTCTGTCCGTACGTGGTCCTGGTGGCTGTACAGGTCACCTAAGTTGGCCATCGACGACTCAAGCAGGAGGTCATGTCGGACGGCTATCTCGACGTGGGCTAATGGTTCTTGAAATAGCCCATGTGAACGAGTCATGTGGATGACTGTCTCGACAAAAAACGTAGAGTACAGGAATGATACTGCTATTCATTGAGAACCCCCTTTCTATTTCTGGCACCCATACCCACCAAACCGAAACTCCTTCCGCTCGCCCGTTGTCCTTCCAGCCTCATAGGTCCTTCGTCATAACATTGCCGCACCGTCTGTCACTCTGGCTTTTTCCCCCATACCACCTTTTGCCGATAGAATGGACGGTACTGCCCTGACCGCACCTCACGTCGGAAGGTGGCGAGATAGATAATAATCTGTTCGCGAGACCATCCCAGCGTGTTCGCCAGAAACAGCACATATCCCTCGGCATCCTGCTCCAGCGTAAGCTGGGTGAACTCCCCAATCTCTTTCATCCGCCTATCCTTTGGCCACCTCCCAATCGGCTGCTGTACATTGTCCATAATTAGCACATCGCCAACATGTCCCCGATCACATCATCTCCATGGCAGAAGACTCACCCTGATATTCTCCTCATGAATCTCCACAAATCCAGCCGCGTTCATAGCCTTGCGCTGCAGCTCATCATAGACAACCGTAAAGGTCCGCCCAAACTTTCTCCCGCCCTCGACGAAAATCCGCCCCCACTGGCCCAGCGCAGATTTCTCCGTCACACTCCCGTCGTCGCTCTCCCACATGGTCGACATCTCGTAGCTCTCGAGCCAGCCGCCGGGCCGGAGACAGCTGAACGCGCGCCGGAAGAGGGCGTTCCAGTCGTCGATGCTGCCGACGAGCCATCGCATGTGGATGTAGTCGAAGTGGTTGGGCGGGAAGGTCCAGGACTGGGTGCAGTCTTCGATCTCACTTATCGAACAAGATCAGAGTAAATCTACTTATTGTCGTTACCTATGTAAAGAGGAGAGGGCTTACAATTTAACGTTGGGGGGGACCCATAGGGATTGGATCGGGGATATGTCGGTGCCAATCACCTCTGCTTCTGGAAATTCGTCGGCGAAGTCGCTTTTTTAACAACACATTGTCAACATTACGACAAAAAATACAATTCTGAAGCAGGTACGCACATCGCCCAAATACCTATCCGAATCAGCAAGGGGAGAAAGATGGAAATACTTCGGAAGAAACGAGTTGAATGCACCTACCAGTGCCGGTTCCGACGTCGAGTGCCCGCTGCGTTCTCCAGTCGTTAGCAGTGTCCAGCCAGATTAGAGTGGAGGCTAGCGTCTCGAGTAGCCGAACCTCTACTGTCCCCCGTACCAGCGGCGCAAGATACAGTCTATCGTTGATCGCCAGCGTGAGGGCGTGGTGACTTGATGCGCCGTTAGAATGTTCCTATTGATACACTTCGCTCGGGTCTCTTTTGCTAACTTTATATCCTGAGCGTCGTTTTGCTTCTCATCATTCGAGCCCCTGGCAAGGTCGATTTGTCAGCGGTCGCTGGTGGAAGAATGCAACGACCCGTACCAATACTGCGCGTTCCCCCTCTCGCTGTGGTATGTCCTGCCGTGGATCGTCCTGTAATGGAATATGGACGAGTTAAGCGAACGGGTAGAGTCTTGATCCGACGGTTGCAACAGGGAGTCGGTGTCGTCGTCCTGACGGCCGGAAATCTGTTAACGGACAATGTCGCGCTGGCAGCAAGGATGAGCCGTATCACAGTGTGTTAACATGCCTGAGAAGTCCAATGATGAGGAGGGAGGATTCCACTATCCTCGAGGGTTATCCCCAAGGCATCGGGAGATGATTCCGGGGTTGCAGCATCGCCCATTGCAGCGGTTCTTACACAGCATCGACGAGCTGATGATGATGGGTACCCTGGGCTGTCGGGTCAAGATTCCATGTCTAAAAGGCGCCGATGCCATGAAGCTCGTTGTTTGTCACAGTGTGACCGCCTTTGCATTTCCTGGACCCTGAATGAGACCTGCTTGAACGGATTGGGGCAAACAACCAGTGTTTGATCTCGAGTACTGCGCGACTTTCGGGGAACGGATTTGAGTTTCTTTGCAGATGATGGAATTCAACTTCGACTTTATTGATCTATTGATCGGTCGAAACACCAGCAAGATACCAGAAAATTCTAGAATTCAGCGATCAAAGTTAAAACGATCCGGTTATTTAAACAGAGTCCAACTGCAGGTATTTTACCCCTCAATACGAAGGTGTGGCTTTCAATCCCTATTCAGAACCGAAAGGGGCATGTGGCGCTCAGGGACAAACAGAACAAAGCGTCCGATCCTTGCCTGTATTCTACATTCCTCGGTACCTATTTGCCGACGAACTCCTACCCGTGGTTGACAAGTAAAAATAGCTAGGTGCAGATAGAACCGTACCAAGATTCTACTGGTAAGGCGCCAAAGCCCCTTGTCGCCAACCGCAAACTAACTCTTTGCCGACGTAGAATATTCGGATATAGAACTGATAGACCAAGATTGCATTCCGGAGCCAGTCGAGAGAAGACAGGCCGAAATGAAGACAGCCAGCAATATTAACAGTCCTAAGAAGTTACCGCAGAGTAAGTAACCCTCCTGAGGAGATTTGATAGAGCAAGCAGAAAGATTTCCAATTTGAACTGTCGGGACTCCGGCCACAAGCATGTTATTACCCGCCTTGCGCTACCTGTCCATGGCTGAGAACCCTATGCCCGGACGAAGCTTTTACCTTGGTGGCTTCGACAGTTCTCATATTAATACCAGGCACTCTATCCTCCTGCCTTGCTTCGTTGTCTGCTCAATGTCAGCAAGAACCCAACGAGCAGGACGGCGAGGAAGCATCACTCAAGGTATTTCCCCAACACACTCCAGGACGGGTAATTGACCGAGATATACTGAAGCTACATGTATCCAACCGGTCGGCAACGCGAAGACGCCTCGGCTTCCCTATCAACCCCCGCGTCGAATTTACCTCCGCCAGACCCGCTATGCCGCATAAGCTTACCTGCTGCGTTGTGAGTCAGGCTTCATGGACCCAGTCCGCCAGGCTCCAGCAAGAGTCACCTTGGACAGCGTCACGTAGGTTGACTTGGTCCAAGATTGTTCGTTCCCTCGACAAACCAAGTCCGAAGTACTCGACCGCGGCGGCCTAAGAGAGACTGCGCAAGTTGTGGTTCTCTGGAAAGACAGCCAAACCGTCGAGATGGAACCTCGGGGGGGTTTGGTTCCTCGATAACGCCAGCCAGCTCTAGGCAATATCGTCTGAATGGACTGTTGGCTGACTCGAATTTGAACGTTACCGCCGCAGCCGAGCTCTCGTTACTCATTTCGAAAAGAGAAAGTTCCCGATCCTCAATTTCCTGATCATGAGTCCATGGCTGCAGGGACCATTTTCACTTTCCTATCGATGATGCCGAGATAACTCCATCGTCCTCTGCCAGTCATCCGGGAGCGAAGGAACTTCTTGATGCATGCAGGCATTTGGAGACTGAAGTTTCAAGTTTCTGATCACAGTCTTGTCCTGTGAATCGTGGCCTTGCGTGTAAAGGATGCAATCGCCGCGATGTGGCGTCCACACACCGATCTTGGCGCTGCAGCCCAACGATATCTCATCAGCTTGCCGCGCCAATGACGAGATTATCAGTTGAAAGGTGTGCTTTGCGGCTCTGTTCGAAGGGGTCAGATTCCAAGTGTTTTTATTATTTGTCTTAAACCGTAGGAAGCCGAAGGCTTCCATCCCTTAAGGGGTAGGCGGTCCCTCTTCTGATTCCAAGTATTTATACCCCCCTCCCTTTACTCGAAACCATGCTCAACACCGCCGTCCCCCCAGTGTTTTTCGTCTTTCACACGCCAACCTGACCTTCTTGTTGCATCTCCAAGCACCCCTCAGAACCACAAAGTACCCATAATTCACAATGCCCAACACTGTTCGTTCCTTGCTCCAGTCGGGAAACATTTACTGACTTTGGCTGCAGCCAGATCGTTCGTCCAAGGACACTCTGCCCCCCTCAGCCTATGGCGACAAGTCCTCGAAAACGTTCAAGCCCAGTAGCCGCAATGCGCCCAAGCGAGATTGGCCCAAGAACCCATCTGGGGCCTCGAACACTTCGTCCGACCAGCAGCAGGGCGGTACCCAGACGTAAGGCAGAGGGAGGTTGGTATGGACAGAGAAAGGATGGATAATGGGAAATGCTTGCGCAGTGGTCAGACCAGTTGAGCTTCATACAAAGGGGTCCAGACAAGCATCTTAATGCGTCAGCGGGGACCTATTTAAGCATTTCATGATAGTCTAGGTATCTGGCCCATCTGGCCTCAATATACCGTTCGTTACTTCAGAACCGTCCACTCTAGAATAATAGTGAAGACCTGCTCTCTTCGATCCAACCGACTCCTATCTCTCTACCCATACAGTCCCCACAACGCCAGAACTAACCCATGCGCAGCGTCATCAAAGTCTCAATTCCCTCCGCAAACGCCCCAACCTTCCCATCAATCGCCAGCCCGTCGTCCTGAAACTTTCTGAGAGCAGCATACATCCCCTTCACCGGCACCCAAAAGCACTCAATAATCTCATCCTCCTCGAGCTGCGGCTTCGGGTCCTTGTTCTCCGCCCGAGACATGTCAATCTGGACACGCACAGTCGACGCGCACGAGCTACATCATCGTCAGCACCCCAACCACATCACACCCATTCCATTCCAAACAAAACTCACAAGGACGAAGCAGGCGCTACATCCCACACAATCACATCAGCACCGCCCTTCCAGAAAAGTCAAACACAGTGTACCTTGGGTACATACCAGAGTGAAAAACCAACGGCCTCGTCTCCTTCCCCTCATCAACAACCGTCCCAACATACCCCGTCTCCTCCCGCAACTCCCTCACCGCAGCCTCCTCCACCGTCTCGCCCCCGTCCACCAGCCCGGCGGGGAACTCCACGACGATCTTCCCCGCCGGCGGTCGGAACTGGCGCTCGAGCAGAACTTCAGGGCCGTTCTCTGATTCTGGCGAGGAGCGGGTGGCGATGATGTGCACTGCGTCGACGGGGCTGTCCTTGGGACGCGTCGTGCGGCGGACGGCTTCCCATGTGCGGGGTTCGCCGTCTAGGTTGGTGTATTCTATCCTTTTTTTTTGAGGCCAGGGTTAGTGGCTTGTTTGGGCTGGGATGGGGGGATCAGGAGGGGAGGGGGTGGCACTGGACTAGGTTGAGCCATTTCGCGTCGTGGTTGTCCTGTTTATCAATGAGTGAGTGGTGATGGGGACGGATGACGTCAGTGGGATTCAGAATCAGAGGTGCTGGGTTGGTGCTTACGAGCGGTTTGACGGAGGTGACTTTTGCTTCAGATGTCGCCATTTTGTTTCAATTTTGTGGTTTGTGCAAGTCGGTGTTGTGTGGATGGGAACTTCGACTGGCTGAGTGAGTGTACTGAAGGTCTTTGGCTTGTTGAGATGACTCTTCGCCGATCAGGCCATGTGGGGGCGAGAGGAGGGGAAAGAAACCCTAACCCTGGTTGGCCATCAGTCCCGGAGCCGAACCCCTGAGCCCCTGAGTTGATTGTTGTTGATTTTGGTGATCATTCCCTATAAATTGCTTATCGCAGCTAGACTATCACCTACGACCTTAGGCACCGGCCCGAGTGTGGACCCGCAGGTGGTCACATCTGCGAGCTCGTAGAGTAGGCCTAGCTAGTTGCAACATGAAGAAAGAAAGAAGAGCGGCCTCTTGAGAGGGCGCTCATATGTACACAACTGCGCTGATCAGATCAAAGGGATCTAGGATGTTCCAGAGCCTTCTTGGGCTCTGTTGCTGGTTAGCGCTGTGGTCTGTATGCTCACGCCAGCATTTCTCGGAATAGCTTCATTCAGGGATTGCCAGTAGGGCTTCGCCTCACTACGCGGTCGCAGCGTAACGGCCGAGGATTGCCGAGTTTACTCTGAGTAGGTAGAGCGCACCCCGTTATACACTTGCCCGTTACGAAGCGCCCGCCCAAAAGTAAAAGTCTATGTTTATAGAGAGATAAGAACACATGAACAGCCACAGATTCGCCAGGTCATATACTTGAAGATAACTCTCCTTACACGCAATCTACAGGATACCTATCCGATGAAGAACAAGAAATGGAAAAAGCCCTTCAAGTGCCCTTCAAGATGTCTTCCTCTTGATCCAATTATCGATTTTCCCAAGCGCACCATCCCTCTCGGAATACACAACATCCAACGCGCCTCTCCAAACAAGGTAGCCGACAGTCGCTGGAATAAGGCCAACCCCCAAAGTCGCAAATGACGCGAGAGCGGTCGTTAGTTGTCCAACTTCAATCAACGTATTCTTCCATTCCATCTTGAAGCCATACCTTTCGAGATCCATCCTGCGAGCTTTGATACTAGCGAGATCTTCCTCGCAACTTCGCAAAGATGTCGCGAACGCGACACTGTTGGGCTTTTGTGCCAAGTTTTCCTGAAGCCTTGTCCGACGCGCTTCTGACAGCTTCTCCTTCCTCTCGTATTTCCGCACCATGGCCCACCCAGCGGCTGACTCCTCGGGAATCTCCGAAAAGTCCATCGGGCTCTTGGCCCTGTCAGCGAGAAACCTCAGGATATTGTCGGCTGATTCGCGGCTGTCGAGATGTCTCAGGTGGGTGCTGCCTTGCTTAATCAAGTCTTTCCAGTACTGGTCAAGCAGGAGCTGTTGAGCTTTCTCGCCAGTAGCCCGCATGCCACTGCTAGAGAGTAGCTCCCACTTGGTCGTGACAAGAGCGACATTGCGCGCACTGTTTACGCCGCATAAGTCATGGAGGACGTCCAGACTGGCGACACCAGAGCCCATCATCCGTACATCATTAATAGCGTGCAAATACACGATACCCGAAATATCCTTGCCATCTTTCCTACACGCGGCAATGAATTCTACAATCTGACACATGATTTCATCATCAGATCGTATCGTGTCGCCGAATCCAGGTGTGTCCAGGAGTACCACCCGGCGGCCATCGCTGAGGATACAGGGGTAAGATTCAATGTCTTCGGTGCCTGTTTCATCGTGTCAATATTCAGACCAAACTCTTAGATCGCAAGGTAGTAAGCACTTACATGACTGAAGCTCTTCTCCAATGACGGGCTGGTTGCGATCCGGGCCAACCTCACAGACCTGCGAGATGAAAGTGCTCTTGCCGACGCCAGTAACGCCCATCACGGCAAACACGGGAGGTGTCTCAGGTGGTCTGTAGCTTTGCCCGAATCCCATCAGTCAGATAATGCACTGGCGGTCTGCCTAGAAGGGGAATGGTGCTTACTCGGACGGGCGCTCATGGCGGTTAGGTGGTGACGTAGTCTTGCGTACCATCTCGGAGGTATATGCGGTGCCAGACTGTGTGTCGAAGCTCATTGCTGTTGTGTTAACGAGAAGACGCGAACTGGGCCGGCTGCCGCAATGGCTTTGAGATTATATATATCACCATGAAGTTATCGGGACCAAGCATCGTTGATCTTGTCACTTTCGGGTTGGGCGATTCGTCTACATCATTTGTTGGCCCAGCAGTGTCGGAAAACCACACCGTTATCTCATTCTCCCGCCATTCCTATCTATCTTACGGGGTGTTGGCATGTGGGACCCCTGATGCGGAAGCCGGATGTCTCTGATGCCCAATATGAACCGAAGCCTATCAACATCCATTCCCCCACTCCCCTCACGGTTGGTAGAGTGGGCTTGAAAGCTAGATGGTTGAAACCTTTTGGTGCCCAAATGCTGTCCCGTGCGCGAAAGATGAGTCAAATATGCAGTAAGCCAACTGGAATGGTTGTCTGTGGCAGGAAGTTGGTACATAAAATATTCTCGCTGCTCAGCGAAGCCAGCGCAGAGCAACAACTCAGTGATACGAGCCAGCAGACCGCCATTGTCTCCACATTTACCCCCTCAAAGCTGCCCCATGGCGCGTCTGAGTCCCTGTATGTTGGGTTGCCTTGGTGGTCTGTGCCGGCGTGGCGGCGTAGGACGAGCAAGGCCTGTTTGACTTGGCGAGGACGCGCCGATGTTGCCGGTTGGTTCCGGCTCCAGCTTGGACTGCGGCATGGTAGATGCGGTCGCGGTTGTATGGCGAAGAGATGTCCTGATCTCTTTATCGTAGCCAACATACACGAGATCCCGAAGCTCTAGTCTGGTTCTAGACGCGTTGATGGCTGAGATGCTGATAGCCCCTTGCCGGGACAATGGGTGATCCGTCCAAATACCGTCTTGATCGCTGCGTGCCTCACCATGGCGTTCAAGATACTTCTTGCAGCGACCTAGACTACACTCAAAGTTTTCGGCAGTCGTAATACTGCAGTACACCATCGATGTCGGCCCTGTCCGGCTCTGGAAAAGAATTCCAAAGTAGACGATGTATTGTTCGTCCTCAAGATCGAATGTCAAAGTGGCGGCAGTGTCGTATGTGAGTTCGAGGGAAAAGGCCCCATTCTCCTCCCGGATATGTACCGCGGAGTCTGGCTTGAGGAGCCGGAATTCCTTCGCTGAGAAGGCAGGGTGAATGAAGACCCATGCTGCATATTTGTGCTCAGGCAGCGGTCGAGGCCTTTGTGGGACAGGCCATGTACTGTCTGGAGAGACTAGAAGGGCCATAGACTGCGCCTTGTCGACCAATTTGAGGTCCACTTCAACAAGGTCATCGTAGATCAGGCGTTGCGGGGTGGATGTCCCCTGGCAACTTGTCAAAATGATGCCCATTGCCGTCCCGTTATCGCCGTCAAAGCAGTCCAAAATGGCAATGACATGTTGAGCCTTTGAACCAGCGGCTTGAGACTCGAAAATGCCATCCAAGAGCGCCGATAGTGACGAGCTTCGGTCCCTCCAGATGTAGACTCCGGTGCTGGACAGTTCCTCAATGATTGGAAGCTCAATCCTCAGGCCCGTGTTGGTCATTGCATACGATTTGCGGTTGACGCTTAGAGGTCCGTGGAGATTGACTGGCCGGGCTGCATCGTGTAGGACGATCGAAGGTGCTTTCGATCGGGTGCGGGATTGGGTGATTTGCCCGGAGTCACTGAAGCTGGCGGGTGAGCAGGCAAGCATACCCCAGGGCAGGGATTTCTGCCACTTCGGGTGCATCCAGGCGAAGATAGTCTGATCTGAAGAAACCTTGAGGAGCTCTTCTTGAAGACGCCGGAAGGCATCTCTGCCCTCACCGTAAAGCAACGGCATGTGGATGCCGAAGATGCCTAGTAGACAATAGGCAATGTCCTCGCTTCGCGTCGTATCACGTCTTGCCGCCCACGACATCTTCTGTGCCACGCTGGTGCGCCCGGGGTCGAAGAAAATAAGATCGAGTTCGCTAATGCTAGTGATACTCGAGATCTCTTTTCGTAGGCTCCATTTGGTGCCGATCTTTTGCCAAGAAGTATTGTAAAACTCGACGTGGAGCGGCGTAATAAGCTCTTGAAGGGTCCATCCGCGAGAGTACCACCGGCTCGGCTCGCAGTCTTTGGTCTTGGTGTCCGATGTTGAGTGGACATCTTGGAGATACGCGAAGCAGACTGTCGCGCACTTGTACCAAGCGAACATGGAGTTGATGCTCTCAGACAGTTCGGCGCTGCTGGTTTTGTCGATACAACATGTGTCGACCCAGGCGTACGAGAGCCCTTTTTCTTCCGCGAGACTACAGCATCGCAGAATCTTGTCATAGCCGCTCCTAGCGCGATGGGATGCCGCTTCATCGTTGGGATCCGGATGGGCGGCCTGGAGGCGAAGGAAGTCCTGGAATGAGATCTCCTGCCTGTCCACCCACGTGTGGGAAAGAATAGCGTACCGATCCGGCGGGCTGGCGAAGAACTCGAGCTTGCGGGTGCTAGTGTTGATGAGCCACATGGCGCTGGTGTTGTCGATGACCTGAATGATCTGTCTCCGGCAGTGACTCTGCAAGTACAGCTGTCCAGCGCACATAGGGCAGAGGTAGTGGATTTGGAGGCAAATTTTTTTCTCGCTCCTTGCCACGAAACCATGCCCGCAGATTTGTGTCGCACAAACCTTTGTCAGCAGATTGGGCAGAGATGTTTGGGCACCGAAGTTGAACTGCAAGCCCCAGGCCGAAAGGAGCAATGCGTGAGAGGAGATTGCGTCCAATAAGGGTGGCCAAAGGCGTGTCGCATATGCCAGTTCCTTGTTGGTCTTGACGTGGCATCTGCCAGATATTTTCTTTCGGGGCCAGGAGATTCCGTCGGTCGCCCCACAGTTTAGCAGACTAGTTTCCTCCATATTGTGTGGGAAGGTGCACGGAGATGGAGAAAAGCTTTAAGGCTTCTCCATCATCTCAAAAGCCATCGTCAAGCGCGAATAGAAAACACCTACTTTATAATCGACCACCAATTGTCATGGCGACTTCGCCGTATTGCGACTACCCGCAGCCCGGCGATGGATCGCGAGACACCCTTGCCCAGCATGTGCCGACGATAGTGTGAGGAGCAACCTTTTCCAGAGTTGAGTTGGGTGAAAGGGCGAGCGCAGCGCTGATTTAACCCCCCCGAGCAGTGAATCCGATGTTGTAATCCTGGTTCTGGGGATGACAGGGGCGGGAAAGAGCACCTTCATCTCGCGCTTTACTGATGAACACCAGAGCCCCCCAATGGGTGGCAGCGACAGCATTGGAACTTGTAAGTGGCTGAATCGCTCCTTCCTCACCTGCCCTATTCCAACACGTCTTCCAATGACTAAAATAAGGAAGGCACGGCTGAAGTGGGATATTACCACTGCACACTCCCTGGTGGGGAGCACCTTGTGCTGATCGACACGCCGGGCTTTGGTTCTCCGGATCGGCCTGACACCGAACTTCTTGCCGAGCTGGCCGCCCACCTCGCCGGTCTCTACGAGTCCGGTATCTCGCTGAGCGGTATCATCTACCTCCATGCTATCGACCAAACGCGAATGTTGGGCGGTGCTGTTGACAACATCCGGATGCTCTCGGCACTCTGTGGCACTGCGGCGCTACCTAACCTCGCACTGGTCACTACCAAGGAGAGCCATGGCCAAAACGCGGCTGAGAGAGACCGGAGAACCCTGGAGTCTTTGAAGCGCAGTTTCTGGAATGGGCTGATTGATCATGGTGCTGTTGTGCGGGTACACGACGGTACACGTGAATCGGCCAGCGAGATAGTAGATGCTCTGAGGTGGAAGAGAAGAAAACCGCTGGCTATACAGCTGCAGATGGTCGATAAAGGGTTGAAGTGGGGCGACACAGATGCAGCGCAGTCACTGTTGAGCCACAACCAGCCGAGGCCAGGATCGCAGAACCGGCTGTTTGGAGCTCCAGAACCACCGGAGCCGATCGACCAGAACTGGTTCTCGAGCCTGCTCCAGCTAGCGTCGACGGTTTTCCGCCTTGTAATTTTTCTTGGCACGCTAGTGGTTTTGTCCATCGTGGAGTGTTTTTCTCGAGCTTGGAACTGGGGGTGGAACCTAAGGTCTGGGAATAGAGAGGGGTGAGATGAGAGCTGTACGATATTTTTGCTCCTGGATGCAACAATCGTTGGACTTTCGAGTCTGTGTTGTAAATATTGAACAGTAATCTTATCTGGTGGCTGTCGCTGTGAAAGTTGCATTACCTAGCCAAGCTCAACAAAGGTTCTGATCAGCTGGTTGACTGTTTGAGGTCGAGGACTGCATCACGCTGACTCTAAATCTTACCCTACCTTACTTGAAGAGCTTTTTGAGCTTGAGAGGCTGGTGCCACGGCCTATTTCATGGCCACAAGCAGATTATAGCCATTATGGAGGCCTAGGGGTGGTATATGGTATATCAAGTACTAGACTCTATACCATACAAATCTCTACTCAATTCTGGATTTCCTAATAACTGTACATACTCAATTAAATTACTGTTACGTGCGTTGTAGGCTGTCAAAGATGGCAGTCACGGTGGTAATGCGGGGGCCTAGATCGAAAGTACCGATTTTTTCTTTTTGGGCACCCACTGTAGCACTGGACAGTTGTCCTTTCCAGCTTTGTGGTACACAGATGACTTTTCTTTTTTTAGGGATCTTGGATATGCCATGTCACTGCACCAGAGAACAATTCTTGGAACTGAAATCTCGTGCCTATGTCTATCCGGCAAAGAGCTCGAACGCGGCGATGATTCGCTCTCCAATTTGGGAGTCAGATACCACTCATGCGCCTCCCCCAAGTTTCAGTGCCCCGGCACAATCCACAAAGGATGTTTCCGAGACACATAACAACGTAAAAGAAACCAGCGTCAGTGGTTTAGTGGTAAAATCCATCGTTGCCATCGATGGGCCCCGCGTTCGATTCGCGGCTGACGCAAACATCTCGGTTGCTCCGAGCTAATGAGCACGACTCGTGTTATTTTTCTTCCTCTTTCATTTTGCATTTTGCATCCTCTCCACTTTTTTCCCTTTTTTTACGCGGACTTTATGGCACAAACCGTTAGTTATGCTACTCCACAGGTACACTCGGTTTCCCCTGACAGCTGTTGTCAGAAAGGAAAAGTTCCAAGGGCCTTGGGCATCTTGTAAGCAGATCATCTCTTACGAAACGATGGGTTCTTACACCAGGCTCACCGGCCAGCGCAGTGTAACAACGTTCATCAACTGTGTATTTGGTAGTATAGTAGCGTCGTTATGGCATTACAACGCGCGGGATTGCGCTTCGGCCCTGTATTCCCTGTAGGCACATGGTGTTGCTTCGTTAGTCGGAGGGTTACTGTTGCAACTTTGAGGTCAAAATTTCGGGTAGACATGTTATGACGGCCTTGTCCTGACAAAACTAGCTCGCAAATGAACTCGTCAGATGTCGGACAATATCTTTCCAAGAATTTGCCTGATCATTCCATGAATCCAACGCCTTATGACTGAACCTACGCATCCGTTCAATACTTCAAAGAAAAGACATGAAACGCCACTCCAGGCCATCCAATCCCCAGATCTCCCCGTCCATCAATCCATGGACGTAACAAGCTCCTATAAACTCCCACCGATCACCCCGAGGCCTCATGATAACCGGAATTCTCATTCCCCGGAAGACGCATACCCGATCACCCACTCTAGCTCTCAGTGGCACCCATCCAAATTTGCCGTTCTGGGAAACAAAGAAGCGCCTGGCATCGCGGACTCGGCCCTCCGCCTTATCAAACGGATCAGCGAAGGCCGCCAGTATTTGGTAAAATCCAGCAAGCTGCAAGAGATCCTGCGCCGACCGCATCTTCATCAGCACTTTCTTCAGCAGGTACCAGTATCCAAAGCTGATACCAAGCCAGTCTGCTGGCTCCTCATTGGGTGACTGGTAATTGAACTCTGGGCCGCGGTTGTAGGTGAGGGTTCGCCAAAAGGCTTCAAAAGACGCTCCGGACATGATACTATCCGACGGGCGTAAGGTCGGATCGGCCAGCATTCTGATCTCCGAAAGCCAAAAGACCATTTCTGCCTCATATTGGGAAACAGCCTCTATAGCTCTTAGAGGGTCAATTCCGACGCCGTCTTGTGTTCGCTGTCGTCGTTCTTCCTGACTTTCATCGGGAAGCACCGGTCTCTCTCTGGCTAATGTTTCGACGCGATCGAACGCTGCACCCACGATTTCAATCTCCTGTGCTCCGCAGTTAGTAACTTTCTTATATCACGGCAAATGCGTTCTTCTTACATCCGGCACGGGTATAATCAACTGAGACGGCGAAGATCCGGCCCACTTGGAAACACCATGTCTCAGCCGCAACTTGGGTAACAGGCGTCTTCGGTCGTCCGCCAGATACCGAGTATTGTAGAAGCCGGACATGAGGAGGCCTGGGCTGTGCGGTGATATCAAATCGGGGACCCACGAGGGTAGGCCGAGGTTGTGGTTCTGGGGGTTTGCATGGAAGGCCAACCAGTCGATGGGGAACCCGTGATCTTGTGGCTTTCTCTCAAAGACCAGTACCTCGACGCCTCCCGGTTCAACCTGATACCGAGGAGCGCCAAGAAGCGTCATCTTGCCAACCAGGCAAGCGATGTCACGAAATGTCTTTTGATAGCTTACAAAGCGTGCATCGAGATCAGCCGATATACCAGCGAGGGCGAAATATCGATCTCGGGGATCGGTCGCTCCCATGCCATTATACCGGGAGAGAGTGTCGTAGATGGGAAGTCGACCAGCACGTTTATATTCGAAGTAACCGGTAGCGATGTTGCGAGCCATGAGAGCCGAACTCGCCGGGCTGCCCTTGAAGGCGTTGAACGCCTCATAGAGGTTTCTGTGGCGAGCAATATGAAGCGTATTCCAGAGTATAATTCTGGTATCAAGGTCCAGGGAGCCTCGCCGCATGATGGATGTCTTGGCTACGAGCAATTCTTGCACCACCCATATCCGACTGAACCAGGGATGGCTCAGGATGTTGAACAGTGCGGTCCAATCCGGATCGCAATAGGAGGCTTTGGGAACGCCATTGGATTCGCAATCGAAATCATGGAAGTCGTAAGTAGTGGCACTCATGTTGTACGTCGCCCCGTCGCATTTCTGATACAGGCGTTCTGCGAGTTCGAATCCCTCTCGGTCGCCGGGTTGTTGCTCTTTCCCAAGCCAGATAATGACCTGATGCGAATTGTCGTATATGTCGCGCATCATGCGGACTTGCGAGGTTTTCTCGTTGTCGTCATTCTGGTTGATGCAAATTGCGTCAGCCCAGAGTAGTGCAGTCGGCTGACGGCGGGCTTGCTCGCTCAGGGCCTCTAGGAGATTGGATCCAATGTGCATAAGTCGGCCGTTGCACTTGATCTGTTCCTTCGATGTTTGATTGCCCCAGACGTATGAAAGTGCTTCATATCTCACACTCTCAAGTCGGTGCCGAGCTAATTCGATCTCCAGAGTATTCTTCGGGTCGGTCCTGATTTCGATGAGTCGGATTTCGTTCCCCTGCAACGGCGCGTCATAGGCGAAGCCGGCATCACTTGCCATACTTGCGGTAGATCATAAAACAGGGAAGGTAAGGATGTTTGAGCGGTTTCGAGGTGATTAGGTTGACTACTAGATGAAAGACTGAAAATCTCCTCGACGCAGCCTGACGTGCTCTTAGGCAACCATCAGATTGGCCGCGAGGCAGAATACCCCGCATACCACACAGTACATAGTACAGTACAGGATACCTCATGGAGTATGAGATGGAAGCTTAGTGGTTGCTGGGAGGCGAATCGGATAAGGCTCTGCAACCAAGCGCTGCGTAGGTAGGTAGAAATGGAACATGCCTACCTACTTGCTTACCTACCTATGATATAACGGCCAGACCAAAATTCGATTGTGCATATCAAAAATGCAGATATTACACCGCTAAACCCTGCCTTCATTTTTAGTTGACGGACGGTGACCCCTTGTTGCAGGTAGAGTCCGGGGATGTGACCCTGCTCAGGTATATACGTACTTCGTCACCGGGCCTGGGCTCGAACTCCGGCCTCCCAACCCTTCCTCTGAACGAACGGATTCCACCGATATTGAACGGCGCCTTGTGACTTGATAATACCCGGGCTGGGAGCTATCCAGGAGCCTCGGAATATAATCCTTGATCACCTCCAAAAACTCAACATCGTTGCTGTATCCCAGCCGCTCCAAAGCCGCATCATGCCTCAACTCACGGAGCGGCAGGAGTTGAGATAGATCCTCCCGAGGAAGCTCTACCGAATGGTCGCAGTACTGTAGCCCCCGCTCCCACGGGAGCAGGGGCGGGAGTATCCTGTCAAGCTCATCCCACCACTGCCACCAAATATTTCTTAGTGGACGTCGCCCTCGAAGTTTCATCACAGCGTCGAAAGTGGCCATGATCAAATCCAGCTGCTCTTTCAACTCGGCGTCTTCCTCTTGCAGCTCCGCCCTCTCGTCGTCTGTCACTTCTTTGGCTTTAAGGTCTGCGTTTCGACGACAGCACGTGTGCGCCATGCCGAGTCGGTGAAACACTTCCAGCCGACAAGCAGCGCTGACGTACGCCGCATCCTGTCCGGATGCACCGGCGCCGCAGTCAGAGATCCAGGAAAATATATCATCCTGGATCTGAGCCCACGTCTTGATCGAACCGAAGCCGGCAAATACCGGGATCATGTGAATGGGAAGACAGCCGCTGTTGGAACAATAACAGAGGCAGCCGTCTTCGAGACGCGCGTCTCGACGGGCTACTTCCCTGATTAAGACCCGCGGTGGCCGTTGGAGCGACCTCGGCCGATTCGGTGCCCTACTCTCGAATACGTGCTCCTCAGAGTCAGAATCATCCCAGCCAGTTGAACTCCCGCCACCAGATGAAGAGGTTTCCGAGTCGGATGAGCTTGTGGAATTTCCATCTCCATATTCGTCGGCCAGGTCATGGGTTTCAACATCTCGAGGCGCTGGTATTCGTGAATAGACCATCTCAGGCACGCTCCTGACACTTGCCGGCGTTGGGCTGGTGTGTCGACTGGATCTCGTGCTGCTGTCATTCGCTTCCAGCTCCCAAAGTAACTTCTTTACTTCGTCCTCGGGGATCTGTTCTCGCCCTCCCCGAGCAACTACCATGAGTGCTTCGAGGACATACTTGAAGCTTTTATCGAGATCACAGTGCCACTCCAAGAGCCGGTAATTGGAGCTGAAGATGGTGCTGTATAAACATGCCAGTGCGAATAGAGGGCGCATGTTCTTTGCGAGCCTGAGCGGTCGATTGACCGGTGATCCATGCCTCACTAGCCATGGCAGGATACCGGATGCCGCAATAGGCCACTCCTTACTCTCGAAACTCAAAAGGGATTCGAATGCGACGTTGAAGGGGGTTTGGCTAACTCGGTTCAGCGCGCTAATTTCATTGAACCCAGCCTTGTAAAGAGACTTGGTAAGTAACATGGCTGCTCCGCCGTATTTGCTGAATGTGTGATAGATCGGCTCGCGAGTAGGACGAAGAACTGCCGGAACATGGACTCCTATTGACTCTAGTCGCTCCATCGCCAGAATCGATGCCGAATCAATGGGATGGTCTGGGTCCAGGCAAAGGGTTTCCTTCATAGCCTCAGGCAGCTTCCTAATGGCCAGGTCCCGGAGTTCGGCCCGCCTTGCGGAGAGTAGGCCGGCAACACGGCCTATGACCTCCCCATGGAATGAGGTGACCCCAGACTGGTTGCAAGTATTGGAGATCGCTTTGAGTAACCCGCCGGTGATCCGGAAATCAGACCCAATTATTGCTTCTGCGGAAGATCGGTCGTCGCGGAAAAGGATCACTTCAATGGCCCGGGCCGCGCTATAGCCGGCATTGCTGAGAATTCTCAGCCCTTCTGGCCACCCAATAGCGCATTCAACGACGGTGAATTCCGATTTCCATTTATTCTCGTCCGCAGAGGGGTGTTTCTTGACCAAGGAGATCGTCTTTGCTAAATCTTTGCAAAGCACGGCCTCATGAAGCGGTGTAAATCCGTGATCTAACGAGACGCCGGGATCGGGGGGTTAGCTCTAACAGTTTAGAGAATTAAAGGGGCAGTAAACTGAAGGGCGGGTACAGACCAGAAACAAACTCAAAGTCCGGCCAGGATCTCATTGTATAGTCTAGCAAGCGCGATCTTAGGCCGATGACCGACTCCCCATCGAATATCCCGTCCCTCATCTGATAAGAATGCATGTGAACGCCGAAGTTTAGTAAGATGCCAAGGGGAAATGGGCTTCCGTCCTTGTCGTTGTTCATGTTTCCCGGGTCCGGTCCGGGACGAAGGAGCCGGTAGAATGCGAGATCGGAAACTGACGGACGCCGGTTCTGGTGATACCCGTTGACATATGTTTGTACGAAAACTCGAAAGTGGCCGTCTTTCCATCCGGCATCGCGCCGGACAGGGCACACAGCCTCGGCGTCAGCACCCATGTGGTATAGATAACTGGTGATCGCCTGCATCGACTCCTTAAATCTGTGAACGTCGTGCCCGAGTAAACTCCAACAGAAAACTGCCTCCTGTAGTCGGTTTTAGTCGAGGATTCAGCTCTGTCACATCTAGTACTTACGTGAAGAAGAGAGTTGCCAAACTCGTCTACGTCCGTCGGTTTCGAAGCCCCAGATTCGAATATTTGGTGTTATGTGAGACGAATCTGGGCACACCAAATTTCCTTTTTTGTACCTTGCTCACGTGACACTGCTCGCCCCGGCTCAGGGTCGGCTCAGGGCCGGCTCAGTCTTTGCTCAGGCTTGCTCACCTTTGCTAAGGCTAAGTACCATTTTCGGCACGCTGCGCCGCAGCATGCTGAAATGCTTCAACTCTAGCCGACTGGGCCCAGATTTGGTGCCTATAAAGATGGCCAAAATTGGTCCTCATTTTGAAATGAACAGTCTCGCCTTTACCTCTTGTATTTTTTCGTGTTGCCTACCTGACCCCTGGGGACTTAGCCTCTGCCTTCCAACTCTCGCACCTTTACTTTCTTCAAAGCACTCCTACTTCCGTGTTCAACACCCTGAATTCATCATCGCCCTTGATAAAACGCTGAGATACAGAATGGAATTGGAATCAAAGACGTCCAATTCAGCAGATGCCCTTATCGAGCGGGCTGAAAGGAGAGGCTTTACAGGGGACCGCTCTAAAATCAGCCCTGTTGAATTTGGGCGGACTCTTATAGGCCGTTAGGCCTATAATACAGGGGGTTTGCAGTCACTGTAAGTCACCGGGGTACTATCACTTGGATCACAATACTAGTACTGTGGGGGTAGTTGTGCTTTTCTACCACCTATATACTCTATAGACTAGAGTCAGAGACTCGCACGCTAAACCGAGCTCGTCTGTTGAGAGCCGAGCTTGGCGACCCCTTTTAGCCGTGAAATTTAAAATCGGCACCCGGTCATACAAACTCTCGGCTCCGTTGCACAACAAATGAAATTCCAACTCTTGCTTTCTAGGGTCCAGGGTACCCAAAGGTGTAGGGTACCCAAAGGGTGTAGTGTAACACCCCGGATGTGGAGTAGGGCTGATCGGAGCTAGTCAGGGTTGAATAGGGGCTGAGCGGGGCCGAGCGGAGCTGAACGGAGTTCAACTGGCGAAGCCGGTTCAGCTCGCCCGACATCACCACAATAGTACCGGTATAATAGGAGCTCTCTGGCGGAGCCAGAAAGCGAAGGGCAGGCTTCAATTGATCACTTACCCAATTCCCTACTATTCAATCCACCATCTTGCAGTGCAACCGCCTATCCTCGTCCCCCTGACGCAGCCTGCGTTACATGTAGGGTACCCAAAAGTTTAACAGGAGGGCATCATATCCCGACGGCACCCGATTGGGAACGTTTACTGTAACGAAAGAAGGTGCCGATAGACGGCGCAATCGGCACCTGGAGGGTCCAGCCCCTGGTGAACCATCTGCTCTCCAGGAACGACTGGCATGGCACGTCGGCGAGATAGGCGAGGCAACTGTCGGCGTCTTGGTACCAGCGGTACATGGAGTTGATGGCCTCCGAGAGCTCGGCGCTGCTCGTCTTATCGATGCAGCAAGTGTCGACCCAAACGTACTCAAACCCTCTCTCTTTGGCGATAGAGCAGCAGGCCTTGATCTTTGCGTATCGCGTACCGTTCATGTCGGGGTGTTCCTACATGTCACGGAGGGCGACCTCGTCGCGGTCCCAGGTGTGCGACAGGATGGCGTAGCGTGGCACATCTCCGTCGGCGAACTCGGCGAGCTCATGGGTGTTCGTGTGCAGCAGCCGCATCTTGGACGGCTTCCCAACCGAGTTGGAGGGCTGGAAGCGGGGCGCCGGAAGGGGATTGGCTGCTGCCCTCGGTCCAGCTTGGGGGGGGGGGGGGGGGGGGGGGGGGGGGGGCGGGGGGCGGGGGGGGGGGCGCGGCGCGGGGGGCGGGGGGGGCGGGGGGGGGGGGGC
>MU839836.1:915099-1071975 GCA_030411725.1 Echria macrotheca
CGCCGAGGCCACGGCCAGCCCCAGTAGACCGGCAATCGCGGGACCGCTGCGAAGTCATGGTCGGCAGTGACGCTTCCCGCGCCGCCGGTACTATCCGCCAGCCAACTAAAAACTCAACCATTCCCACGTACTACGTTAACCTCATCCGCAGAGTCGAGGGGTCGCGCACGAGGTCGTTGACGAATCTCTCTACTTCGGCGTAGACGTGGCGAGGTGGCGGGGTGCGTGGCGCGTCCAAATCCCTCGACGGGCCGTGACGAGGGGCAGACAGACGAGCAGGGCGAGAGCTTGAACTAATGTCGGACATCGGTGGAGTATGCTGGCTACGCCCAAGGGATGGACACCTTTCTTGATGAAGTCAGTACAAGATCACAAAACTACAGCGAACGGCGAGCAAGTGGGGACCCAGCTACATCTCCCCCAAGCAGACGGACACTGGCCGGAAGTAGCTATCCTTCCTGAACTCGTGGACCTCGATCTGGCGCCGGCCAGCTTTCCTGGCCATGACTTCCTTGTCGTGTGGCGCGTCGGTGCTGGGGGGCAGCCACAAGCGCGGGCCGCCTAGAATCCGTAGGGACGCAAGCTCGGGAGGACGTGTCGAGAATGGCCGAGCTTCGTCGACGTCGACAGTCTCGTCAACGACCTCGTCCTCGTCGACGTTCCGTGCGCTGTTCCGCGCGCCGCCGCTCCCCATACCAGCGGCCCGGTCACATCAACGGCAACCTCTACGGAACCAGTCGCCGACCCCGCCAGCATGCTCGCCTTCGCCGTAGCCGACGATGCTCGCTAGAGCTGGCTTCGGAGTCCTCTCGGTCCGCGCCGGCACTCCGTCCTCCTGACCCGAAACTTGGCTTGGCGGAGAAGTAGGAGCCACGTAGCAGAAAATACTTGGGATTCGATCGTCGCATTTCGCAATAGTGTGGGTGTTCTGACTTCTATTCGCGGCATGTTGAATCCCATCGCTGGAGTGCATCCCCCTTTCTCCTCAACCAAACGGACTGACCACCAACACTGCATGGTCGTTTATTTCGTGAAAGCGTGAAAGCATTGCGCGCCCTAAACATCGGCGTCTTTGGTAGGTCGGACGGCGAGAAAATATGCCTTGGCAGCGTGAGGTCGGGAGAGGATTGAAGGGCGGCGAGAACCTTCGGGGGCCGGGATTCCGTTAGTCGGGCTGACTACGGTGGACTGCAGCCGATCGGTCAGGGTAAGCTCGGACGAGGAAAAATGGGCGCTTGTCTTTGGGATCGCTACCGCATCGTCGCGGGGCTGGCGCTCGTTGCCTTGGTCATGGATGCTGGCAGGACTGGTGCGATATTGAAGATGGCCGAGTGTGGAATTTTTTGGAACATGGGACGAGAATCGGACCTCGGAATACTTCACACTCGGGGTGGGGGTTCGGTGGTGCGCATCCAGGTATGTGGTCGAGTAGAACGACTCGCGCTGCGAAGAGATGGTGTTGTGTGGCCGGGGAAGGAGCGTTCATCTTGAGGATGAGGCCTGGGTCTTAGAAGGCATCGCGCAGGCACAACGCACTCGGGGGCGCAAGGACGACGACGGGTTATCTCGGTCCGCAATTCAGAGGGCTGTTGAACGCGTCGAGCTGCGAGCGAAGCCGTGGGCACCCGTGTGGACGGCAGCGCATCACCGGGCCGAAACTTGGCTTCGCACCAGAGTGACGGGAACCGGGCCTACGCAATTCGTCGAGTTGGCCAGAGTGTTGTAGACTTGACTGGAAATCAGTTGTCCGGCTCATGTCTGAGTATGGTGCTGATGAGATCGATATGCCTCCCTTGCAAACTGCACGCATACGTGAAGACCTGCCGGACCGACCACTCCTACTGGTTACCGCGGGCCCCTCGTCCAGCATGTCCGACGCGGAACTTTACATCTGTGGGAGGTTGAAGACATGCCGGTGTCGCTGAAGTCGATGCTATAACCTCGCCAGATCGTTGACTGGTGGCGGGTCGAACTTCGCCGAGGGCCGGTGACGGCTAGACGAGGCAGAGGTGGGAACTGAGTGTGCCAAGCAGTTCGCAACGGAGGGCAGCCGTGTGCAAGTTCGATGAGTTCGGGTAAGGGGGGATGAGGGTATGGAGTTCAGCCTTTCATCTCGTCGGCGTCGCGCAAGCGAAGCCGGAGTAGATCGCTTCGGAGGGTGCGACCTGTTTTAGCCGGGAGCAAATCGGCGATGGGAAGGTTTTGCGCAGCCCTGAGAAAGGCACGAACGGAAAAACTGTGTTCTTTCTCACCTTCGTGGCCAAGCTGATCCCAGCGCATCTCGAGGACGGGAGATGCCAGCTTTGTCGCAGACAGAATTGAATGAGCGCAGAAGGTATCGAGTCGTTCCCCAATAAGATTGTTCTTGACGATTGGTAACTTCGGGTCGGTCATTGCTGAGATTTTGTAACGGAACGTGACCGCCGCTTTCGTGCGCCACAGCCTCTTGTGCTAAGGCGCCGTCTATTGTTGTCTGGTCTCGGTGGCTCATTGGCGCAAAGGATCCATCATGCCGGGGCAGACTATTTCGAAGACGCCGAGCCGTCCCGACCGAGCTGTGCGAAAGGGCGGTAGCGGGACTTCGAGCGCGGTTGGTAATGTCGAGGAAGTCGTGGACCCGTAACTCTTGGCCATGATTTCCGTATGCCAACAGGTAGAGCTGCCTTCCAGATATAACCGGGGTACCCGCTCGTACTGGCCGGGAGCAAGGACGCGACCAGTCTGCGGGGTGGGAAAGGGAACAGCAGTGTTTCGGTCGGGGTGCGAGGAGCGTGGGATGTGGCGAGGTGTCGGTCGCGTCCGCGTCGTCGGGCATCGGATTTTTCTAGATGATTAGTAATTGCGGGTCGGCCGATCGGATCTCGAGGAGTCGAAAACTCGCCGAATCGTAGAAGGTCACAGTTGAGGCGCGCAGTGGGCTTTGGGTGGTCAGTTGTTTTTCGGCTTGCCGACTGCTTCCGCCGCTTTGTTGGAGGACAGCTTGACGTAATCACAAGAACGCACAGGCCTGATGCCATGGCAAAATTGTGAAGGCGGTGTAGCCGGTTCGCTGTCAAACCGCTCCCAGTGATTCCACATGCGATCGAAAGTCACCACTCTGTCAAGGTAGAGTAGTTCTAACATAACATTGGGCAGCGCCAGATCGGGGTCCCCACGTTCAAGGTCACCGGCTCTGTCAGGGTTAGGCTCTAGCAACTTCAACACGTTTTTGACTAACTTGGCTAACCGCTACGTTGGTACAGGTCCTTCTTTTCGGCCCGCATCCTCATGGACCGCAACCCCCCACGGCGCGCTCCAAACTCAAACTTCACTTGCAGCGACCCGACACCCGCGCCTCGACAACACCATCGGACAAACCAGTGAACCTCAATACGCTTTCAATAGAGTCAGAAGCTCGGCCCTTCTCGACACTTTGACAGTGCTGGGGAAGGAAAGCCACTAGCCAGGAAACGAACGAGGACGACTGTTGGTGCTCGACGCGGCTTCCAGATGGTCTCGTTGCTCAAGCTGGCCACTACCAGAGAGGAGGACGTCCGCTTCCTCTTGCCGCACGATAGCACAGGTTGCTGACGCCCAGGCTGCTGACGCCCGAACACTCCATCAGACTGCAGAACTCGACCGGCTCCGACATCATCATGCAGCTGCTCGACGAGCTCGTCACGAAGTCGCCCGGCCGGGTCCCTCGGCGGTGTAGGAAGCCCCCGCCTCATGACTTTGAGCGGTCGATCCGTCGTCGTTAAACGGTATGACCGACCGGTCGTAGTCGGGGTACCTGCTCGTACGGGTCTGCGATCGCTGGTCTTCTCGGGCTGGTTCTGTTTGTCAAGATGGTGTTGACGGGATTGACCCAACTCGGTTGATGGGAGTCGCGGTGGACGTCATCCGGGGGGTCCTCTTCGCTCGCTTCCTTTACTTCCTGCGTCGCAGCTCCTATCAAGCACCGGTGTCGAGGCCGGAGGGGCAAATGTACAGGAGCTACCACAATCTATGAATGCTGCTGAGCAGGCGCCCTTGCTGCCTGAGACCGAACAAGCCGCAAACAAGGCCACCGACACCCGAAGCCAGTTGGAGCTTTCAGAAACCCGCCCAGGTCACGATGGCGAGTTTCAAGACCCCGTGACTTCAGCAGATACAGGGACACCCGGTCACAGCCTTCCGCATCCAGCTTCACCGCTCAGCAAGGGTGGCCATCCGGCGAACTCGGAGAGCATGGCGAGCCTATCTCGCTGCTCGAGTGCTCAACGCAATTGCCGCCCGGGACCATTAATTTAGCAACCATTCATCCACTTCAAACCCAATACGATAGCCATTCGCTTTCGCAGGTCAATGCTGGAAATAATTCATCTCTCAAAAACCGTGACCTCTCTTTTGGTCCGGTTCAGCCTCTTAAATATTCGCATCAGCAAATCCACCTTACCATGGAGGAAGGTAGGCTAACATCCTTGAGGAGATCGGTGAATGCTTGGGCATTTTCGCCGACCTTGTGGTGCTCATTGCTATCAGCTTGTCCGTGTTTGATGGCGCTGCTTAGCTCTCCGGCGGCCTCGCAGGCCTTAAGGAGATGATCTATCCCAGACGGGAGAGAGGTATACATATTTGTTAGGTATAACAGCCGATAGCTAGGTACTCACAATTTGCGCTCCACAAGGAAATGGTAAGTTGGGAAAGGAGCCCAATGCGGGGGGAAAGTCCACAGCCAACGGAGAAAGTTCGGGTAAACGAATTTGGTAAGGTTGAGGCCGCCTCACGTGATTGAAACTTCACCTCGCGCTCGGCGGTTAAAAGGCTCCAGCGCGTTGGGTCCGCATCTGCGTCGCCCGCCAAGCCGGCGTCGAGCATTTGCCGATGACGGAGCAACGGGGGGAAGCCCGAGCGAGCCGGCGATCGCAAGCATAGTATGAACGGGCTACCCCCGACTACGAACAGTCGGTCATGCCGCTCGACGACGACGTGTCGGCATTGTGGCCCGATTCTCGTCACTCTACCCAGCCAAGTTTTGGTCCACTACCGGCAATATAGGATGTCATCCGACACTGCGCAAGCCTGTCTCGGTCTTAGTGGCTTTTTATTAGACGATGCCGAAGTGGTCGCGGGCTCTGACGGCAAGATCACGACGGGGCCTGGAGAGATTGGTTTCCAATTTGAAGCTAACCCACAGGGCCATTCTTGTATGATGGTCGTCCTACCGTGTGGTGGATCCTGCCTCGTCCCTGAACCTTCGAACCCCATCTGGTTGCTTCTTTCATACCCAAGATCGGAAGGCTCGAGGCAGTGCTCCCCAATACCCTTCCCTTTCCCACGGTGCAAATTGGATCGTCGGCTTCTCCCTTCATCAGGTCAGGTCTCATCCGCAGGCCTGTAGGGGGCAGGCGCTCCATGACGACGATGCCGTGGGAGCAGGTGTGGTGCAGGTTGACGCCGACGGCGATAACGGCCATTACTGGGGGGGCCAATAACAGCAGCCGCTCGGCGAGAGGACATGCTCCTGTATTGCCCGCTCACCATGACGGTGTTCACGGCGCCCCAGGCAAACCATAATTAGCTGGCAATGGTTGGGGAGGAGCGGTTGGGAATCTCGAGGACGGGGGTTTTTGGGTTGTTGTATTGTTCGATTTACCGTTTATTACGCCGCGATTTCGTCGGCAACCTAACGTATCGAGTCGTTAATAACAAGATAGCGGTTCCTCAGTCATTGGCTACTACCCTACGGGCGGTTAGCACTTTTTCGACGCAAGAACTATCTCTACGTACGCAGGCAAAAGTCTCCAGCGCGCTGTGTTGAGGAACGGACGCAGCGGAATCGGCAACTCACCAACGTTCGAGCGAAGATTTACGATTGCTTCCACCGCGATCTCGATGCGGAACTTGGCACGGCCGTACACGGCAGAATTGCGGGCGGTATGGGTCACCGCTCAGGCCTTGCCTGCGCCAACCGCAGTCTCCCAGCAGTGGGTTGTTGTGGATGGTAAGTTCGGCCGACGGGATGCGTTATATCGCCTTGTGTTATTAAAGAACGGTCGGCGACTACTTCGATAGCAAGACGGAGAGTGTGTCAAGTCGGAAGGTACGAAGCGAGTGACTGTTGCGCGATATCTTTAAGACCGTACTCGCCGGTCGCTTCCCCGGTCGTTGCCCATGGTCGTATATAGACCTGCTTGGTGTAGATAGTCGTAGCGGACGGTTAGCTGGGGGCAAGAAGAGCAGAAGACAAGATGATCGCGACAGAAGATGGGGTATGGCTCGAGGTCGACGAGCAGCGGTCGCAGTCGGTTGCTTAGTCGAGAAGAGGGTCGTTGCGGGCGTCTAGTGGTGGCCTGGGTCGACACGGATCCAACCTGGCTCCGAGGCCCGCAAACAGAGAGGCAGAGGGCATTGAACACACAGCTAGTTATCGCTGATTATCATTGGGGAAGGACTAACACAGGGGCTTTTATAGCCATCGTGGCGCTTCTAGACTCTTTTCACGCACGGTCTCGAGTTAGTCCTCTAGGTGCTATTTTGGATATGTTTGTTTTTGCCCCTGAAGATGCAGCTGGCCCCAGGCTCTACCCCGCATTGACCGCCCCCGCAGCCCCACACGACCGAGCAGCGCAACTAAACCGCGCGCAGGACGCGACAAATGTTTCGAGGGCGCGGTTGTGGCCCTCTATGACGACGGCACCGCAGGAGCAGTAACTGCTCAAGCGCCGTCATCAGTCTTTGTCGGGATGTGCAAGTCGGAAATATTTTAGGTTTCAAAGATTAGCAATAAATCCCGAATAGATGACTTTTGTGAAGGGCCTCCTGTAAAAAAACGCAGAGCACAGAGCCGGGCGGCTCTGCCTGTGGCTGACTAATCCCGAATTTTGCCGGTGGTTGGTGCGAGTTCGAGCCCAACGGACCGCGCACCGCGACTTCTCTCAGTCCCCTCAACCGCGTCCCCTACTATGATAGACCAGCCGCACTCCTTGCCCTACCTTCCGCGCCTCGTTCACGCATTCTGTGAAGACGCGAGCATATCCGGCACTCTAGACGCGCTCGAGCGACTTGGCTAAGGTAAGAAAGACAATGAGCTTCGTCACGATTCTCTGACCCTCTGACCATGGTGCAGACCTCCAGAATCTCACCCTTATCTTTCTTTCAAATCTGCGAATCGTTTTTGCGTCTTTTCTGCTCGGTCCCAACGGCCGTAGCGAGAACTTTTTCAGCCTCGATTCCGCCGTCAGCTCCAACGAAATTCGACTTCGACTGCATCAAACCTCTCCTCAAGTCAGCTTTTGAGATACCCCATCTGGGAAGAAGTCTACAACGTGGTTGCCGACTTCTCTCAGTCCCCAAGCGCATCCCGCTAGTCATGACAGACCAGCTGCGTTCGAAGATCATTGAGGAAAACCCTATCGGGAAAGGTCTTGATGCCTTTCGTGCTTCGTTCAATACAGTATGCGCCGTGATTACGGCACAGCGCATTTCAGCGAGATAACCCGCCATCACGTCCGCAAAATTGCTTATCGTTATCGCTCGTCACTCTGAACCCACCTACCCCACCCAACCCCAAAACAACCAACGCGTCCGCAACAGCCAGCTTCGTCACCGAACATCGCTGTCGCCCTCATGCCATATATGCCATGACGCCGGCCAAGTCACTGTCGCCGCGCGACTTAGCATTTGACCGCCTTCTCTGCTTCTTGAAGCATGATTTCCTTCCTGGATCGCCTGCTCAACACATCGACGTCGCGGCCTTAGGTGGCATTGTGCATGGTCTCGCCTTCGCGGCACCACTCGCGCCGGCCGCACCCGCTCCACCAACCGCCGCCAGAGATACATCCACACCGGCGAATAACAAGCTTTCCTACTCGTACCTCAACTTGGGCGTCTATCGCATGCTCATTGGCGCCGCGGATCTTGGCTCCAAGCGAATGGAGCCATGGGAATCCGCCGCTACGAAGCCTGCCAGGCCGTATCCAAGACTATATCTAACGACCACGTTCCGTTTGTGTCAACCTAGAAGCCCCGTTTGTACGCCCTCTCTGTCTCTAGTGTTCGCTAACCACCGGCCTTGAAGGCCATACCACGGGGGACCGCTACGAATGTAGCCTGGCCGAAGACGGCAGCGATGCCCGCCGCCCCTGTCGGTGACGAGGACTTGGTGGACGGAGGGCAGTGCGGGCCGAGAAGGTGGAACCAAACTTGGCGTGAGGGTTGGCTGACTTCGCGGTGGCTCTGGAGAGTTTGAGGGCCTGGTGTGCCCGTCTTGCGGCTCTTCGGGACCAAAACTGGGCAAGGGCTGTTCTGTGGTCCTAAGTTAAGAACCGGCCTTTTCTATCCTTTCTATCATGTGGCAATGACGCCAGCAGCCGGCAAAGAGCTGCCGCCAATGGGACCGATCGACTACATGCATTCAAGACGCCAAGGACCAATTGTCCAAGCAAGAAGCCGCCAGCACTGCAATTTTAGCGTCGTACTGACCGTGCGGGAAGCGTCACTACCGACCACGACTTCGGAGCGGTCCCGCGATTGCCGGTCTACTGGGACTGGCCCCCAAGCTTATATCATGTAGTTGGGTCGGCGCTGGCCATTATATGTTTCCCGCACCTGTTCGGCCACATCGCGCTCGCTATGATGGACGGAAACAGCATCACGTTGCCCTGAGACCCGCTGTTCTCCATGCACCACGGCTTCGTCGACAAGATGTGGTGGGACTGGCAAGCCAAGAATCTGCCCACCCGCTTGAAGGACATGAACGGGCCCAATACTCAGAGCCCCGGGATTGGCACTGAGTTTACTGTTACCATGGCGGAAGAGGCCTCGGAGCAGGGATGGGAGAGTCCGAGCCCGGCTCGGTGCCGAGGGTGTATTATGATGCGTTTCAGGTGGCCATTGCGAATGGAGACCAGGCGAGGGCGAACGTGTTTGCCGAGAGGTGGTATGCGAGTCGAGTTGTGATTGAGGGGGAGGATAGTGAGGATGCGGCGAAGGCGAAGGAGATGGAGGGCGGAACACAGGCTGTTTGGGACAACGATGAAGTGGAAGCAAGCGGCGGGGAAGGTCCCCTCTAGGCTGAGTGAGGAGGCGTTCGAGAACCGTAACCAGCCCGACGACAGCCAGATCGACGGCGACTCGCCCAAGAATCCCCCTCCTAAGGGAAACCTGATTCAACACCCAATCACTTGATTCGTACGCCATAGAACTCTACTCCCTTAGTCTTTAATAGAGACGAAAACTCTTTCACATTTCATGTAAGGTTTGGGTTTCCTACATCTCTGGCACCTCTAGGCCTTGCTACGCCATGGATAACAGAAATTGTATAGTCCATCACTCGTGCTAATTTCCTTATGGGCGAGAGGGGGATAACGTAGTATGAAATCCTGACCGCGTTGCTTGGGAAATGGCGGGAGGGCATATCGAGCCTGTCGAGGAACGCGCGAGGGAAATGAGCCTTATAAAAGTAGAGGCCCGGATGGTCCGATGGTCGAGCAAGAAGATAGACCTAGAACGTGTTAGTTTTGAATCCGGACGATCGGTTGTGCTATCCACATACCTTGGTAGTGGCCCTGGGGCAACCTCTTCGTCTTGCGACGCGGCTAGGACCGAAGAATCCCTCACTGCCGCTTGTGCAAGCGTTGCCAATGCACCTGATGTTCACAGCCTCCTCTGACCGGTCACCTCTGCATCACGATGCAACCCGCTTCAACGCGTCCCCTGCCACAACGTTGCTAAAATGCGACAGTTCGCAATTGAAGCGCGGCCGCATCACGTCTAACCACGCCACAGCGCCGTCGCTAGTATGGCTATCACGATCACCCGAGCCGTCTTCTATTAACGATATATTGCGGAGCCACAGCAGAGACCGCCTCTATATTCTGCCCGTTCGTCCGCGACAAGGCCCCGAAACCGACGGATGAGGGCCATCGGGCGGACGCTTTCTAGAGGTCGTGCCGCAGCCGTGGGCGGCTGTCGGTGACGTCAGCATCTGGCAGTGCTGAAGGAAGACGAACGATACTGGAGTAGCACCATTCCGCGACCGTGGGAGCTGCGGCGGGAGGGAGGGTGCCCTCCAGAGCATACGGGTGCCCACGGCTTCGTCGAGATAGCGCACCAGCGCTAGAGTGGGTGCAAGCTAACAAGCGGTGTTGGTGGTCAGCCTATGTTGCCAAGAGAGAGGTGGAAGAACATACAGGAGGGCCGGAGAGGCAAGTTGGCTCACCTGTTACGAGGTACACTTGGTTGACGGCAGCGGCAGCCGCGAGACTGATCTTCTTGGCTGATGTCTCGGATCCGGACTGCAACTAGAGTGGTCGGTGTCGGTGCTATGGTGTGTAGAAAGTGGGCGCTCTATAGTTCGCTTGAGCCGGGCGGCTTGTCGTACGAGCACAGTTACGGTTTGGAAACAGGCAACAATTGCGACGCTGGACCAGAGCGGGTAGCAGAGGGGAATGTGGCATTTGGGTTGACGAAGTATGCGCTGGAGATTTGCAAGCAGTCTTGTCTGCACTTGTGGGTTCTGCTAACAACCGGCGCTTTCTGAAATTCAGCCCAGTTGGCAGATGAGTCCATAAAGCTGGTGGCACGTGATGCTCCGAGCGTGGTTTCTCGCGTCCGGCAGCGCGTCTCCTAAATTCGGTTGGCTACCCTCCTTCCTCCTCTTATCTCTCTCCATGCTCCATCTTCCAGCCTCGCTCGACCGCCTTTTACATTGATACTTACACCTGTGGGCCGCACCAGGCGCTAGCAACCTTTACCCTCGTGCGTTCCTTGGAAATTCACAGGTACTTAAGACTTCTCTCAACCGCGGCCGACATCCAACTCGAAGAATGGGCGACAATAGATCCTCAGCCTTTTTGCACATGCATGCACAAGACCGCAAAATTCCCGATCGGGCCACCCTTGCTCTGGGCTCCCTGTCTCACTCACAAGGCGGGCTGCTCGAACAGGAAGTCCACCTCAATATTTTTCCAAACCGCTGTTGTCCTTTCCTCACTCAAGAGACCTTGCTTGCTGCCCTTGCATGCGCACGCGGCGGCCGCGTGACTCCCAACGGAGCAACTGCTTCCCCAGATTCCATCGAGGGCCGATCCTTTGTCTCACTCGCATCATCGCTATGTCGTTTGCTAACCATATCCCCATCTTCCAAGGCAATCGATGAAAGGGAAGGCAACCAGAGATTTTAGAAAGGCGTGGCTAGAGTACGTCTGACCTGATATGGGGAGTTCGCAACGGGACGCAAGAGATACGAGTTAGAGTGGACTGGAAGGAGATCGAGGAGCATCGAAAAAGAGGAGCGAAGGGGAGAAAGTGGTCCCCCAGCTGGGGCGGTCATTGGCGCAGCCACGACAGGTTAGCCTTACCGGATTTGGCGCGAATTTAATTCGCGCCAAATCCGGCAAGATAGTTTTGCGGACTTTTCACTCCCAGGTGTTCGAAACCGTCCACCCCCTATAACGCTGGATTCACGGGCTCCAGCTCTGGCGCTGAAGCTTTGGTCAAAACCTATGAAAACATTCATTCAGAGCTTATGCCAGGATAGAGATCGTTTTAGCCGACTTCAGCAATCTGCTTCGCTTGTCTCTGTCGGATCGGGAGTATAGCCAACAAGCTTTCTGTCGATATTGTCGACAAGTCTATGAATTTGTTCCTGCCGCAAAGGATGCTCATTGACTGAGCCTACAATCGCCACCCGGAAGTTCGGGTATCTAGCACGTTGACGCTCTTCAGGGCAGGTCCACGCTGATCGGGCCCCTGGACCGGGGGTGCACCCATCTGTTTATTAGCCCGCGTGCGGAAACCAGGGTTCTTAAACCTGCGCTGGTTTGCCGTTGTCAGTTGATGACCCCCTTCAATACCCACCTTTCCAATGATCGATTCTCTCTGCTGCTGCTCAAGCTGCATATCATTTGAACCACCGAGCGCTTCGCCCCGCGCGCCGAACTTGCCGCTGGAGACGCCATTCCAACTCTGCGCTCGCCGACGGGGATAGCTTCTGCTCTGCTTCATCCCATGACCGACGCCCAAAGCTGTCTCTCTGCCGCTGCCAGACCGCGACCACTCGACCGCTGTGCAGGCCGTACGCCTTCCACCATGTCGAGCGATCCTACAGTGCGCCGGATACTTCCCCAGAGCTCCCAGATGGGCGCATTCTCGTTTGTGCACCAGCCCTACCAGCAGCCACTACGCAAGACCCAGAAGAGTATGCGTCTGTGATGTCGATTGAATGACGCCGAGCTTGTCTAACTTTCTGTGACAGATTATGTCTTCGTTGACGAGAATAACCGCCACAAGCGGTTAAAGGGTATGCAGACCGGGAATTCTCCCATCGCCATATGGCGCGGAGCTGGACTGATCGTGATTAGTGATGAAGGCATGCGAGGGTTGCAGACGAAGGAAGATCAAGTGCGATGCTGCCACGACGAACACCTGGCCGTGCTCGGCGTGTATACGTCTGAAGCTTCACTGCGTGCGTCCAAATGGCTTCGATGGCGCGAGCGACACCCAGGTATACGAGCCTACACAGGCCCAGTTCGATTCACCGACGCCAACTCCGGAATCGTTTCGACAGCAGATGTCTCTCCAAGACCAACAGATGTTAACTCAGGCTCAAAAATCCACCGCCCTGTATGCGCAACCATCGTACCAAGATCCCACAGGACTGTACCATATCGTGCAGTATACCGAACCCCAGAATGTCCAGTCTAACTTGCAGTACACGTCTGTGCATCCCTCTGTCAACTCGGAAGCCCGCAACTACTTTGAGCGACACATGAGGATACTTGAGCAGTGCATGGGCGCGTGGCCGATGCCCGAAATGCAGAAACAGATCGATTCAGTTCGCGAGGCGTTTTCGGCCGACATGGGGAAACCGTTCATGCTGAAATCTAGCTTCCCGTATGGAAGTCCGCATTCGGCGACGTCCAGTCCCCCGAACCAGCAATACCGACACGATGTGCCGCGCTCAGGGTCGTTGGATCAGCAGGTGGATACACGGGGGCCTCATTCGCAAGTCAGTTATATCAGCCACCCCATCACGCCCGTCTCAGCAAGCCAGCTGGACATCAAGAGTGACTCGCCTGATATACAGTCACTGGCTATGATGGCATCGGGCCAGTCACAGGCCTCTAGCGTTCAGCATTCGCTGCCGTTGCCGGATGCTTCGACGTGGAATCCGGGTCCTTTGTTTGAGTAAGTTTTTTTCGTTTTGCGGGTATTTGTATCTGAGCTAACTCGCGGGCAGGCAGTGGAATTCGTCAATTGGCGCCCCTCCGGCCCAATCGACTCCGAGTCCCGTTACCGGTCCGCCCGGGCCAATTGCGGCTTCCGATCCCACGACTCTGCAAGATATCCAAGCACAGCTCCAGTCGGGGTCTCAGACGATGGAGGCGCTGCGCTACAAAGCACCGCCGGTTCTTATTACGCCAGCGTGCGCAAGAGTGGCTAGCGTGTATGAGGGTGGGTTGAAGCGTGCTTGGGATTACGACTCTCATATGGGCATGGGCATGAAGCGGCACTGAGGGAGCCATGATACGATTCGAATACGCCATTCGACTTCAGTTTATATTTGAAGTATGACTTTTCTTTATTTCGATACGCGAGACGATGCGAGAGACAGAACAGCAACAACAAAAGTCCTTGAACGATACACACGTTATCACCAGGAGTGTACGGCATGCGGAGGGATCGAGGATGATTGGATCAAGGCGTTCTATACGCCCACTCCTGGGACCTTCGGACTTCAGTGTCTTGGGGTGGTGGAGCTCCTCCCTCTCTGCAATGCCATCGTTACTGTGGCGCTCCGCTATGCGACCCGCCCTCTCTGGTGTCCCATTATCAACCGACCAACAGGCACTTACGGACTAAGATCAGGGATTGTCCTGCCACTCCTAAACGCTTGCCGCCATCAATCAGTCACTGGGCAAGTGGGCCCTGGATCAAGGTATTATTGAGCATGTCGACGATAGGTATCGTTTGTCGAAAAAGCAGTGGACAGGGTAGTATGATCGAGACGTGGGCGTCGGGTCGCTGCAAGTTTTGCGTTCGGAGCGCGCTGTGTTGGGCTGAGGCTATCCTACTCTATATCCTTGTAATTAGGTGTTTGCGGTCGCGGAAGACTTGATTCGTCGATATCGGTCAATTGAGGTCGTCGTGACTGTTCGGTCGGTTCCGGAGGATGGCTCAGTCGGCTTGTAATCGTCGGCTCGTTGTACGTATCTTAGGCGGCGACCGACGGTGGCGCCATCGAGGGAGGAGCGGGAATTGAAGCTGGCGGCGGCGGACGAGATACTTGTCAGCCGCCTCTGGACCTGTGGTCGGAATGCCCTCGAACCGACTGCGGTGCGGAGGCTCCTTTTTGCTCTTTGCTAGACCAGCGAATATATAGATGTATCGGTGGGTTGGTGATGGTCGCGCCGCCAGCGGCAATTGCCTTTGCCCACTCCATCATCTCCTGTGGGCTGATCACCTGGTGTTTGGAGCGATTATCTGAAGTAGCAGAATAGGTAGTTATCTGTACGCTTCTTAGATTTTTTGCACCGGGACCCATCTTGACAGCGCCAGCGCTGTAGCAGCTTCGTATACGCAACGGGCCTCTCATCCGGCTTTCCTTCTTCTTCGGACCTGCGAATAGAGGCCTCGTCGCGCTTGGCCATCCGCTGAACCATGTCGTTTGTATGGGACTTGCGGGGTTTCGGAGTCGCTGCCGCTAGAATCATGGCGGGTGTAGCCGGCGTGGCAGCGCGTTGCTAGGGTAAGAGTCGATTGGCAGCAAAGGGAACAGGAGGATGAGATTGTGAGGATGTGGGAGCCGCCTCTTCGAACCAGATGAGATATTTCAGATTGACGAAGTACGGCGGCTTAGCATCGAGAAGGCGCTTCATGATGGCCGTAGTCGGAAAGTAGCCGAATGGGTCGTGTACTCCATCTCCTGGCGCTGGCGCTTTGATCGTGCAGTGGAAAAGAGTATTGCTCTCGGGCTGGTCGTGGCTTTGTCGCG
Source organism: Echria macrotheca (assembly GCA_030411725.1). Lineage (NCBI taxonomy): Eukaryota > Fungi > Ascomycota > Sordariomycetes > Sordariales > Schizotheciaceae > Echria > Echria macrotheca. Next base: position 930,059 of record MU839836.1, read on the forward strand.
TATTGTATCGTAGGTAGATACGCGATGGAGGCATTCCGTGAGCACGCTGGCCTAGAGAAGCTTTTCTTGACGCGGCACATTGATAAAGGATCGATCGGTGCCAGGTTTTGGACCCCCGGGAGGCAGCGCGGGACAAGGGAGGACGGCTGCGGCTGGCGCGGAGAGTTCCAACCGACCGTAAGCCGGATACGTGCGCTGTGGTGACTGCCCCTTTGGTATAGTACTCCCCTTTTCCCCTCTTCTCGAGATCAAGGCGCGGCGGGGAGGCTTCTGTGTACGGTAGCATTGGTGGTGGCTATTGATCTGCCATAGGTGGAAAGTGGAGAGTCTATTTCTCTCGAGCATGATGCGTCCCGCGATGTGTCAGTCCGCCCTGGCCGCAAACTGGCCGCACCGTCCAGTTTTAGGCCATTCTCGCCCAATTATCACACCAATTAATGCCCCCTGGTGGCGGCTGTAAACCACCTCATTTCTCACTGAAAATCCCACGGCCTAGGATGTAACGCCCGAAAAGCCCTGCTGGGACGTTAAAATGGGTACATGGGGAGGTGGTGGATATAGGTCAATCCCCTTAGGCAGCTCTAACGAAAGGAAGTACTAAAGCTCGAGTATTTATAACGAACCAACCCTTTATCTCAACTACGCCCACCTATAGCATCCAGGTATCTAAAACTCGTATAATGGCTATTTAGCTATTAGACGAGACGTGAAGAAACCTCAAGCCCGGGTAACTCTTTTCTTGTATAAGACGATTTGCATAGGGAGGTTGGCTCCGAGCTAGGTGGGACTATAGGAGGGGTTTTAGGCTATAGGGTAAATAAACGTTGCATTATGTATGGGAAACCTTGCACTAGTAGATATTCGCGCCTTAGGTCAGGTAGGATTACCTTCTACAGTATACTTAACTAGGGCTTTTAAGGCCTACCCCCTTAGCTAACGACGATAGCTATCTTATTTGTTCTCGAGGTTGAGTAGGTAGCAGTTATAAATACTATAGTTTTAATCTTTTCTGCTCTATATATAGTAGTGGTTACTACCTCGTTTTTTATCAATTTGGTCGTTATTATCTTGCTCCGTAATCTCCTTACTGCGTCTGAGTAAACTGCTCTTATTAAGAATAACTTAGGGTAAGAAGCCCAATAATTCGCTCTCCCCTATGTTAGGAGTTACTAATATATAGTATATATTTTATTATGCCTCGAAAATTCCAACGTAAGAGATATTATATTAGTACGGGTAGTAAGGCCCTACGAGTGTAACGAATACCAGAAGAGCGGGAGAAAATACGTGTTATTGTTGCTGTTGCTGAGTGCGAATGGAAAGAAGCTCACGCCGCGGTAAAAGCCTCGCAATTAACTTTGGGGGAAAAATCTAGGGGTTAGACTCAAGGAGAGGGTAATATTGGATGGTCTAGGTAAAGTTTCAGGGATCCTAGAGACTGCTCTTGGTGGCATGTTGGCATTATCGAAACTGGGAACGCGATAAAGATGCTGTATAGAGAAATACTCGCCTTAAGGCCGAGGATGATGAGGGGTATAAGATCTCGATTAGGTTTCTGAACGAACTCCGTCATCTAACGGTGGTCTTGCTACCGTAGAACTCGGGACATTTCTCCTTCCACTCTTTTGTTGTTACCGAGAAACTTGACGGTATGTCTATGTTCAAGTTGAGAAGGCGTTCGAGTATCTCGATCTCAGTCTTGACAGCAAGGCTAAAGGCGCTCCCTCACCATCAGTTGCTTGTCCGGGTATGCGTATAACCTTGACCCCCATGTGCTTGCTTGAATCCACATTGATGGCCTTGTACACTCTCCCCGAGTTCCCCTCCCCAAGCGGGACACTATCCTTTATAGAACACCGAATGAGTGGAGAGATAAAGGTACGTAAAGGCAGTACGCCGGGGGATGCAGCCAGGGTACAGGAGGCTCAGGAATTCTACCACGACTTCAAGGTCAACCGCAAGGTCCCCAAAGTTGGCATGATGCTCATCGGCTGGCGCGACAACAACGGCTCGACTGTGACGGCCGGCATTATTACCAACCGCCGCCTTGTACAACGTCCTCCCCACAAATAGAAACGCCGTATACCCCAAAGTGAATGGGGTTGAGGAGCCTCACGATGTCGTTTACGCGGTCGGTTAAGGGCCGGCAGCCGCCACCGCCGCTGCCAGCATCGTCGGACTGCTGCCATTCCGCCTGGTGTTGCAACCTCAGCGGATTATGGTTCCTAGACGTCTAAGCGAGGGTGAACCCAAAGTCAAGCCAGCAAGCTTCAGATAATGGTCTCCCTCCAAGCTAGGAAGCCGTCCAGGGCTAAACTCATCGCATCTTCTCTCATTAACTTCCAGCTATTTAACAGGCCCCGGGTCGCATGGAGGCCTCCAGGTTCTTCTACAGCTGACTTTAAAAGAGTTGGCCAGTTCTGCAAAGTAGATGGATACTTTGCTATCTAATTGCATATCGACTCATGGTATGCCCAGAAAAGGCCTTTCTCCCCGTTTTTAAGACAGACTACGATTAATACTGTCCCGTGTGTGGTCCCGGCGGCCACCAAACTATTGACTAGGCCTATACCAACGCCGTGACAGACACGACACTACGAAGCCTGTGTTTGAAGACCGAATATAAGCTTATGCGGCTACTATACGGTACCTTTTGGGTTGCTTTTACGTCGGTAACTTATGCTAAGCTTATAAGCTAGTTAAGAGCTTACCCTTGTTGTAAAAGAAAGTAGGCTTAACGGGAGGGATATGTAGAGTTGATGAGTGCTATTCCTGGGTCCTCTTCCCCGATCGAGTAGTTTTTCTCTGAGTTTGACGCTGACTCGAGCTATATCGACGACGATGAATATGATGAGCGTCGTAGTAAGCCGGAGGAGGTGACGGTTAACCTTGTATCCTCGTTTCTTTAATAGGCCCTAAGTGTGTGTTTTTTGCAATATTAGGATGGGCTGACGGCGTAGGTAGAAGTCCAACCGCGAATTGAACGCCGGATGATAACCGCTGTTGTTACGGGCCATGTGTTAATTACTACGGAGGACGACGGGGGTATTTGTCTGATACGGCGGATTAACCTTGGCTGGAAGATGAAGCACCTATATTTGGCTCTTCGTTTTCGTCCCCGTCGCCGTACCCGTCCCTCCCCACGTCGTCGTCATCGATCTTTGTTTGTTAGGGCTTGTGGTCCCCAGAAGACCTGCTCCCAAGGTCCCCCTCGGATGAGACGACGGTGCTGCCCCTCCGTTTATTGATGGCCTCCTCCTTGACCTCCTCTGGATTCTTCTCACCGTGCCGGCGTAACCTGTGCGTCGTCCAGCGGTCTTTACGCTAACTGTGTCCCCGGCCGGATCAGTCACGGACGCTAGACGCATCACACGCATCATCTCGATGGTGGCTACTTATGGTTTCACTTCGAAGCTCACATTGTCAGACCAATTCTGCGAAACCGGCATTCGAAGGCAACGCTTGTCATTCACTCCAGGCTAGCTTGGGGCTTCTCCAGAACACGGAACAACTCCCTTCGAAGCGGCCCCGCGATCGCCGGTCTACTGGCTGTGCCCTTGGACCACGTGGTTGGGTCGGCGCAGTCGATTCCCGGCGGCGAGGAAAGCCCAGGCTAGCGTCCTTTTAGAAGCATAGTGCCCCAGGCACCTCGTTCCTGGCTAGGTGGGTGCATCATCCGCCAGCCTAACGGCAAACCTCGATACGCATTGCACTTCACTTGGAAGGGGGCATCTTCCCCCAAGCTTGTCGAACTCACGAGCAAAGGCCAGGGATGTGGTGCCAGGCCCCACGATCGCTGGTCCACTTGGCATGAGTTCGTGCTGTGTCAAGTCGGCCGTCGCGTCCATGGTGGACAGAGAGTAACTATCCGTCAAACGTAGTGGATTCGTCGAGTCGTAGTACTGGGATAACCTCTCGCCCTCGCTCTCCTCGCGCTCACGCTCGCGCTGTAAGAGATGGTGTGGTGAGGTGTATTATGTGAAGGAAAGCTGCAACAAGCGCAGCGCAGCTACCAAAGACGAGGCGATGCTTAACGAGATGTTTGTGATGATAGTTAGAGTACAATTACAACGACCGATCATGCCGATTCAGCAGTTAGTTACTTGATTCGTACGGTATATGGAATTCTACCTCTCCGCGCCACTCAAACCTATCTACTGTTCGGACCTATCACCAGCACAATTCCACAGGGGGCAGCAGCAGCCGGGAAATGCAGGATAGCACTAAATCTCGGGGAAGATGGTCAAGGAATGGAACAGCAAAAGTGCAACTCGCAAATGTTCCACGTACGAATTGATGGTGGTATTCCGACGTGCCTCAGAGACGGCATTGGGCTGATTGCCATCTTTGAGGCGAAGTCGCCGTGACGACAACGATGTGGAAGTACGGGCCAACAGACTATGGCGTTGACCTGGGAGAGACATACTCGTCCTGAGGTAGGTGCCCCTCAGCTTCCGTACTCCTTTTGCGGACAATATCTTCTAGATGTTGACATGTTGCTCCGAGCAGTCTCAAGTGTCGGCCGGGGCCACCAGCACCAGCACCAGCACCAGCACAAACAGCAACGATACCATGGTGGGAACCCAAGCGTTCCCCAATCGAGAGCTTTTACTCCTGTCTCCCTGCCGTCTGCTCCCCAATCAAATGCTTCACACCTCGAGCCGAGCGGCCATCATCTGAGTAGTTTGACAGATCACTACAATGAGTCTGGCTTCTCAGCTACGCTAAGCGCTCGTTTCACCCTTGCCTCGGAGCTCGCCGACATGTGCGCGCGCAACTCATTCCCGCCAGCCAGCCAACAAAGCGGCCTTGAGGGTGTTCTATCGCAATTCGAGTCTGGAACAATACCTATTCATCATATTGATAATTTATCGGCCAGCAAGGAGATGACGGGAAAGAGACACCGGAATGCGCAGGCGTCGGCGAAGTTTCGGCGGAAAGAGAAGAAAATAATTGCTGACCTACAGAAGGAATTAGAGGAGAAGGATGAGAAGATTGCCGCTCTACTAAAACGAATACAGCAATTCGAAGAGGAGCCGCAAACCCAGGCCTCGTGCAACTACAGCAACCGAGACACCCCGACGCCGGGCACAGCTGGGTTATTTATATCGCGGCTTCTGCCACCACCAATAGCGGAGAGAGTACAGAGGAATTCTCGACGGCCGTTTGAGAATTGTGAAGGTCTTACAAGCACACATCCTCGCGACCCAGGCCAGACAGACGTCATGAAGCGAGATCGCGCTACGGCACACTGTGCCACCCAGCGAACGGCAGCCTACCCATTACCCCCCGAGCCGCGCGGCTCGTCTTACAGCAAGTTCGAGTGGCGAGAGAGGCGAGATCTCATAGAACGAGATAACCAACGTCCACCAACTCCAGGCCCCTCGTGTGCAGGCTCTTCGATGGATGTTATGACAACAGTTCCGCCATTCCAATCGCCCAACGTTTACTCGTCAGACTGGAAGCAGGGGCCCTTTGAGTACATGGAAAGTTGGCATCAGGCGGGCACCACAGGGAGCTCGAACAATCACTCTCCGCGGTTTCGAGACAACGAGCTAGCCCTCCCGCCATTATTGCTGCCTTCGACTTCGGCGACCGGAATCGAGCCGAACCTCCAGGTCAGAGAGGAAGTTAGAATGAGCGCTTGTGGCCCCCCGAATGATCAGGGTAGGCAGACTATCTCCGACCAAAGATTCATTCAAGGCTCCCTGTGGGGCATTTCCGCCGCAAATGTCAGCCACATGAAACAACGAAAGGTGAGTTATCTGTTAATTATCGATGGGACGGTAACTTAGAATTGGCGGAGCGAGCCAAACCTGGCCGTTGTCACTATTGCAAAAAGACCGATAGTCCACGGTGGAGACGCGGTCCAGATGGTCCAGGAACGCTTTGTAATGCTTGTGGACTTGACTGGGTCAAAAGGACGCAGCCTCGCAAAAACTCGGTCATGGGTAACACCCCCTACTCTCCCCCCCACCTTCCGACAACGGACAGCATGACAACAATCACGGCGACGGCAGTGCACATGCAGTCAATACCACCAGCTCCGTCGCCTGGCCTGAATAGGACTCCAGTGCTTCCGAATGTGGTGATCTATCAAGGACGCCGAGGGATATTGCAGAGCGCTCCGGGGAGGCCCGCCGCTCCTGCCGTCGGGACCAGCGACGAGACATATATCCCTCAAAAGGATGCCAACGGGAGATTCCCCTGCCCCTATTGCACTAGAACTTATTCAGGTGCGAGGCACCTCAATCGTCATTTGCTTGGGCGTAAGTCATCATAGTTTGCCGTGACGGGAGCGCTAACAGTTTTGAATAGACACCAGTAATCAGCGGTATCAGTGCGCGACGTGTGGAAAAACATTCACGCGTAGCGACGTTTGCAAGATACATCTTTCAAGATGTTCCAGTCACCGAGAAAAGGGGCAGAAGTTGCCGACAGGTGGCTCAGATGCAATGGGAAGAAGCATGATGGGCTCGGTCATGAGCGCTTCGACGCGCGGCGGAAGCTTCGAACAGGAGTACAATAGCAGCGAAGTTGTCAACAACAGAGGTACCAGCAATTTTAACCCGATTGACGACTCAGAGTCGGGCATGTTTGACCCGGTCCGGCACTTGTAGCGGAAGGCGGAAGGCGCTGGCGTTGAATTGCAGCGAAGTGATCTCTGTCGGGGCGAGGACCAACTCAGCAGGTGCAAGTCTATTACAGACGGGGATCGAGATGCGAGGACAGGGAGCCTGAGGCAAGGGGTACCCGGCCGGAGATTTCGCAGCTGTCAGTGCATGCATTTGGAGAGAGAGGCTGAGGATGTGGGGGACGGTCCTGGGTCCTGGGTGATGGTGGCGCCTCCTTGCTTGCGATATTGCGGAACACCACTGCAACCTCACCTTTGAACTCATCTGCCTCCGCATCTCGTTGTCCTCCTATTTTTACATTTTCCTTTTCTTGCCCCGCCACTCTACGCCGCTCCTTTCGTTCTCGGTCTCAATTTCCCCATCATGGACCCAAATGTTCCCCGTTCGAGAGCTTTCCTCTTGCCGTCTATTCCCCAATCAACTGCTTCACACCTCGGGCCGAGCGGCCACCATCTGAGTAGCTTCACAGATCGCCACGATGGGTCTGTCTTCTCAACCGCTACGCAAGGCGCTCGATTCCCTCCTGCCTCGGAGCTCGCCGTCAAGCCAGCCAGGAAGGCGGCTTTGAGGAGTTTCCACCGAAATTCGCGCCTGGCACCGCATCGCTCGTTGCCACCCTGCAGAAGGAGTTGGAGGAGAAGAATGGGACGATTGCCGCTCTACGGAAGCAAATACAGCAATTGGTTGGGAGGCAGCAAACCCAGGCCTCGTGCGACTATTGCAGCCGAGAAACTCCGACGCTGGGCACAGCTGGGTCATTTACATCGCGGCCTCTGCCACCACTGTCGCAGACAATGCAGACGAATTCTCGAGGGCCGGCTGAGGATCCGGAAGTTCTTGCAAGCACGCACCCTCGCGATCCAGGCCGGACCATTGGCTTCCAACCGTTTCGGCCGCGGTGCGCCAACGATATTTCTCCAGAAGACATGAAGCGGACGGATGCGGGTACAACACTTCCGTCAGTGCAAAACCTACTCACTGACTTTGGCCCTCTAGCGAACCTATCTCAGCCGCCCAACAATACTTCCTGGTTAGACCAAAAGCGGGGGCCTCCTGACTCATCCTTTGGTTCCCTTCTAAGTTGGTGTCAGGCGGACAGTGCCACAGGGAGTTCGAACAATCCCATGTGGCTTCGAGACAACGGCGCGATAGCCGGAGAGGTAACTCTTCGGCCAATAAGCAACTGGAATCGAGCCAGCGCCCCAGGTCTGGGGGGGAGTCAGAGTGAACGCCTCTTGTGCCTCGAAGTATCAGGGTTGGGGAACCATCTCCTACCAAACATCCACTCAAGGCTCTGGGGGAACTCTTCCGCTGCAAATACCAGTCATTCCACGGGCGTAGTCCTGGAAGAAGCCCATGACGCAACCGGCGGTGGTGTGACCCGCGGGTTTAAGAAAAGATGTCGGGTGAAGCGAGAGGGACCTAGCCGGTGTCAACAATGCCAGAGGACCGACACTCCAGAGTGGAGAAGCGGTCCAAATGGTCCAAAAACACTTTGCAATGCTTGTGGACTTAAATACGCGAAGTTGGAACGCGTGCGACAGGCGGCCAATAGCACGGGGAGTTTCGAGACAGGCGATAGGGTTGCGGGGACAGAGGGTTTCGTCCGATAGCTATATTTTGCGGCAGTTGCGATGGTGATCAAGGGCTTGGAAAGGTGAAAGATTCATGGAGGATAGCTTTCCAGTGTCTGTTTCATTGTACTTTTCGAGTAGAGTGGAAATTGTTTACAGATCGTTCTACATGCCGTACTGGACTCCGTACCCTTTCGCGTTCTGACAGCACGACTATGGAGGGCCATCTCTGCGGCGCCACAGCCCGACGTCGCCACATGGGGCACAGTCGTGTCTTGTCCGGTCCTGCTCGACGGACGACGAATCCAGCAGGAGAGGGATTCCCGACCTGGCCTCTTGGACGAGCTCTCACCCCTCCAAGCAGGAAAAGGGTGACACAGCTGAATAGGGGACCACTAGCTTTTTTCGTCTTTGTTTCCTGGTCTCCCGCAGTGGCATAGGCTGAATACAGGGGACACGAATCACGCTCCCGAATCGGGGGGCGTCCATTTCCGTCTCATCGATCCCTTGCCGATTCCGGTACGCCTGCTCGCTCCACTCTTTCCTCGGTTTGGCACTTCGCGTCCTTCATGAGGGTGTTTGTTGGTTCGTTCGCGGGTTCTCTGTCACCCTTCACGCGTTCCCGTCTCCCCGTCTTCCCCATCTTCCCCGTGGCAGGTCCTTCATGCGTCTCTTCTCATCCCATGCACACACCTCCACCTTGATCGCACCTTCCCCTGTCCCTGTCCATGAACGGAGCGAAAGGGATAACAACGTCAGCTGCGGTACGCACCCACACGTTGCTCGTGGCAAACGATAGATCATGAGTAATGCAGCACTGTTCAGCTTCGGGTTGGCGGCCGAACTCAGTGGATATAAAATCAATCTCCCGGGAGTGCACTTTCCCCGGGTCCTCGTCTACCCTGTCTCCACCGCCTTGCTTGTCGAAATGCAGGACGGCATCAGTGTTGGTCAAATAGCGCAAGTGGTGACGGCATTTGCTACTCTCTCTATTTTCTATATTGCTTCGGTTGTTTTTATTTATATTTGCAGGAAAAAGGGGCAAGCCTTTGCGTCCCCTATCGCTTTGGGTATCTTTGTGATTTCGGTCCCGCTTGCGATGCCTATTCTGGGAGTTTGGCTACCCGGATTTATGTGGGCTGCACCGGCTTTTCTCCACATGCGCTTGCTGACTACGGAGGAGTATTTGACATTTTCCCTTTTCCTCCTTCGCCTCTCTTTTCTTCGTTCACCCCAGTCATTCTATCTCCTTTCTTTATCCAACACGAGAAGGTCTTTCCAGTCCAGAATTCAGTTTCTCGTTCCTCTTTTGCTCCGGCTTCACCTTCCAGCAGGCAGACAGCTATTCCGAGGGTGGCACGCCCCAGGCCCTGTATTGGCAGGCAAGTTATTAGCTCACTCCTGCTGACCAGCTCAAGCTTGAGCGAACTGTACTAACAATGATCAAACAGCCCTATCAAGCTCCTACCGATACGCATCAGTCTTACGAACCGCCGTCGCACTGCTTGGGATCCGACGCGTTTGTGGAATGGTGAGTTCGACACGGTGGCGCTGATTTTATGGCCGGCATCAACGCGCCGGTCAACTACGCCGCAGCTCTGAGGAGGTTCTACCCGTTGCTGACTAGAGTCGCCTTCTAGCTCAGGCCCATCAAGAAGAGCGTGTGTAGGGTCGCATATAACTCCTGCCGCTCGATGTTTGGACACCCAGTCTCTTCCTTCCAACGTCCGACGGTTCCAGGACCCCGGCGATAGGGTTCATATCCCGAATCGCCTCCGGGCAGGACTCTACGCCAAAATCACCCCCCCGCCCGCGTTCCAGACCGTATTACCGAGCCCACCTCACGCGCTTCCAGGTTTCCCTGGTATCTTTTGCCATTTACGAGAAATGCCCTACATGCGTAGTGGCACGCCGAAAACACCGGCTGTCGTATTTAATTATAGAAACTCGGGCTGTTACCGCTTTTAAACGGAGGAATACTGCGCGGTCCGGTCCGGTCCGCACGTCGTGTCAAGGACCGTGACTGTTGGTGGGTGACTTCCCGTGGTTGGTTACGGACTGGGCACGTGCTCAAAATGGTGACCCACATGTGAGGTTGGAATCCAACCTCACATGTGGGTCCTGGATGGGCGATGTTATTGGCTCGCCAATGAAGCGAAAACGCCACGTGACGTGGCGACGACGACGTCCCACTCAGGTTGCAAATCACATCAAACTCCAAACTCCAACATCAGTTTCTATTCGCAAGTCGAACTTTACCATGACCAGGTCCGCTACGACGCAATCATCTGTTACGCGTCCAGATGACGCCGAGGCAGTCGACGACACGATTGTTTTTAAGCCTGACGTAGCTTTGCAGCTCAACAGCTTCCGCCAAAAATTCAACGTCTGCACGACCGATGAACAGCTCAGCTTGTGCGTGCAGAAGCGAGACGAGTTACTCGGCCGATATAATGAAGTGGATATCCTGGCCACCGCTTACGAGCGTATTATGTCGGACGAGTGCAGCGCGTACAGACAGCTGAAGCAGCGGCGCACGAATCGAAAATCGCCGGCAGAGCAGGAAGACGATGAAAAGGAGTGGGGTCGTTTTTCCGGCGCGGCCACAAGGGGATCCAACCTTCTCCCTCCGCTGAAAGAGGTGGTGCGCTGCTGGGGTGCCGAGATTGTCTGGCACTACGGTTGGCCTTCCAGGAAACAGAAATACTTGGATAAGCTTTGCGCTGCGGCAAGGGCAGTCCATGAGTGGGAGAAAGCAGTTGTTGGTCTTAATCGGTCGATACTCTCAAGGACTAAGGATCTTCGGCGGTTCCCTGCGAAATCGATCAACCCAATTGAGCCAGCAGATCTAGACCATCTTAGGGCTTGGTCGTCTAAGGATCCAGCTCCGGTGACTGCTCAAGACTTGACGGATGCCTTTGGGTTCGACAAATATGGTCTCATGGTCCACAAGGAGTTCGCTGTCGGCCTACCTGAGTCCGAAGGCGCCGGTACTACGCTGGTGCCGGCGACGCCGGAAGGCAAAGGCGCCGACGCCGCAAGGCCGCCAGGGCAGACGCCATCACAACCCGATCATGGGGCCGTTGATGCCACAATGCCGACCAATCACAACCCATCCACTCCTGATTTAGAGGAGGACACCGCCCCAACAACTCCAGAGGCTTCTTCTCACTTCCCGACTAAGATGTCACTCCGCGCACGCAAGGGGGCGAACTACCACGTGCCTCCTACAGTCCCAGTCCCAAGAATCAAAGCCAAGAAAGCCAGGCTTGCCGCTCCAGCCAAGTCCCCGAAGACCCCGTCACAGTGCTGTCCGGACAACGTCCCGTCGACATTCCTGCTGGCCCTTGACGACCTGCCTACGTTTGAGCCAGAGGCGGTAGAACAACTCCAACCACTTCTTCCGAATCTCTGCGGCCGGCATCTCCTGCTATTTGCAAAAGCGACGTCAGCCATGGCCCTTGCCCAGAAATCAGTCCCAAATGGAAACCAAGAGAAAGCGAGGACGGCAACAACCCTTAGCGCAGACCGCCAACGCCGACGCGCCGACTCACTAGAAGATACGCCGCCCGCATCAAAAAGACCCCGAGTAGACGCAGCGAGACCAGATGTTGCCGGAGACCGGCCCGTGCATGATCAGACGGAGGATGATACCTACCGGAAACGTACCCTTGCTGAGCTTCAGGATGAGGATATCCCCGTCGAGTCATGGGAGAGAAACCGGGGCGCTATCGACGGAGAGGTGGTTCGCTGGTACCCTGACCACGAGTTTAACCCACCGGCACAGGGTGAGCTCGTCTTGGAGAACAAGCAGCTAGCGATCAGCGCGGCCGCAATCGCTACCCAGGAGGTAAAAGGCGGGATGTTCCGATACGCTAAGACGCTGAACGAGGGCTTCTTTAACGCGGGAGTTGTGGATCTGCCACCAGGTGGCAAGAAGCAGATCAAGAACTCGCACAGGATGTTTATGACCTTTTTTATGCATACAGGCCGCGTCCTCGTCAAGGTCAACAAGACAAGGTTCCGCATCAGCAAAGGTGGTATGTGGTTCGTACCACGGGGTTCGTTTCTCTCTTTATCTCGTTTTTTACGCGGTTACTAATAGATGGAAACAGGTAATTGTTATAGCATAAAAAATGACTATGAACAGCCGGCCCGGATCTTTTTCTCTCTAGGCTGCCAGGTCGCACCGCAGCCGGTTGAAGAAGATGAAGATGAAGAAGATGAAGAAGATGAAGATGAAGAAGATGAAGATGAAGATGAAGATGATGAACAGGAGCTGCCCGAGGATGAGGAATAAGGTCCCAGCACCTCGTAATAGTTTTTTGTTTTCGTCTTGTCTTGTCTCGTGGATCAAGATCCACACTTATCTAGCCTGTACCAAAAATGCTTGAGCCCCGAGCTTGTCGGCACATGATAGACGTTGCTAGAAAAAGAAACTTTGTACGGGGTTTGTGCTCCGGTGTGGTTGACTGAAGGGGACTGAAGGGATACTTGCGGTATAATGACGGTGCAGGGTAGGACTGAGCCGCGCTCAGGGGGGCGAGCGGGGACTCGGCCGCATCTCCCCAAGGAGATAGATATAAGGCTCTGACTGCGCCTTCGGTCACTGCAAGCGCGCCCTCCTTTCCGGTCATTCGTTCCCGAATTCCGGTATGACCTTCATCCCAACCATCTGCACTAAGTACAGCACATGCCGACGCGCCTAAAAGAGCGTTTTCGATGGGTGTTTGTCCAAGGCACGCGTTGACACGGACAAACTGTGGTCGGTGCGGCACCGCGCCAGAATAGTGGGAGATTTCCTCTTATCAGCCCCTATCCCCTTCATACACTTTGCTTCACCCGACTCGACTCTGCGCCCAACACATCCGTCCAACTGTGCTAAGACACGAAAACGATCGCGACCGTCCTTTCACCTCTCATGACGATGACAATTGCTGTAGCAGGACTAGCTGCTTCGACAATGCTGCTCCATAGTCTGTGGGTATGCTTGAGGACATTGAGGGAGAAGGTGTATTCAATGAAGCGGATAGAAGGGGGACGACCGCCGGTCGGGGGGGGGGGGGGGGGGATAATGAGTTTCGGCATGTTTGCTTAATGTTCAAAGGCTAGAAGGAGGAAAGTTGCTGCACGACATACTCGGGATTTAAATGCACGCTAGGATCTGAGATGAGTTAACCATTCTTGAGGACTTTCTTATATCCATGGATCTGAAGTACCAGCGACTTGATGGCAAACAATCTTCGTCAGAGAAGCTAAGACGAATTGATGCATTTAATGCGCCTGGTTCGGAACTTTTCTGCATGTTGCTTTCAACGCCGCGCAGGTGGTGTGGGCATCAATTTAGCGACAGCCGACACTGTCATCATTATGAGGATGGCTTTTCATTGCCTTCCGCCACGCCATGGCCTAGAAGCGATTCCATAAATATTGACACCATGCCGCCACTGGATGGATATCGAGCACCGAGTTACAGGCCGTTGCAGATCACCTGCATAAAAATCCGGTGATGTACTGAATAGTGTTCTGGGGGAGGATAGAAAGGCTGCGCGAAAGCAGAGAACTGGCTGGCTTTTCGTCACCCTTCTTCGATGAAGTAGGTTGAACGTCAATTCCGTCGACTTGCGCGTCAACACAACCTAGTAGCTAATAGCAGCTAGCACTAGGATCCCCATCACCCACAGCTGCCGTGTCATCGCCCTTCTTGACAATCTCGAGTGCCTGCTCCAGTAGCACGAGCGCCTCCTCAGACGGAACCGGCTCGCCTAGAGTTCTCTAGCCCATCTTCTCGCCCAACTTGTCACGTGGCTCCTTAATCATCTTCTTCCAGGACATCTGCAGGCTCTACATCAGTTCTTGCTCTTCAACATTATCATCGGCTACCTTCGCCACCTACGAGCGTGCCGTCGCCTCACCAAAATAAGGTGGTCATGTCAGGATATTGCTGTCGTCTCGTGGGCTCTTTGCTTGCCTGTGGTAATCTGCCCCGATATCATCCGGCGGCTCGTTGCCTCCCGGTCGGGATGGCTGGCCACCACCGGCGGGGCCGCCCCATGATGGCTCGATTGAGATGAGGGCTTCGGTGGACTGCGGCGCGGTGGCCTGCGTGGTAGTTTTTAATTCAGGTGAGTTATCATCAGAGGTATGGTGGTTCCGACTCGTTTGTCATAGTGGGTTAACGGTCACCGCGTCGGGGGGTTGGTTTCTCAGGGGCAGGCGTGGTCCACACCCCTACGCTAGAAGATTCTCAAGGTGAAGATGTCCTAAAAATATGCACTATTACACAATCGCACCAAAGGCAAACCCCGGGGTGGCCTTAAAGTTGTACTTGGCGAGGGGGGATAACGTTTTGTTTAGATAAAGCCCCTCTCCTTCCTCGTGGAAACGCCAACCGTCCCTCACCTCTCATAACGGTTTTCCATTCCACTTCAACCTTATTCGTCATAACCTGTCCCACTTGCACACACATCGAAATGGCAGATACTCACCCAGTTAATCTCCCGCCTGCTGGGAAAAGTCGAGAGGGCCTTAACCAAACAACGCCCGAGCACCATTCCTACTCACAGATCTCCGGAACATCCACCAACCCAAACACACCTAGTAAATATGACGACTACATGGACAAACTTCCGGATACACAGTTACCGGGTCCTGTTACGGAAGGTGAAAAAGAAGCCCAGCGACGGACTATCTAGGAAATGGCTTCCGCGTCAGGGGGCCTTAGCGAACGTACCGGCTACGGTAATGATGGATTAATAGCACCGTGTTCCGGAGGCGGCAACCATGATTGCATCACCCAGCGGACCCTCTTCTTCAGTATCGACGCCAACCGAGAGGATCTGCCCCCCAGCAAGAAGAGGAAGGCATTGAGCCGATCAGCTACTCCGGACGATGATGCGAGATTCGCGCCTTTCGATACAACCCATACAGACAGAGAATATGAGACATATGGAACTGCAGCACTCTCTAGACCGACGAAGCGCAAGAGGGAGGAAGTGATGGAGGAGGAAGAAAAGGACGACGAGGAGGAGGAAGAAGCAGAAGAGGAGGAGTGAATCACCCGCGTAGGCTGTTATCAACTTGATTGATATGAGATCTTGTACACTCAATAGATAGGCTTAAGTAGCGTCTCTTCGCCAGCTTCTTCCTCGCCCTACTTTATCTTTCCCTCAGACACTATCTATGGACTAAGATTCCCCGATGCAACTGCAGATTAGCAGAGTACCGAAACGTCCAGAGCTGAGCATTTGCGGCTAAGAGGAGTGGGCCTTGAAGTTTGGGAAACAACGCGGTGGGCATCCCGTTGCAGTGAAATTGGCTACATGTCTACTACGCTCGAAGTTGGTACTCTGGCCTGCGGTTTGTTACATCCCACAGGAGAGAGTTCATGCGGGTTCTCTCATGCAGGACATGAGCCTAGCCGCTTGTCGCGGCGCACGATGACGAGACCCAGTTCTTGTCCCTGTGGGATGGTCCCCAAATGCATATTACGCGCGGCGGTGCGCGTTGGGAGACGCCCAAACAAGCTTAAACTTGCAAAATTCCAAAGGCGCTAAAGTCAAGAGGAACGGCCCACGTGAGCTCCTCGGAGCCTCGATACCTCGATCGCACTAGAATCTTCGCCAGCTACCATGCAGTCTACCTAAGCCCTATTACAAAGTTCCGTCTTGTCGTCTAGACCGAGAACGAGATGATCGGGGATAGTGGTACAAGCGATGACGGCGAAGTGATACGGGGTGGCCTTGCCACGAGAAGCTCGGGTTCCATCGTGATAGGCCGGTCGTATCTGGACTCCACCTCGTCTTCACTCGACATCCTCAGGTTCCTTTGCCGGCTAGGCTGTTGCTTGACTGAGGACTTTCGGAGGTGTTGCGTCAACCCAGAAAGACGGGCGCGTCAGCCGCTACCATATACACATGTAGTAGCCTCGGACGGGTAGTGGGTGGGGTTACGTCGTTGAAGGCGGTGGGAGTTCCAGACGGGAAGTTGTCGTTGTTACCAACAGACTGCCCCAAAGTCAGGATGTAGATTTTCGCGTCGGATAGGCCGGCGCTGCCGAACGCGAATCAGTGCGGTGTTGAAGCGCCAGGGTACAGGATTGTCAGTGGACGGAGGACAGCGCGGGACATGGGAGTGCGGTTGAGGCTCGCGACGCAAAGCGTGCCGGCCGAGCCCAAACATGTCGCCCAGAAAGACCCGGCCTAAGACTCAGAGTGGACGGCGCCGCACGATCTCTTTGGGGTTATCTTCGTAAGGTCCAATTCTTACCCCTTGTGCCAAGTTTGGGCCCGTAACTCAGTGGCGAGGCGCGGTGAGGACGTGCTGGACATTGTTCACGTGACGTCCGGGGCTAACCCGGCCACGCAGCAGCACGAGCTACAACGGCTCCTTGTACACCCACCACCGGTGGCTCACTGACGACGAGGTTTGGCGATGAACTGGATGAGCAGAATAGGGGGCCCGCATGGAAGAGGTGCACCACGACATACATTTTTGACATCACGAATCTGCAGACGCCCCGTCTTCCCTGCAAATAGCGGCGGAAAGCACCGCCTGAACCATGCAGTATCCAAGACCGGTGCGGGGCCGCTGCCTTACCTTCTCGACGGGCAGAACCGTGTTCTCCTAGATGCAGCACAGGTTCAAACCCTACCAGGCATCTAGGTTCTGAGGCTGACTAGTTTGACGGGGGAATACCCACGCAGATGCTCAGCGGCAGCACCATCGAGAAAAGCTTCATAGCAGCATTCTTGGCCGGGGAACCGCCATTCAGCTACCCCAAACTCGGATGCAACAACAATGATGTCGTTAGGAGACACTGTCGCCCACGGAGACGCCGGTACCGGCTTGGGCACCCACGTCCTCTCCCCCAGGACGTGGCCTTTCTTCTCTCGGGTGTGTACCGAGCCGTGGCAGGCGCTTTCTAGGTATCTGGGACTCATTTAGGCGTTGTAACACATTGTGGAGGGTCCTTTAACACTTCCACACCTTTGTCATGCACCTGCGTGTAAGGGTTAGGGTTAACGTACTTTGTTTACTTTACCCCTGAGGACGGTACACTATGGTAAGGCGTCAGGACCAGATAAAAAATGATTAGTCTCCAATGAAATAAACAAGGTGCAAGTTAATTGTGTATAAATATCATCATCGCGACTACCATAGAGCCTTAACAGGGTCACCGCGTGTGATACCTGGAGCAGGCGGTAACAGGGTACCAGCCTTTCGGTACGAAACCCTAGCACACGAACAGGCCATCCAGCTCGATTCCGTGGGACGGGCTGCGGTCATAAACGCTTATGTATATCTAGAGGCGCTGTAGAGGAGCGGAGATAACCGACTCGTTGCCCTGAGCGTCATAGTTTGTGATCTTGGGTCGCGAACTGTGCCTGATCAGCGTAATAGCAGCTTCTCATCCAGCGTACCCCATTTTCTAGCTTTTGCACAATGGCCCGCATGACGCCGATTGCCAAGTTTTTGATCCAGGGCTGTGGGTGCTGATTTGCAACTGAGATGAAGGATATTGGAAGCATCGAGGCTCTAGCAGATGCGTGCCGTAAAGTTCTCCGATGAGCTCTTTGACAAACTTTAGGGGGTTAGAAACGCTATGGCAGGTGGATCACACTACATTGGTAATGGCTCTGTCGCTGGTGGTAGGATTAATCAAAAGGAAATATAGAGAAATGGGCTTGGGGTAACATATAAAAATACGTCAAAATCATCAATTGCACCGCGCGTTGTGTTCTGACTTGGCAATGAAAAGGGGCTGCTTGTTTTCAACCAGGACTGTTTTTGCCCTAGAATCAATAAAAAGAACGATTGCCTTTTATCCGTGAACCTGATTAGCGTGGCACGGCAAAGTCCTAAGACAAAAACAGAACCGGTCTGTCTATCCTAAGGTATATGGCACATCAGGGGCAAATGCAGGGTCAAATTTTGTTGTTACTTATCATTTACCCTTAACTTCTACATCATAGGGGGCCAATTCCACCTCTACACGACGAGCAGCAGCCACCACTTTAGATTTGCCGCAGGGCGAATAATTCGAGAGAATTCTAGGAGATATGTTAACTAAGATCCAAAGCAGGTGTTGTTAGAAACACCGCCAGTTTGAATGCGAACTGTTCCCGGCCATTTGACACGGGGTACACAGTAGCTTGACACAATCATCGGGTCATGTAGCGTAAGATAAGGGTAACCAGAGACCTATCACAGTTCATAGAATTTTAATTTTGAATCTTCTCGAACCTTTCGGGCCTCGTCCCCACTGCGGGGTACTAGTCGTGTTGCAACTGTGACACAAAAGACGTACAAATGTACGGTTGATAGAAGAGACTCACACTAAACCGCGGTCGGCGAGGTCTTCACCCAGTTGTGGTGGCTGAACCTCGAAGGCAGCCGAATCCCGCAGGCCTTATGAGCGGAAACGCGATTTTCTGCTCAGGCACAGTGATGCCATGCAGCTCATCGGTGTCGCGCTGTGGTAGCACCCGATAAGATTGGCTAGTAGAGATATTTGGGTAAGTAGTGGAGGGGTGATACGGTTTCGATTTTTGGGCAATATTGGAAGTTGTCAGGTCATGCTGGGGAATAGAATCGCGTAACGAGGCTGAGCTATAGGAATGCTGGGAGATAGTTTCAGGAGGGAGTATGCAAGGATATTGGAATCCGAAAACTTCGATTGTGGGAACGGAGTTAATGGGTTTGGGAGGTTGTTGCTGCTGGTGAGTTCGAAGGGGAGTGTGCGAGTATACCGGTGTAGCGTGGTTATAGCTCCCCATGTCGAGACATCAGTGTGCTAATGCGACGATTGATTTTATGAAAACGTGCTCTGAGACGTAGTGAGCGAACTAATAAAGCTCAACAGCGGTCCCAATTTTTGGCCTTAGGAATTCGGCCCATTTTTTGGCCCGCTCGCCGAGGCCCTAATCTAGGTCTCGCATCATTTACTGCTGTAGGCGGTTATGTAATTAGGAGGCAACTGTCAACGGGCAACGGAATTAGCCGGATTGTTTTAGTGGTGGACAGCGGCCCCGTGCTCATTTACGATGAACAGACGGCAAGCTATATCGTCAACTGAAACCGGTTCTTTTAACTACATGCTCTTGTTGCGGTGACTAAATGAAGGAAGGTCTCGTACACAAGAAAAGAGCAATTCTAAATACGCTCGGTGAAGGTCGCTAAAAACGACTGTGTCTGGGCTGCTCATCAAGCAATCGCCCGCGAGCCTGGGTTACAGTCCTCCATCAGTCTTAACGCATCTGCTTGTCTAACTTCAGCTTTATTGTGTATTTGTATAACTGGTCTAGCGTATTCTTATCACACCTCATCGAACCATTTATAGAGTGAGGCTAGGTGCTTTTCTGGGCTTCGACTTAATGCCGTAGCACGACGTACAATTAGTTTTTATCGGAAATAGCATGCGAGTCCCGCTCCTTAAGTACTCCATTGGGTTAGGCGTGGCCAAAATCTTGTCGCTTGTGTGCTAGATTCGGAACAGGGGTCTAGTTCAAGGCCGACTAGTATGTGATGCGCACCGGTCCAGAAACTTGGACGGGCTCTATACACTTGGCGGTGTGGGGTGGTCCCCGCACATGACGACAAGTGTCTGATGGCCAATGGGGCCCAGACCCTGTTTTGGTATACTTCAGCTTGGCAGAATATATATATGGTTTAGAACTTGGCTCAGAAGTCGCAATCGACTCCAGAAGAATTCATAGTCTTGGTATTTCAAAACGTTATACATAAGAATGGACTCCAATTCGACCCATGGAGCGGTAAGAGCTTTACTGCAACCCACACCATAATTTGCTTGGCTGCTAATACAGACCTTAAAATTAGCCTGATACTACTCCAACCTCCATTCTAGATATTCAAGTAACGATGTATCAAACTCTCTGTCTAATGCAACATATCTACAATTCGCTGAGCACACATAAATGCTCCGCAAGCGCATTCGAAATTGCATATCGGCAAGAGAAGCAGAAGCTCAGAGACCTTCTAGAGGCAAACAAAGCTCTAGCCTTCCAGCTCGATCAGGAGAGAAAGACCCGCGATGACACAAATCTTAACAACACAGGTATTGATAGCGAGACGCTGCAATGTCGAAACTCGAACCCGAAACCGGAGAGTCATCGGTCGGATGACGGTGAATCTCGAGTATTGCAGAGAGATGACTCAGGAAACAATGCAAATGATAATCAAATTGCACTAAAGCGACTAGCTAATGACCTACTTTCCGGGAGTGTTAGAGCTCCCTAAGTCGTTAAGCAGCGTAACGATGAATCAATGTACTGCGGTACCTCATCAGTTCCTTAGATAACACGATACAATACAACCGATTTCACAATCATCTAAAAATCATTCATTAGGTGTCTGACAGACATCTTTCGAGCTATTCGTATACAAACCAGAACGAGTTGGAGACCATATGGCATAATAGCGACGGTAGTAAATATATACAAGACGCTGCACGCCTAGGGGGTTGGCACGCATCTTCTGACACATAACTTTACAGTATATGGCTTCTTAGTGCAAAGGAACGTGCTAGAGCACGTGTGCATGGCTAAATGCATAAATGGTCCGTGCACCACACGAATTCGGCAAGCTTTCGGGCATGTACTGACAATATCGAACGGCCCCTTTCAAGGGAGCCGTAGGCCGCTAATTAGGGGGGGATTTCTCAGTCTGAATGATCTATACTTAATCTCTCATTTCTCTGGCGCGTTGAAACCGTCCACCAAGTCAGTATAAACATTCCGTCTGACTCCTTCACACAAGACCAATCCGTCCCGTTTTGGCAGTTTTCCTAGGGCCTCGACTACCCGCTCGTAGTTGCCAAAGAACTGATGGGTCCTCACATCCCCAGTCGCGGTTTCCTCCATCATCCCATGCCCCAGAGTAACTCCCCAGAGCTCACCCACCTTGATCGCATGAGCATCAACATCTCTGTCCCTCTCCAGCAGAACCGAGTAGACAGACCCGGTATACTCCACCTCACTTCCCGCCACATGTTTCGGAAATACCCAGCCCTCCTTCTGCGATATCAGGACTGGATGCCACGGAGTAACGAGCACCCCTTCGCCCACAAGGCATAATCTCTCTCCTTTCACCGGTGTCTTTAGCACCTCAATTATTTTTCTCGGCCCTCTGGGTGTCAACACCATCATCTCAGGTCTCAGCGTGCTAATCGGGATGGCATCGCCGTGGTCATTATTCAACCCCGTTCCTGTTGCAAGAGACACCATCGAATCCTCTGCAAAGCAGGGGTTACTGGACCGGTTATAAGCTTTCATCTGAACTGTTCCCAGATATTGACTCCGTAGGCTTGGTTTAGGTGCTGGCAAAGAATCAAACGCCTTGTCGAGACTATCCCTGCATCTGATGAACAGGGGACTTTCTTTTCCGTACATCAGTGGCCCAGGATCCTTGAAGCTATTACAGATCTGTCGCGCGTGTGCACACGCCAGACTGGGGAAGTAATGCCGGCCCCACCGGCGGTAATAGTCTTGATTGCTGAGTGCCACGGCAACCTGACCTGTGCGCATTGGTCCACAGAGATCGTTAATAAGGGACTGACAAAAAGGGTCGGAGGCGTATTCGGGCGCCGAGGCAGGGAGACTGGCAAGAAAAGCGTCAAAAAGCTCAGTAATGTTTTTCGGGAGATCCAGTAAGTTCATGTGCTCCCGATCAGGCTGAAGTGAACTGAAGGAAGAGAGATAGGTTATAAGAGCGGAGCGGGAGACTTGATAGACGATTTCTGATGGGGTAAGGGACAGTGAAGGCTTGCAAATGTCCCAAGTTGTTACGATAGTCTCTTTTGTGCGCTCGAAACGTTTGTATTCGAGAGCAGCGGTGGCTTTTAGTGGTTGTCGTTCCACAATGCTAGCTGATCGGCTGCTTTTGAATCCAGGGTTATATCGTAGATAAATGTCGCGAGGATGACCGTATTGGATGTTGCCGAGAGAGATTGTCAACTGCATGGTGGCATTGGGGCCAAAGCCCTCAGTTCGAATAGGCTCTTGCTTCTCCACGGACTCTCCGGTCGTTTCTTCGAGGCCCAGAGTCGCCGGGTAGCTTAGCCGCAGAACGGTATTTGTGGCATAAGTTGATTGAAGGTTGGCGACCGCATGAACGAAAACAGTTCCCTGCTTTTGTCAGAACGTCAAAGCTTATTTTGAGTGCAGAGAACCTACGATCATTCCAGCATCCGGGATAAACGAGTAATTGCCGCCCCCAATCTCGGCAATAGACTTGAGTAAGCCGGATTTAAGCTTGTATCCGAACCCGAACGTGTGAATTGTAGCTGGGAGTGGGCCCATGTCGCGTAGCATTGGGATATAACCTCGTGGAGGGCACCTGACAGAAGTTAGTTATTTAAAACAATATGTGGATTCGCAAGACATGCATGTAGTTTGGTATACCGTCAGTAAGTACCATAAGCGCCGGAACATTTCCGGTAAAGGGCTGTGTATTGAAAAGTTCAATTCCTTTCTTGATTCCGGCCCATAGATTTGTGTTGCGCACTGGTTCCAGATTTTCGATCTCTATTCCCGTCTTTCTCTTATTTTCTGGCTCCATCGGCGTAAGTTCCTGGACGAACTATTCCATGAAATGTGAGCTGCAATTCACTACTTCCTAGGGATAATCTCTCACCTCTACGTCATCGGAAAAAGTGACGATGCCTAATCGATCGCGTTCGTTCAGAGGTTCCATTACGGTCCTGGCGGCATGTTTCGTGAGATCCAAAACCGATAGACCGTTACGTTCCTTACTCTCTCCAGGTCCACTCGGAACAGGGGCCTCATCGGACATGCTGGCGGAAACATCGATGACTAGGACGATGTCGCAAGGGACATGTACGAGATTTGGATCGAGGGGCTCGCTCGGTGGTCGGATTTTAACTAGGAGACCGTCCTCCGAAGGAAGGGGGTAGACTTTTAGCTCTGGCTGTTGATCCGAGAGGGGTAATTCCCGTATTGGCAGAATCCGCTCCCCATTTCCATAATTGTCCTCGCTTTTGGGGTAGTCGATTTCATCGTAGCCGATTACTGTGTATTCGCTATCCGGATATTCGATGTTCGTGAGTGGGTTCTCCATTGTAATTGGTTCGTGGGACCTCAACTGGTTAAAACGCGGTAATAAGAATGTAAGGCTGTAATGGTTAAGCAAGATGGTGAGAGGGACGTGTGGAAATGTGAAGGTTATATACCCAGCCCTTTGAGACCGAACCCTGTCATATTTGGTCGAAGCGGGACGTGGGAGGTGCCATTTCACTGATATGAGGACCGCGCAAGCAGCTAAACTTTCGCAAATGTCAAAAAATGCGGTTAGGGCTCTCAGCTCGTTTCCCAGCACACGGATTCGTCTCGCTCTCGGGAACGCGGTATCAGCCCAGTGACCAAAGATACTTGGATTGAACATGTGGCAAACGAATGGGATTAGCTTGACTCCGGCAGGTACAATGCGGCATGTTTATGGACGGACCAGAAAGACAGTGACAATTCCTATACACGCCGTCTGCAAATAGAAAGAGGGGGGTGCTGGACTTGGCTTTTGACAAAAGCCCAGCTACAATGACAGAATAGCCTTAGGGTTAAAGGCCGCATCGGACCACTATTCCCTCTTTATGGCGTGCCCGATGACCTGGGCGCGAATAACAGTCAGCAAAATACTATGGAATCGAGGACAGCAGAACCTCCCAGAAGCGGCGCCGGCCCCGGATGTTGAAATATTTGTATTTCTGGTGAATCGCGTGTCCCGCACCACCATATCTGGCGCCCGCGAAAGATCTGGAGGTTGTGGCTCTGTTTACCTAAGTACTGGCACAGGAAGGGGACAAACTCATTCTCAACCGTGGAGAGAAACTGCACCGAGGTCTGTTGACCTAGCCTGTCACCACCAGTCCCCCTTAAGGGCTTCTTGCGCTAGTTTTACATCCAGTGCCCTCCGCTTGTAGGTCTCCATCTTTACACTCTGGTCTTCCACTTCCTCTATGTCTCCATCCACCTTCGTTCTCTGTCCCTCCGCTCTCTTTCGCACTTCTTCCCTGTCGATATATATCACCATTACACCCCTGCGCAGCGATATTTGGAAATGGCCTTCGCCGAACTCTTTCACTAGTAAGTCGGATAATACTTGTGGTTGAATATTTTCGGGGCGCTGAGCGTAGACGACGTGCGTTGAATCCTCCCGGAGGTATTTTAGCTTCGTTCCGGTGCGATAGGGCATTCTGAGGTGCTGTGATGCTATAGACGCTTGGATCAAAGTTTAATATTGTTGTCGTTATGTTAACGCATTTTTGACATCAGCATGGCAAGTTAGGCGGCGGGCAAAAGTGAACATAGGTAATGGGCAAAAAGGCGTGTCTGGTTTATAAAGATATTGTAGAGGCCGTGCACCTTTTGATACTCAGGGACGGATCTTCTCTCTCTTACGGTTCCTTCGAACTGAAGTGCTCGACTCCAGCATACCAAGTATTTGCAGCAATAGCGGTCGCGAGACCGACAATGTTGTGAGTCGCAAAGTGACTTGGCACCTTTCCACCACGACCCGTAGGTCCCGTACTCGCCTTGGCTTTGACCGAAAGCCACATGGGTCTGCCGGTAGACAAAGACATAGATGCTCGTCAGGACCGGCTTTAGCGTCATCTCGCCGCGGCCCACCAGCGCATTCTGGAGATCAATCGCCACTAACCCACCTTCCCATTGCTTGACTTTGGGATTGTCTTCATTGGCTACCGCGAAAAAGGAGGCTACAGCAGCGCCATCTGGGTCAGCGATGCAGCCCCCCCCCCCAGCCTCCTCTTTGAAATAGAGGCCTTACTTTGGGGTGGTAAACTGGTCCAGAAACTGGGTCGGATTCTTCCCCGAAGAGACGCCTCTTGGGACTGGCCAACTTTCGGGCTCCTTCACAGTGTGGACTCGCTCTACGGCCACAAAGGTCTCTCCGATTTAAGACTAACCATTGGACGCCTACGCCGTGCTTTACGTTCGCATTCTATTCCATAATTATCCAAAACGTTGCCATGCTCGCGGACTCGGAGTTATTGATACCACAACTAAGTGAGACAACACCGTTACTTGAGGGAACAGTTGAAAAACGACGCCACACGCTTAGATTTTGGCCTCACCGACTTCGACTGACCCTCAAAGTAGGCCCTTTAATAATTATTCGTATACCCACCACGAAAAAGGAGACCCGATAAATCACAACGTAACTCCTAGACCAGAGTATAAAACAAACCTAATTCCTCCACTTAAGTACTAGACCTGAAGCTTAACGTTTCGAGGCTGAGGAAATGTGGCTTCGAAAGTATCACTAATGATGAAAGCCATCAATGGTGCGTCAGGCGCCGAGGCAAAGACCAGCATCCAAAGATGATGGTATAGCGGAATCGACAACCTGATGGCCCGGCACCCCAGCGGGATACGTCAAACTCGAACTGTCCGGTGGCACAGCGAAGCTATATTTTTAGGGTTTCCTCGGCGCTATCTCCAGCTTTTAGAAGCTGCTAGAATATTCTTCCGAGCAAGTGGATCGTAGGGTTGGAATGAACCGTTTTTAGACCATGCATGTAATCTGTTCCTCTCGGGATTTTGGTGTAACGTAATTTCCTAACTCCGGTTACTGTAAATTTCCAGTTGGTGAATTTATCCGCTAATCGCGCGCTTAAAAAATTGCCTGAAAGGATGTGGAATGACTTTTGCCGAGATTTTAGCTTGCATAACTGACATCGCCGCTACTCCACTCTGCATAGCCAACAAACAATAATTTTTAGCACCACATCGATGTGTGTTACTCACAGCCGCCAGTATATATGGGATCTAAACCGCCGTTGAACGAGAGAATGATCCTCGCAAAGGCCATCAGCACAACAAACAACCACCGAATCAAGCATGTCTTACACAAACCGGCCCTTCTCCCATCGGAATGGAGCGCCACTTTCTCATGTAAGTAGCTGCATTCTATATTTTGAGTCGTACTCAAATTTAGATAGGGCTCCTCTACTGTGCCCTGGAGTGGTCCTACCGAGCTGCTCGAACACATTGCACAACCCATCAGTGTTGGTGATTCGAGACTGCACATTGCAACAGCGTCTATGTGCCAGATGAGCGAGTGCTTTTCGAGTATAAGTCTTGAACACACTATGACCTTGACATATCTGAGCAATAACGGTCAAGTAGCAGCATGTTGGAGGGAGCTGTTTTTTGGTCTATATGAAAAGTATGCGGAATTGGAGGAGAGATATGAGGAGGCCTTGGCTGCTAATTTTCAACTGGAAAACGAAATTGCAGAGAAAGCTAAAACCATCCGGAGGAAGGACGATTTCATTGGTCTCTTTCAAAAGGAGATCGATAGACTCGAGGCACATATTGCAGTGGCTCGGCGAGGGTGTGAGACCGATCAAGTGGGGCAAGCAAGCTAAATGGAGAAGATCAAGGAAATCGTTCTAGGTTGAAGTAGCTAATACATTTTTCTGCTAATAAGCATTCTTTTCGGTATTTAAGTAGTAGCGAAAAAGAAGGAGCTTGTTAAACTTCCCACCCTTCGCTCAGTTCACCCACATTGCCACTCTTATATTTCCTGGGACGGAAATCTAACTCCTTTATCGAGATGGTATCATCAACTCGATCTTGAAGCAACCTACGTATCTCATCACTTATCTCATTGTTTACACATACTGACTCAAAGGTAAGTAATAACCCATGAGAATTTTCCAATCGATTCAAGGCAGAACTTACAACAGATGACAGTCCGGCCTTTTCGTTTATTCATTTCAGATTCGATAACTTCCTTGCAATCTATAGCCTTGTAGTTCATGATAATACGACGCCCAAACGGTATGCGGGCCTGCGGTTGCGGCTGGGTGTATTTGCTTGGCTTTGGAAGAAAGCCGTCCAAGATAAAAACATGAATTTCAAGAATCTTAATCATGTTAGAATTGGCTCCATGAATAGATTATCTAGGTAATTGTGAACTTTACCTGGCCGGTATCTTCTTCTAGAAGTCGATCCAGTCTATTAGCCACCCAACCTGTCTGTACTATTAGAGAATCAGCATATGCACTTAACTAAGATAAATGGGTGACTTACTCTCCGAATCGACTTGCCAAAAAAGCGCAATCCTCCTCGTTTTAACTTCGCATTTAAGGTAGCCGTCGAGAAGCTGATCAACGTAAGACAGTTGCCCTGCTATTCCTACACCGGTCGCGAAGAGTAAAACTGTCCCGTAGGAGTCAAGGCAGAGCTCTTTTCCATATGGGCCTTCAATGACTGCTCTCATACCAGCATCTCCACGGAGATAATGCTCTTTGTGCAGAGCTATCTCTTCAGGGCCACGAGCGAGAAAGTTTTCCCGATGCATGAAAAGGTGCTTCGTAAACCCTTTTTGTTTCTGAACAATAAGTACTGCAAAATAGTCATCGTTGTCACGATACCACCAGGCTATGTAAAACGGATGAAGCTGAGCAAAAGCGGTATAACTTACCCCTGGTACACAGAGGTAAATATATTGGCCCGCGCGTGGCTGCCACGTTCTTGCCATCCTAATATGTACGTGAACAGCATCTGACAACTCGATATCGTCTCCATTTAAGTTTGGATATGTTATGCGGCGTATTATTGCCCGAGGAAGAGGCTTCTTATACTTTACATTACGGTAGAGTATCTGTGCAAATCTGACGATTCCGCCGAGGATTTGAAGACAAGCGCCTACAAAAAGATACAGTGTAGGAGATGCCTGAAGTGGTGTCGGTGTATGAAGGTATATGGCAGCAACAGCTCCTACGCTAAATATGAGGTGGGAATGAAAGAATATCTCGTACCACCGAGGGCGCAAAAAGCCAGACAGTAGAATAGACAGAAAAATTGCTGCTGCCTGAGTTGTGTCAGCATCTTAGTCCAGCTGCTCAGATATGTTTCTTACCAGAAGACCAGTGATTTCTGACAGAGTATCGAACCTCGGATGGTAGATAGCCCATGCTGCAGCAAAATGGATAATTCCCTCCATAAGCGCAACTCTCCCCAGCCATCGATGCATTCGTGCGTACGCCCGTAAGCCAATGCCGCATTGACTTGCTACAATATTCATCTGACCTCCTGCAAAAAGTGGCATAAGATTAATCACAGAGAGCAATCCAGACCGTCCGACGAGCCCAGGTACATCTTTCACATTAATTGATAAAGCAAAAGCATTAGCTGATAGGAATGCGACGAGAATCAGTAGGTCAAACCGCGTTGTTTTGCCAGATATACTAACGAATCGGGGTATCTGTGGGTAGAACAGGTGCTTAAGAAAAAACACTTTTCCATGGGCTTGAACGACTCTGCCTATGGAAAAAATGACGGAGAGTAAAATGTATGATGCTATGAGGCTTCCTAACGCAATAGCGTACCAAGCGGTGATATGCATGATGATGGCGAGGTGAGAAAATTTGGCTCAGCAGCGCGTAAAGGCGGAACTCTAACTTTAAATACAAGCGCGAGGACTAAAAATGGACCATGGTACAGCCACGCCCATTCTGGACATGCCCCAGTTTTTGGCCCAAGGGCTAATCGTATTTTAACCCCAAATCTCCAGTTCGGCGTCAGTCCATTCAAGATATGGCATGGCAGGTAAAAATGGTCGTTTCAAAACCAACGGCAAGAAGATACAAAAGAAAGCTCAGACGAAACCTGGAGGGTTTGCTGAGCAAATGCTACAAATATGGGGAGCTAAAAGGTGTAGAGCTGGCCTTGTATATTGATTACACGGAGAAAGGGGAATTCGTATCCTACGAATCAGACGGGTTCTCCTCCCACAGCAAGATTTTAGAAAAGGTAAGCGAGATCTTCGGCGAATACTCACAGCACGAGCTGACCTTGATCAGAAGCTGAACCCTAAGTCCCGAAATTATACTCCACGAGACGTAAAAAGCAAATTACACGTAGACACACCTGACGCCGATGCCGAGAAAGGGACCAAAAACCGAGTGGGAACCGCAAGAAGGACTAAGACAAGATCAGTGCAAGAGCCGACTGCAAACGAATTCCCGGAGTTTCCGGAATTTCGGCTGTCGATACTAGAGCAAGGCCGTGGTTGATATGTCAATAGAGCACGCTGCTGAAGGATTCAGCCTGGAATTCTGCGTGACAGATTAGTAAATGTATTGCAATGTGTCTAGTATCCCTCACCAAAACCCGCTATCGGTCTCGGCATTTGAGCACTTATGATGCTTCAGATTTGCCGGCCTTTGGCGCTTATTAACCGTCAAACAGCCTGTTCCAACTGATGGAATATCTATGCATGTTATTACAAAACCGATTTCCTCTGAATTCTCTCCTGCGGTCGTGTGGCGCACGCGCTTGATTCCCAGGAAGATGGCAGGTGACACAAGCATCTATGCAACCCGGCTATGTTACCCGGCAGCTATGTTACACGGCGGCTATGCCAGCTGGCGGCTGTGCGACCCGGCGGCTATGAACCGTTGATGCGGGGGCTCGACCCATTGGAACAATTGGCTTACCGGGAAAAATTCTTGATTACCAATCACAATACCTTGTTTTGACGTCATTCATCTATTCGGCCAACGCACGACGAAGAATGTTGACTAGGAATTGCGTTACAACCCGGTAGGAAAATTACATACCACAGTATGCGGTAACTGATATTAGGGGCTTCAAACGTGGGGCTTGCACGGGGTCCCGTATCTGGGTTCCAACATGAAAGGCTGATGAGCAGCATGGGCTAAATTCAGACCACAGATACGAAGACAGCCTTCCATCGCTAATTTCGGTGTCTGTTGTCTTCCCATTATTATCCTTGGTGGCTCAGGCGTGTTAAATTTGTCACAGAAGGCCTAAATCTAGGACCTACTTTTTAAGTTTGCGCCTCTTGCCGAGTTTGTGATTTCACTCGCATCAGTGATGAGTCCCTCTCTCGTGATATCGCGTTAATATAAGGTCGCCGGCGTCGCCTCCATGCAAAGTCTGGGTTTTCGTCAAACGAAATTTTATCTTTCAGCAGCCTGGCCAACATCACTACAGTAACCTCTGCTTCGACGGACAATATGAGCTTCCAATCTGATGAAAGAAGTCCAAAGGCAGTGGTCCACATGCCTGAGGCAATGCCGCCGGCTGCGCAGATTTCTAATACACATGCTTTCAACCCAACCGGCGTTCAGCCTACAGTTAACCGCCAGAGGACTTCTCTTGTAAGGTCAGAGATCTCAGGACAACCGGTAACAAGCTATTCTCCCCCTCTGAGAGAAAGCAACTAACGATTAACTAGTGTACTGTCCCGGCCAGGAGATCACGACAAGAGGATCCCTTGGGCTACGATTTGATGATTGCGGCCCAGTATATTGCATCAGCACGCCAGGGACTCACCTCGTTATACGGTGCTCTCAATGAGTCGATATCGGCTCGCAATTCTCTTGAGCGCACATCGGTTCCTACTCAGAGGAAACTAGAAACATTGACTGCAGAATACGACAACTTGCACCAATATTGCAGAGACATCCATCAGCGGTACAAAACTCTTCAGGATCAGTACAATTGCGTAACAGCCGATCTTGAAAAGGCTAAGGCAGGCCAAGTGGAACTCCAGACTACGAAAGCCGAGCTTCAGAAGACTAAAACCGAGCTTGAAGAACTTCGAGTGCTCAGAGAGACGGTTGAAGTTGAGCTCCAACGGACACAGAACGAGCTCACGGCACTTTCGGATTGGAGAACTCAGGAATGCCGGGAATACAACAGCATCATCGAAACCCTCCGACAGTCCGTTCAAGAAAGAGACACTAAACTGACAGCGATGGAAGGTGATCTTGAGCGGGAGCTGAAATACGCTCTGAGAGCCATCCAAGACAACCAAGCGGCGGAGGCTGAGGTCTCAAAACTCAAAGACATCATTGCGACATACGAATTGCGTATCCGCGACCTTGAGGGCCAGAACCTCAGGGCCGAGGAAGAAGTAATGAGAAAAGTTCAGCTTGGGGACCCGCTGGAAGATGAGAACGCCAGAAAAAATATTCAGCTCCAGTCCGAGGTTGAAAGTCTGAAAAAGAGTTTGAGCGATGCGGAGGAGGCTAGGAAGAGGTTGGAAGCAGACGAGACGCGGTTCCGAGATGAGAATGCCTCACTCAGTCAGCAGCTTGGGGTCGTGAAGGAGGTGCTTGCTGTGAGATTTCCCGAAATTGATATTGATGGTGATCTGGGAAATCTCTCCTCGATCATTGATAAGAACTTGGGGGCGAGGGGAAAGAAGAGGAGACGATGTGGGAAGTAAGGTTTTTGGGGGGGGGGGGGGGAGTTGGCGTTGGGGTTGGGTTTTGAGTTTTGAGTTTTGAGTTTTGGGGAGTGGGCACTTCATTTGTTGCGAATTGTTCTCAAATGAGATTTTTAGTTCACTTTTACTTTTTTGGAATCAGGAATTATTTGGACATAGAGACTCATGATCCGTGGCTGCCTCAATTCAATAACATACTTTCTACGTATATGTATTTGACCTGTCACAGGTTGTTCAAGAGATCTGATCTAAGCGGCTGTGTTTCTTTGAATTCCAAACTCCTAGTGCAACAGGCCATTCTCGCTCGAAGATCTATTTCGTGGTTTCACATTGTTATTTACTCTGTCCATTTAGAAGCCTTAATTTACTTGAGCTGGAGCAAAATTTTGCTTGCTCTTTCGACTTAGACAAATCTTTTTGTTAGATATCACCCGTTTATTTGTTAGGTTCTGCGTATCTGGTTCCACAGCACTGCGTAGTGGCCCAGAACTGGGCTCATTGCCCAAAATTTGGCCAAGGAGCTAAGATGGTTACCTCTCCCGTTCTATTGTTAGAAATAGCGAACTGCTTGCCGAATCGACCGGTTCCAATGCAGGCAACATCGCTGTGGGGGGTTGGTGAGATGAACCCCATTTTGGTTTCCGGGTAAATTTATCGATTAAATAGATGTTTTCGGCTCCAAGTACCTGGGTCCTTTGACTCAAGTGAACACCGCCAACCTAGAAAGATGCGGTTATAGGCAAAATTAACCACTTGCTACACAAGGCGGGGGTGCACACAAAACACGCCGCAATCACCCCACATTCCTCTGGATTCTACACTGTTCTTCCTCCTAATTGGGCAATGCTAAAATCCGTCTTCGGTCAAAAAAATCTGCCTGTCTACTTTCAGCTATGCAGCATCGGCTACCACCCTGACAGCTTGTGCCCCTGCATGTTCGTGCTCAGCCAATGTGTGGATAAGAATCAATTTTTGGTCCAAGTTCGCGCCGAGGAACACTTCCCATGCTGTGTCAGAGCCAGCCACCATGTTCCCGACAACGACTGTTCGCGAAAATTGAAACTGGCGGCAAAGCATGACTCGACAAGCCCCCTGAACTCATTCTATAATTTGCCTATCGGCCTCCAGCGTGGGGCGGTACTTAGCACCTAGGGTTGTGGTGTTCCTACCTCTATGGAGAATTTTTAGACAATGTCTCTATTTCTGGATAACACTCCATCTAATGATGAAGAAATACCTGTATATGCAGCGATTACACTAGATAAAGACGGACCACCCACCTTATCCTGTCTCCCAGAAGTGTTAACAGGAAGCATTACTGAGTAGATCAGTCTTTGTTAGCATGGTACCAATTCTCACAAAACAGGAGCTTGAAATGCTTGGTTGTACTCCAGATACGCCAAACACACTCGAAGCAGCCGGGGCTGTCGCTAACTGGATAACACCGGTTTTGGTTGTTGGGATTATTTCCATCGCAGCCATGAGTACGCTTGTTATGCTACGGAAGGTTAAAAAGATAAAACATTATCGACTGGCGCGCGAGAAGGATCCTACGCTCTCATGGGTCGAGTTTTCACGTAGATGGAGACTGAGCCCAGCCAAACGGGTTGAGGAAGATGAACTTCAACGGGCTGCCATGCTTGAGAAAGCACTAGCTAGGAAAGGGGAACACTTCATGGACTGACGACTTCAAAATGACAGAAAGTATTGAAATGGATATGCAAATACAAGTGTCAGAAATTTATCCTTCCTCACATTCATAAATAATATCTATCTGATATGCCTTGCTGGAATCTGAGGTGGTTCCTCATCGCCGCCTTCAATATTCCGATTGAGCTTCTGGAAAGTAATGATTGCCTGCTGGAGAGAATCCACGACGTGTCTGACTTCCTCCAAGAGGTAAATGCTTGATTTGTTCTTTCTTATCTCATATGCGAGCTGCTGCCGCAGTTGGCCATTTTCACGGGTTTTCTGCTCAATAGTTTCGGAAATACTTGTTATTGGCAATCTTTTAGCGGCTTGTAGATTTTCCGGAGTTGCTTCTATAGCAACAGAACTCCCCTGATTTCGAGCAATCTCGATATCAACTGGGCTGAGGTCTGGGGGTCCATCATTGCTCTTTAGAGGTTTGCTTTGTGTTCGTTTGTGCTTGAGCATAGTGTCGAAATGGACTTTTGGGCGCTTTTTTTTTTTAAAAAAAAAAAGAAAGAAAAAAAAGAAATTCTTCGTGCAAGATTCTGATGTGCATTCTTATTGGATTAGTCCGTTGGTTCGACGATTGCGGGCCTTCTTTTGGTCGCCCTGGACAGAATATGGGACCCAGCGTCCTTGCTGCAAAAGCCCAAAAATAGTAACACTGGTCTAAAAAGAACCTGAACGGCATCTGCAAAGCCTTCTCGGTAAATGAAGCACAAATTTCCATTTTCCTCCTAGTTTTCTGGAAATATCCCAGGCTGGAAGTATAAATCACTGGCAAACCGCATTCGACCTTCTATACCCCGATCCTTGCATCAAGCCATCTTCTCCAATCCTTAACCATCTTCCCTTCTCTCCGTACCAAGAAAGCGCTTTGAAAATGCAGTTGATTTCGATCTCACTCGTCGTAGCGACGAGTTCCAAAGCCCTAGCTCTTCCTGGAATCTTCGGAAGAGCACCCCCTAACAGCTCCATCCATTGCGTATCCGCTGTAACACCTACAAACAGCCCCGCTTCCTCTGATTCTGTTGCGGTCACATCTGCTCCATCAAGCACCGAAGGCCCGAGCCTAACTCAACAACTTCTGCAAGCTGCTAGGTACGCCCAATTTCACGTAAATCTTGTTGTAGCTAACCAAGACATTTAGTACTGCTGATCGTTTCAAACTTCTTCCCAACGATACACAGTTTGTCTTTGACTTCAATCAGCGCCAGAATGGTTCGGGCGCGGGTGGTGAGCTCATCTCCGCCAACCGGAAGACGTTTCCAGCTTTGGTTGGCACAGGATCAGGAATGGTCGTTGGCCGCATCGGACGTAAGTGCTCTTCACTACGTATGTCGTGACGGATGCGCAACTAACCTAAGAAGCTTGCGGAATGAACACATTTCATGTTCATCCTCGATCAGCTGAGCTACAAATAGTTGTCCAGGGTCACCTAAGAACCGAGATGATCCCAGAAAACGGCGTTTTTAACAACAATGGAACTCGCCGCGTCATCAAGAACGAGGTCGGACCTTTCCAGATGACGCCATTTTACCAGGGTTCTATTCACGTGCAGTTTAATCCAAACTGTACGGATGCAATATTCGTTGCAACTTTCGCCAGCGAGGACTTTGGCACGGGACAGGTACTCGAGGAAGCCTTCGCATCCTCAGACGATGTAGTTTCCGCATCTTTTGGTCAGATTGTAGCTGGAGAAGATATCGATACTATCCGTAAAGCAATTCCGGCTAGTGTCGCGCTGGGTGTAGAGAAATGCTTAGAAGACTGCGGTATCCAGAGGAGAATACGGTAATTAGCCAGACCGTTTCTAGGTTCTTTTTTTTTATCAATCTATGTATCATTACGGATAGAGCTAAGGTCAAAAGTGAATAATGTTTGGTATTTGCTGAGGTAGAGTGTACTACGCAAACTTGTAAATCTCCTCCACGAGGATTCCCGATGCCACCACGATGCATCCACAGAAGAAGATAATACGACCTGGTCTATAAAATCGGGTCGTCCCGGCCAAAATAAGCCGGCCCGAAGCGTTACGCTTACATATTAGCTCCTCAAAGTCGGTCTTTATCCCATCCCATCTCTCTAAAGCTGGATCTTTATTTGAATATCTCTATAATGATGTACTAGGCTGGTGAGGAGTAGTAAGTTAGCGAGGCGACCATGTTGGGCGGTGCTTCCTAATGAGACTTAGACTAAACTTCAGAGCTGACCTAGCAGGCCGCCAATCAGGTCACACCAGAGCAAGATTGTAAAGCATCAGGAATGTGCGCCGAAGGGCTATGCGGAACCTTGGTTTCTCATGTAAGCAAATATTTACTGTGCGGCTGAAATATTTTACAAATCTTCACAAAACGACTTGTGGTGCAGAATTATAGATGTTTGTTTTTTTCAAATGGTTATACCATTCACAAACGCTGTCTATTATGGAATTTCGACGATATTACGACTTATTGTTCTCCCAACGCTAGCAGAAGATCCCTCAAGATAATATACGGTGACCCAGAAATTTCGAACGTAGTTTTGGTATAACCTCTCGCGGATGGGACATAGGAATGGCTCCAGTTCCCTCAGAAGATCCGTTTCGGTGATGCGTAGATTCCAGTCCAGTGCTCGCAGTATCTGCCCTTCCATGCGGTTTATCTGGGCTGGAGTAAAGCGGAAACGATTATCGATTATACCGTATTCAGCCCAGTCCTTGATTGACAGCCACTGGTCGTTGAGGTACTTGAAAGCCAGCACCATAGAAACGAGGATCAAACCGTGGTTCATATAAGTCTGCTTTCCCGCTTCTAGCCTTACGAGAGCCTTCAGCCTTGATAGGTACACAAGTGCTCCAGTCACGTCTGATGCCGTTAAGCCTAAGTAGCGGGTAAGAGTCCAGGCGAAATCCTCCAACGATCGCACAATATCGTCATCCTCTTCAAGTTTGAGTGACGGTAGGGAGCCGATACTGTAGGCATCCTGAACGATGCGGAAAATTAGACCTTGACTAACCGGTTGCTCTAGAAAAGAGTCGAGAGCGGCTTTGTTGAGTTCGACGTGAGTTGGGCATAGTTGCAAATTCATGTTTGAGCGTACGGCGTGATACGTGGGAAAGATGGCTGTCAGTCGAAGTAGAAGGTCTTGATTATGAGTATGATCCTTTTTCGGGGCTTTCGAGCTTTAAGTTAGTTCTCTCCAGGCAAGCCAGCCATACGAGCTCACATGATTTTGTTGTTCTACAAGATAGAATAAGCGCCGGTTAAAGCGGGTGTCTGATGCACAGTGGGCGGCGTTCAGCGGCAGTGCAGCGCTCCGCGCTTCGCCACAGCCACCATGCGCTACGCGCATGCTTTAGCCGCCATGACTAAAGGACGCAGTTCCTACTCTTGGAGCCAGGAAGCGTCATCTTGCCCTGAATTTGGGACATGGTATCCACAGAACAACATCAAAAGGGCCTAAAAACGGGATAGGCCTTAAACACGGTTCTGTATGATTTTGTAAGAGGACTACTCCGTAAATATCCTAGCACCGAGTGGAAGCAACAACGTCGTATATGCAGATATATAACCTCTACAAATTTCGATGCGAAGCCCGTCACCATACTCAACGTCGACACGATGTCCTACAGCTGGAATACCTCAAACGAGTATACCGTCGTGCCTGAAATGGAATTCCCCAAAACGCACACTGATGTATTCAATTACAAGACCGAGCATCTAACACTCGACAACGTGGATCCCTTGATCTTGGGGATTGATCCCACATGGGATTGGTCAGCAACCATGAATCCGCAAGGGCAGGCAGCAGTACAAGATGATGTCTTGTTTCTGACTGAGACTCAAACTTGCCAAGAGGCGGCACCCAACATTACGGATATCGTTACAGAGCTTCAGCACAAGACAGGGGAGCTCGAGCAGCGAATGGAGGACAGGATCAATAAAGTTGAAGAGCGTATTGTCGAAATCCAGAATGGGTGAGTTTAGGTCTGGTTTTCCGAGCAAAAAGTATTAACAGAAGAGAACAGGCTGGAAGATGAAACTGCCAGGCTTTGTGCCGAGATAAATGATCAAATCAAACTATTGAAGGCGTGGTCAGCCCAAATCAAAAAGTACATCGAAAAGGCGACCCACATACAAGATTTGCAGGACGAATAAGCATTACCTGTATATGAGTGAGGAAGGAGTCGACTCCATGGAGAGGGATGTATGGTTATTTCGTGACTGGTTGACCTAGTAGAATGCAGACGTAATGACTAGGCGCAATGCCGACAACATGAGAGCACGAGGTCCGGCAATATTATTAGCATTTTCCCATCTCTTGACCACCAGACTTAGGTCGGTCATTCTATCTATCTCTGTTTCTTCCACCTTTATATATCTCTTATATCTAGCCAAGACGCTATTTCCGAAACACAATATGAGGTGTTCTAACCCTGATAGCTTTCCCAAGCAAGCGCTTTCCAACCTCGTGCTTCTCCATGCTTAGCTCTCCAAATAGACCGTTAGCCCAGCCGAACCAGCTACGCGTCCAGTCATTGACGTTCCAAGCATTGACACACTCGTGCATGATGCCCGTCCCGGCAGTCGAGTCAAGCAACATGCGCAGCTGCGCCTCAACTGCGCTCTCAACGTCGTCGACGCCGCTGATGGTCTCAAAGGCCGTCATGGCTGCTACGACCGCTGCCACGGGCCACCCCCTACCGGGGCCAAGGTGTGGGCCCCCCGACGACGGAAAGCACCGGGCCCTTGGCGTAGTAGGGGTTTGCTTCGCTCAGCACGAAGCGCCGCGTGTTCCGGTAGATGTCGGCGTGGTGGCGCGATGTCGAGTAGTTAAGCAGCGGCATCGCCAATAGTGAGGGGATGTTGGCGTCGTCCATGGGGTTGGCGCTCCCGAAGCCGTCGACTTCGTAAGCGAACACATCGCCAAAGTCACGGTGCCGCAGTCGTTGCCGACGCCCCGGGGGATTCCCGGAGCAAATTCGCGCATCCGTTGTCGAATTCTCCGCCTTGCTACCCGGTAAACGTTCCACGATGAGAGAAGCCTGCTCAAGGTACTTCGTAAACATCATATTTGCCGGGACCAGGAACTGGTAGATACATGCGTCGTGCGACGGCCGGAAGGCGGTCCGCACCATCCCGTTCTCCTTTAGTCTGGTTACCCAGGCCGTCGTTGGTCAGCGTCTCGCTGCCGCGGTTCGTCCAGCTGGTAAAGGTCCACGCCGACTTCTGCACCTCGCCCGACTTATCGTACGTACCCAGCCGCATAGCGCCCGCAGCATCTACAGCTGCCTGAACAGCATCTACCCAGCCATACTTGGCGAAGAAGGCGGCGTCGCTCGTCCGCTCGTACTTCGTGAGTGTTAGCCTAGTGGAATGCACACGTAAAAGAGCACTAGACTCTATCCTGAAAATGTTGAACGATTGTATTCCTCGGCGGCTGTCACACCCGATTTAGTTTATTCATTGTACGACTTTCCACCTTCCTTTTTGCTAATATCTACAAAACATAAAACCCAAATGTCCGATTCCCGAGTAACATTGTCATTAACCCATTCTGCGCAGCATTTGTGCGTGCCAATGACTAATCGAGAGGAATTGTCGGCGAAATTACTTGGGCATGCATCCTACAAAGTCCATGTTAGCAGCTCTGGTGATGGGGCCGCCGAAAGGGTATTATGATCATTTCGACTCCTTACAAGAAACCAAAGTCGACAAAGGCCCAGTTTGGCTAGAAGGGCAAACATCTGTGATACCTGGCGTCGAACCCCACAAACTCTGGGTGCTCCTCGAAGCAGGTTGGATCCCCCCGTTCGAATCCTGTCCGCGGGCACATTCGATAGACTTCGATAGGTTTTCGGGACGGGGCATCCGCTTGCGGCGTGGAAGCCATTTCGAGATCTTGACTGGTTGCTCTCAGTACGCTCGGTGGTTTAGAGTAAAGTGATTTGAGAAAAATGCAGGCCTTTGCCGCTTATTTCTAGTAATCGATCCTTTAATCATCCTCCTGAAGATGGAGAAATGCTTCTTGTGGTGACTAATTACAACATACGTACTGTAGGATGGGAATAGTTGAGTGGTTGAGTGTGTGGAACACAGCTGTATCAGGTGCTTTGAGGCTACTTCTTTTGCTCACGATGTTTCAATACTCTTCAAGCTAGAACCGGGTCTCCCAGACGTTCTATGCCGCTTGTTGAGCAATCCACACGATTACAGTTGAAGTAAGCTTCGTTTACCTGGAGCTGTACGTCGGACGAGTAGTTGTTGGGTTTGACGGACTGCGTATCGACGTGATAAAGGAAGTGCTATTTATATTCAAAAAGTTTCAGTCAATCGTGAGAGATTTCCGGCCATGCTCATCCTGCCCCTCACAATCTTCCATCAGACGCAGGGCCAGCAAGCCGTCTTCTAAGACCAACCGGATGAAAATGCGCACAAGCTAAGCTGACGAGGCTAGCGGCCATGGTGTTTGCCCCATTCCACGTTAATTAATTAATTAGCTCGTTTTAAACGTGCTTTCTAGACCCGTTGGTCACTCAGATGGGGAGATATCCAAACATTCATGACACATGATAGTTCACCCACGCACAATGATATCGGCTAAATTAATAATTAATAATTACTTGAGACTCAATATACAAATGGGCGCATTTAATTTCCGCGCCCGACAGTTTGGTTCTGCCGCCCAAGAGAATATTTGTGATAGATTAGACTCTAGCGGCAATACTGGTGCTGACCTGCCCACACCTATTCTTCCGTGGTGGTCACTGCGCGAGGTGTAAAAAAAAATCCCAAAACGCGCGGTAAGCAGTCACCATGCCGCTTACTTGTGGCGCCTAGGGTGGCGCATCTTTGATCTGATCAGTCTAGAAGACGCAGCTAAAAAAGAAACGCCTCGTGTCATTTTCAAAATTGCCGTCGGCTATGCGGATGCGGATAGGCTGATAGCACTGCCGCATTGCTGATGAGCAAGGAAGCAACGACTTTCTCGTTGCCGCAGCGGCAGATTTAGCGCCCGGGGCATATCGATTCATTCTAAATTGATTTAATGGGAATGGCGCGGGTTTGTTTTCATTCCAAGTTGACAAAACCAACTTTAGTCCGCATGTTTCCCCGGTTCGGTATGCTCGAATCAGCTACATTTACTTTTATCTGTCATTCGATCTTTTTTTCAGGTTCGAGATAGCTAAAAATACACTCTGGTCCGTGCCATGAATGATCTTCCTGGCAGGGTTTGATCATAGTAT
The DNA here is from genome assembly GCA_030411725.1 of Echria macrotheca. Taxonomy (NCBI): domain Eukaryota; kingdom Fungi; phylum Ascomycota; class Sordariomycetes; order Sordariales; family Schizotheciaceae; genus Echria; species Echria macrotheca. The sequence goes on from MU839836.1 coordinate 970,450, forward strand.
ATATGTGGCTTTCAAGCAGATGGCTCTCTGTTCCACGAACCATGAGTTATCACTTCACTAACAAATGGTCATGGATACTTTCTTTTTCTCTTTAGCGTTTGTACTCTCCTTCATTCCACTTTGGTTGTTGGCCGACTGTTGTTTGTTCCAGTGGTTTCAACCGAGGGAGCGCTATAACGATGATGACAATATTGTCTCAAGCCCGCTCTGTAGGTTTCCATCTCATATTAGTCTGAACTTTTTGATCTAACCACACCAGAAATATTGGGTGGTGGATTTCAAATTAGAAATAAATCATTGGCTAGATTCTGTCGGTATGGCTGGTTTAGGTATTCCAACAAGAAAGGCTCAAGATACTGGTCTGAGTTGAATAGAAGTGTCAATACACTAGTGGGTTACACTGAATTCCTTCGGTTGCAATATCTACTGGCGTTTACGCGCGTTGGCCTTGTTTTGGTACCGTTGCCCAAAATGTTTATTCTGGACAAGTCTAATCCCAATTCCTGGCCTGCAAGTACAAAATGCCTCTAATAGTAGGTCTCTGTACAGTATGTTATTCGTAGCATGACTTTCCATCGTGCCCACAGTTGTAGAACTAGTTTATTCTCTAGGGCGTTAAAAAATAAATAGGTCGATGCTGTTTCCAGTGCTCAATGAAATCATCGCAAATCTCCAACCATTCAGAAAGTTCCAAGACCCGCATGTACGAATTTTCCGTTGTGTATCCAAGTCTTTGGGATATTAACCAGTACTTTTGAGATGCTACTATAGTTAGATCGAAAGCGTAGTAAAATTTGCGCACTGCCAAATAAGGAATGAGGTAGTTACCATTTCGGTTCTCAACCGACACTTCACCCGTAGTTCCGTATTCCATATATAGAAATGTTAAATTTTCTGCAGGAACTTCATGTTTTGCACAGAAGCCATGTTTCCATTGATCGGGGATTGCTCTCACAAGAGAAGGGATAACCAATATTTCAAACATTGCCGGACGAGTGTGACAGTGCGGCGTGGGTATGTCAAATGAAGTAGATGGGGCGTTTACATTCTTATGTTGTGCTTGGAGGGGAACAAAATAGTAGTAGGATATCATACGACATAGGCGTGGGTAGGAATGAGAGTATCGAGACGAGGAATATAACCAGTAAATTAATGAAGGGATTAGGATGATGGTAGGGTACCGGAATATAATATTCAATATCAGGCTTGGCGGGTTATCGTGCGGTAGCTGCGTTAGGTGCGACGACTAGTTCAGCGTTCAATCGAGTTGAGTCACGGACGTAAGCGAAGCACCGCCGACAGAGGGGTCGGCGTCAATAAACAAATTTTTGGTCTTTTTAAGGTAGCAGTGATGTTTGCTTTATTTAGTGAATGTAGGTGAGGCTGTAAGGTCATCAATGACTGGCGTGGCGCTGTCCCCACACTCCTTCAGTGCCGTCCACTCGTTACAGTTTGATCCCGGATTCAGGCCGGTAGTGATAAATTCGGCACGGAACATGTTGGTGTCGCGGGTGTGACTTTGTTGCGCCGTGGTGGGGGCGGATGACGTTCAAATAAAGTGGAGTATTTCGTAAGCAAGACCCGAATCTTTGGTTCGCCCGCTGTGCCACTCTTCCCAAAACAGTGTAGAGCTTCCTATTGGTCCATACCGTTTCACTTAGCCACCATTTACCCGATTGGGTAACCGAGACCCGAACAGCTGGTAATACCGTATGACCCGAGCTATCTCCCAGCGGCTAAACCTGGATTGGGGTGACCGATTGGAGGAATTAGATCGGTATTTGGATCAGTGTCAGACACGAGTACATTCTGCGTAATAGCAGTGAAGTAGAGAAAGGCCCGCGGGCTGGTAACAGATCTAACCTATGACAACCAATTAGGAGCAAGATAAGGCTCATGGCCGCGACCATCCTCTTCAACCCAACAACAAGAGCTTTAACGTCTCAGGTGTTCTGAGCATCACTGTGGTAAGGCTCGATATCGCTGGTCAAATTCCCGACTTCCCGGTGACTACCGTACAATGAGGTCTACGCCCGGGTATGTTACCCGACGGCTAAATTGAAAGTGGAGCTCCGAAGCGTGGAAAGTAACCGAATTGGTTACCCATATGAGATATGAGCCGTCCTGATATTACTTTCGGATAAAGTCGGTTTGGGTTATCAACTAACCAATATCAGCGCTGCAACCGAGGCGAGTGGTTCGGTTCCAAGCGGTCGGGTCGCTTTCAGCGCCAGTCAGTTCCTTGCTGCCGCTGACGTTGTCACGTGTTTGAGATTGTTTGAATCGAGATTAAATGAGAACCACACTCATGTACGGGGTATGAAAGCGAATGGTGCGTAAGCTGATCGAAATGTGATCGATTTAAAAAAAAAAAAAATTAAAATTAAATTGAGCTGAGCTGGTTACACTTGATCGTGATGGTTAGAGGGACGACTTATATAGATGGAGGTTATGTTGGGAATTTGTGATACAGTTAATGTGATATTAATAGATGCCTATATCACGTGTACAATCACTGTCGGATGCAGAGCCAGCCTTGGGCTATAAGTATATATTGCATAGACTTGCGCCGCGAGAATTCTCATCTCGATCCAAGCCATTTTGTTCACCAAGAGCTTTCTCACTACTCTGGCCCAACGGGGACCGAATATTCTGGGAGGGATTGGACAGGTCTTTCGCGTGTGGAAACGTCGACTGTGATCGTGTGAAAGGTCTGAGGTTTACCCAGACAGCTGAAGCATCGAGCACGAGTGAAGACTACCGAGTTTGACCATAAGCCCTTTTCCTTCCTTATTTCGGTCTTTTTGGGATCACTTCCAACTACGAAGATGCGTTCCTTTCCTGAGGTGGTTGAGCAACTCGCGGCAGAAGATCCAAACGGTGTCTGGATTAAATTCCCGAGGTTGAGCAGCGGGCGGGCCTCCTGGGCAGATATCACCTTTGATCAACTTCATCGAGCAGTCAACACTATGGCCCATTGGATCAACGAAAACCTTGACTTCGCCCAAACGAACATGAAAAATCAAGTGGTCGCCTATATTGGCATTAACGATGCCCGGTACCCCATTATCATCATTGCATCCATCAAAAACGGACACAAGGTCGGTAACTTGACTCATATATATATATATATATAATTCTAATACTCTACAGATACTATTGACATCTCCACGCAACTCTTTGGAGAACCACCTGTCTCTCCTGCGCTCGACAAGATGCACGAGACTATTATTCAGCAAGGAATACAAAAACGAAGCGAACCGGCTTTGTACAGAAATCAGTACCTTGAGGGCAGCGCAAGTCCCAGATCTCGACGAAATCCTCAATGATCCAACTGGCAGCTCTTATATCAACTGGAGTATCCAAGATACAAAACCGATTACCAAAGATACGACGTTGATGATCCTGCATTCGAGTGGATCCACCGGTAGTCCAAAGCCGATCGAACAAAAAGCTGGAATCTGGCATATCCTCGATAACAGCGAGATATGGGCACACCCTTCCAATGGGCGGAGATACGTGCTGAGTGAGCTGTATGGAACTAGACTCATCGTCGCCACAGTTCCTTTTTTCCACAGCTATGGCATCAATCTCCTAACGCGGTCAATATACCACAAAGGACCGCTTGTTCTCCTGTCACCCGATAGGCCCCCAACCGTGGAAATAGTGCTGGAGGCAATCGAACAGACCAATCCCTCAGCCATTGTCTCAGTGCCATCTCTTCTGGAAGATATGGTCGCGCTATCCTCCGGCCTCGTCGCTCTTTCGCGGATGGAGCTAGTCTTTTCTGGCGGAGCTCCGCTTGCAAAGGCATGCGGTGATAAGATTGCTGCCAGAACCCGACTGGTGAATTGCATTGGCAGCACCGAAACATACTTCAACTCGAACTATATTCCACTCTCTCGAGACTGGGAATATTTCGAGTGGGATCCTCTGGCTGGAATTAAGATGGAAACAAACTCCGACAACTGCAATTTGGCCGAGATGGTGATCAAGCGCAGCCCAGATATGCTTCATCAATTTGTCTTTTGCAACTACTCTGATAAGGATGAGTGGCGGACCAAAGACCTTTACGAGAAACATGCGACGGAACCTGGGCTGTGGAGATATGTTGGAAGGACAGATGATATCATTGTGCTCCGCAACGGAGAGAAGATCAACCCGGTTCCGTTTGAAAAGGTCGTCGAGACCCATCCGAAAGTCAAAAGCGCTCTCATGGTAGGCACAGAGCGCTTTCAGGCGGGCATCATCATCGAACCAAATGGTCTCGAAATTTCATCTATACGAGAGTATATCAACCTCATCTGGCCCTCAATCGAGCAGGCTAATTCGAAATCTCCGGCGCACGCAAGGGTCTTTGCTTCCATGGTCGCCATCGCATCGCCCGATAAGCCGTTTCGCCGCTCTCCGAAGGGGTCAATAATGCGACGGGCTACTTACCAACTCTACGAAAGGGAGATCGATGCCCTGTACAGAGACAATGCTGTGGATGGGACCTTGATAAACCCGCGGGATACTGAAACCCTTATACGCCAGGCAGTTGAGTCAATCCTCAGCTGTTCGGAGGCCCTCACGCCGGACACCAATCTTTTTACTATCGGCATGGACTCAGTTCAAGTTCTTGAACTCAGCCGTTCAATTTGCCGCCTTACGGGTATCGATTGTTCGCCAAAAACTATATATACCCATCGAACCATAGCTTCCCTCGCTCAAAATCTTTCGCCTCTTCACAGCCACACCTCATCCTTGCTGAGTCGGGAGGAAAAAATGTCATTCCTTATCCACAAATATACCAATGACCTACCGTATTCGTGTTGGCGGGTGGTGAACTGGCCGAAACCTCCCCAAAGCGAGCTTGTCGTCATCCTTACCGGATCAACCGGCTCCCTTGGCACCCATATACTCTACGAACTTTTGAAATCCTCACAAATCTCTCGGATTCACTGTCTTAACCGATCTCAGGATGCCGCCACCCGACAAAAACAACTGCTTTCCTCGCTCCGCCCTGGCGCGCAAATCGCCAACTCCTTACAGAAAGCAGAATATCACACCGCTGATTTTAGCCAGCAGCACCTCGGCCTCACGAAGGCAGTGTATGACGACTTGTTGGCCAGTGCGCAAGTTTTCATACATAATGCTTGGCCAGTAGACTTCAACAAGAGCCTTGAGGAATTTGAAGGAATGATACGGGGAACTCGGACGGTCGTGGATTTTGCAATGGAGGCGAAATTCGATTTGAGGGTTATATATGTTACTTCGGTGGCAGGCGTGATGAACTGGGGGGCTGTACGCACCGAAGTAGGAGACGAACTGGTCATACCAGAGAGATTTGAGCCAGACAACAGCCTCCCTGCGAAGCAAGGGTACGGGGAGTCAAAACACGTAGCGAGTTGCATACTCAACGCTGGGGCAAAACGAATGGATTTGAATATTACCCTGATAAGGTCGGGGCAGCTTTCGGGGCCGAAGGACAGTACTTGGGTTTGGGCACAACATGGTAAACCTTTCTGATTCCTCTCTTTCCGTCCAGAGACTGACTGTCACAGAATGGTTTCCATCACTGATCCGTACCTCCAAGGTGCTCGGAAAGCTCCCCAACTCATTGGGTCAGCACGATATCGTGGACTGGGTCCCGGTTGATGTCGCCGGGCAGGCCGTCTTGGAGTTATCTTTACAAGCCCCACGACAGCTCGGAGAAGTGAATTGCTTCAATATGGTGAATCCTCGGACCGCCAAGTGGGGTGATCTGGCGCTAGAGATCAAGCAATATTTCAACTCTAAAGGTGAAGAGATGGAAGTAGTAACGCTACAAGAGTGGATGAAGGAGCTGAAAGAGGTGGGTATGTCCAAGGATTTAGGTGAATTGTGCCACCAGTACCCGGCTTTTAAGTTACTTGATTTCTTTCAGGGGCTAGAGAATAATGTGGGGAAACTGAGGTTCGCAACGACTTTAGCTGAGGAGTACAGTCCGACGATGAGAAAGTTGGAAGCGACGGATGGGAATTTGATGAGGAAGTGGCTAGAGACGATGTAGAATCGGCTGAAACCTTGCTCTGTTTCCATTAGGTAGTCAATGTCCAGGTATCGAATCGCGCCGCGCTCGCGCGATCAGAAGACGCTGTTTTCGACGCTATTTTCAAAGCGATTGAGCCTGGATCAGTTAGTACGACTGCGGCGATAAGGCTGTTGTTATGCAACCTACTGGCAATTGCAGTTGCCGTTGCCGTTGTTGTTGTTGTTGTCGTGGTGGTGGTGGTGGAAGACGGCGATGGCTTCTGAGATGTGTTAGACCTGGAAGGAGCACCCCCAGCAGGATAGCGATACGCACGGACCAGTAGGGCCTGTATTTAGCCAGTGCCTCAGGGCCATCCTCTCTTCTACAGAACAACCATCCTTACCTGCACTGCTTCAGATGGCAAGGCCTGGCGGCTGGCTTGGCGGCTGGCGGTGGGGGGCCTAGGTGGGGGGATGCCCCCTATCAAAAATAGGGTGCCCCCCTATCAGATGCCTTTATATTAAGATTAGTAGGTAGCTATAGTCGAAACTTGGAGCCCGCCTGTTTCGCGAGAGGTTGCGATCAAGTCTAGTTTCGGACTATAGACGTATTTTTACGGCTGGGACTAAGGAAAGTGAGGGACTTTGCATTGAAAACCAAGAGGAAGTATCACAGCACCGGCAGCGTTGGAGGAAAATTTGGAACTGATAAAATTACATACAGAAAGATATGTAAAGTGTATCCATTTTACATATCATTGGAGTAGTAAAAACCAACGTGGTTGCTCTCCTGAGAAACTGTATAATCCACCTTCGTATCATTTCCTTGAACCGTCCCCGTTATCCCCGAAGTAGGCGGAACTGGTGAATACACATAGTACCCCTCAGTGCCTTTTGGCATCATCTGAAAGCCCTGATGTAATTGCCGCAAGCCTTCTTGAGTAAGGGCGGCCGTAGATGTTGTGGTATAAGTATGCATGGTGCCGCTTACAGCTTGCATAAGCGTTGAGGCCTCGATTTCGGGTAACTGAAAGGGGCCAGCTTCATCGGAGATATTGGTGACGCTCTGAAGACGTTTCTTATTTTGAAGCCTTTTCTTCTCGCCTGGACTATAATTAGCGGAAGTCTCACATTTGAGCTGATACTGACGATATTTGCGCTGCGCATTCCGGTTTTGAATCCTTCGGCGCTCAGCTAGATCGCCGACTTGGGTCCAGTCTTCCGTATCGGTCGAATTTGTCATAGAACTCCCACGTTTGAGATAAAGCTCATCCTGCCTAGTAGCTGTTTTTGATCTTTCTGGCATTGGGCAAGTTCCTGCTGAAAGTTTCTAAGTGATCAAAGAGGAAGCACTAGGTTGGGAGTAGTTGGATTTAAAAGTTCCTCACATCAAGAGGGTCGCAATTCGTGCCGAAAAGGAAGGGAGAATTCTGGTAATATAGCTAAAAGGTCAACTGACCACTGATTGCGATGCGCTTCCCAGCCAATGAAACCAAGACACCTATTTATTTTACCGGTCTTCAGTTTTTCGATATCGTTGGGGATATGCCAAGAAGCCCTTCATTCCAGCTCACCTTATACATACTCTCTATCACAATTTAGGCTAACGCTAGTGAGGAGACCAGATAGATGTAGCACTTGCATATCTATGTCTGTTAATATCAATAACGATGTTGACAATTTTACCCGAAAAATAGGGCGCAGCTCATCGTACACTGAACCAATTATTTGCCCGGAATCTAGCAGACCACGGGGTAATGTAGCCGACCACGGGGTAATGTAGCCGGGCTTTTGCAATACCGAGCGTCACGCGGAACCGGAAGGTTATGGGGGGTAAGACCCAGGCTGTCGGTATCGGGTTTGTGCGGCAATATATTGACGTGAAAGGTAGCTGTTGGCTGTCACCAATCCGGCAATAAGTTGAAAGTCGATCCCCGCAGAGAGCCGTCGTTTTGATGACCACAGAAGCTGTCCATGAACGCACCTTTACGAGCTTTGCCACATGCCCCACTTTTGTAGATTAGATTAGCCCCGGATGTTTTCCCTCGCCGTTGGCGTCAATAAACGGTTTTTTTGATACCCATATAGATACGATTACGAGTAGATTAGATTACGTCCTTACGACGTTTACTCCTGAAACATTCTTCTTTGTCGCTTCTCGCCTTGTCACCTCTCCCGCGATATCCTCGGTCGTGACGCGCACATTCCGACCCGCTGCAATATGGCTACCTTTGTAGTTGGCCATGACGATGCTTTTTCATCGGGAAGCATATAGAAAATTCCGGAAAGTTTGACACAACAATAATCCGCCTCGTGTGCAGCTGCAGGTCGTAAAATACACCTATATACTAGATTCCTTTACTTTCTTGAATCTTCCATCCTGCGATCATCTGGCCATCGCTGATGTCTTCATCCTCTTGCTGCTCTAGCTTCAATCCTAGATTTGCTGCATGTAGACTTCGTAAAAGAGTGATAACGCTCTCTTCTCTCTGAATCGCTTTTTCCAGATTTTCAAGTTGGAGTTTCAGCTGTATGATGATGGTGTGTAGCTTTTGGTTCTCATTCCAGAGCTCTTGATACATGTCTCTCCAAGCCATTGCCTCCTCTTGCTTCTCACCCAAACTGATAAGTGTCGTGGAGAACTTGATAAGCAGGGTTGAAAAGCTGAGGTTTAGTTCTTCGACTGTGGCTTGTGATCCTGAAACTTGGCTGAAGGTTTGACGGTTTAGCTGGACCGGGGTGCGCAACGGTGCCTGGGATACATAAGTTAAGGAAAACAAATGAAACGAGAACAAATACCTCGGGCGAAAGGCTCTGAGCAGCGCTCAATAAAGCTGGGTCGGAGTACGTAGACATCTTCAGAATGCGCCATATACTCCCTTGGATGTGCTTCATCTTGTTGATCATCAGTGGAAGGACTGATGAATATATAACATCAGTTCGGATAACCGTTGCCCGGAGATACCGAAGATGACCAAGAGCTTAACAGCCGGCTGTTCGGATGGAATCTAAAACTGCAGATATGCGGTCATCCTTTCTTAATCACAATGAAGGCACAGGCGGAATTACCGGTTGAATGTCTAGTAAGTGGTGATGTGATTTTTCCACCTCGATCGTGATGCCGTTCCTGCGTAGACTTCTAACCAGTATTTTCCGCATAACAACACATTCTTTTTAGCCGATAGTCGCCCGAACTGATAGGATGTGGGGCGTTGTGTCCTGATTAAGAAGCCAGTCTCTGATTGGCTTACAAAAAGTTACACGTCAATTTCGACACATGGCCCCCTGTGGATCTCATTCACGGCATCCTCCAGAGCCGCCTCTGGCAGGAACCAGCCGGTTCGATATCTCCATGTCTCAAAGAGTTTTGTCGTCATCACCTCTACCCCCGATACCTAGTTTGTACTAGTTCCCCCAATCCTCCAGATATGGCAGTGTAGTGCTGGGGAAGGCGGAGGGAAAGGTGGTACGATATCTTTTCCCCTGACAAAAAGAAAAGCGCGCCGTCGACGTCTTGGTCAGCCCGGCATAGTGTGCACGCAGCGAGCGTCACGCGCGGTTAAATAACTTAATTTATCACTTAGTAAACCACAAATATCTTGATGCACAACCAGACTGATGGGATCGCGAATAGAAATCGACGCTTCATATCACTTTACCAGTATTCGGCCGGTAATTCTTATCATCGGCAATACAGCCAGCTAATTTGGATGTTTGTGTTCGGTGGGGAATGATGACATTGCTGACCGCGTGTAAAAGTACACATAGCTTGTTAGGTCGAAATCATTTTGAACATAAATACCCTACCCCTAAGGTTGATATACCGGCTCCCAACCATAGTTGTTTCTTTTGCATGGCTCGTTAGGTTGACTTCAACTGTAATCGTGTGGATTGCTTGACAAGCGGCATAGAACGTCTGGGAGACCCGGTTCTGGCTTGAAGAGTATTGAAGCATCGTGAGCAACAGAAGTCTTCCCTAAAGTCGCGGGTATAGAGCCACGCCGAGTATTTCTACTTATATTGTACTTGTCGCTATCCGGAAGAATCATTTCTGTGGGCCGCTTTCTTCGAACGTTAGCCGTCACGGCTTGCAAGGACATCGACAAAACCCTAGCCAGCATGGGATTTACCACTTCCGCTACGGCATACCACTCAACTCCGAGTCTAGAGGACGCGGAAACGTCTCTTTCCGACGAAAAACCAGCGAAGACCGGGCCGGAATCCGAGGATGGCAGTTCGGGAGTTGACCAGTCACCAGCAACGTCTCTCGTCTCGAGAGCCGAGACTGATGAAATGGGCGACCCAACTAGGCAACCCTCTCGAATTAGTCAAGGCGTCCTGCAGCCGGCCGAGATCATTGAAATGGAGAACTGGGAACTTGCTCCGGGTCGTATTCGAGAAGTGTCCAATAGAAACCCTCAGAGTAAGTCATCCAAATAGCAGTATTCACTGCCATTAATAAACCCGTCTAGACATTGCGTTTTCCAAGCCTTACTTGTCGGCTGCCCAAAGGATAGTTGGCGAAGATATCTCGATTTACTTAAAGACAATTGTTTCCGGAGCTAAATTACAGATGTTTGCAATGGAGACCAACACCCGTTTGTGTACAGTATTCAGCCCTAAATTACACGTCTCCATAGAGGGCGAGCCAGAATTTCTCATCGGGCTATACGGGGTGTTTAGGGTCAAGCCGGGAGTCGCGTGTACAGTGAAGAACAGGTTGTACATAGATGCCATCCTCCAGGTTATCGTTATTTCCAGTGCATAAGCTAGCTGTCACGGAGCCAAGAGGTCTAGGGAGAAATGGCATTTTCACGAAGGAGAGGCAGAGGCCCCTTATAGTATTAGGTACTAGATTTATTGTATAATTAAAGTACTGATAATATAATAATATTGTAGCTTTAGTTAAGTTAAATATATTTACGTAAATAAGGAGTTTAAAAAGTAGGTTACTTATATTAATAAGTCTTTTTTCCTTTATTTTATTAAATAAAGGATAGTTAGGTATTTGGGGGAAAAAAATAATTAAATATATATATGTTTCCCCCTAATAGAACTTTAGAAATTTACGAGGGGTTTATATATAGATATTTTTTCCTATAATAGTAAATTACTACTTTTTTTCCTTAAAGTCGTTAATATACTAAATCTTTAGCGTTTTTCTAATAACTTGTTTAAGCCGGTATTAAACCGTAAATTTATAATTAACATATTTACTTTTACGTAAAAATTGAAGTTAATTATAATAATAGGCTTATTATAAATAATTGTACTTATATATATATAACTACTAATTATTACTGGTTTTAAAGCCTTTTTATTAGTATAATACGATAAAAAAGTTAAACTTTTCCTTATATAACCGTAGTTGATTTTAAATTATTAGGGTTTTAATACTCCCCCCCTTAAGATTTATTTTGTCCCTAGCCTTTTTCGTTTTTTTTAGTTAATAGTTAGTATACGTTAGGGTAATTAGGCGAAATATAGTTTTTTTACTGTAATTATAATATTTAATTGTTAAGGTAGTTATAGATGTTATTATTATTATTGTAATTTATTTTCCTTTACTATTTTTTTTAATTACTTTAGGGTATTGGCTATAGTACCTATATATACTGTAAGCGTTTTAATAGTTATTTGGATGTATTTTGGTAGTTTATATACTTTAATACGTGTTTTTTACGTTTTTTGCTTTTTTAACTAGGTTAATATGCTATTTCTGGAAATTAGGGTTAAATTATGCTAATTTGGCTAATTTAATTATAGCTTTACGCTTTATAAGTTTACTTTAAAAGTAAAATAGGTTAATATAATTACTGACCTTATTATTAAGTTTAACGAAAAAGTTTATAACTTACTTACTTTTGGTTTTTTAGCGATTTAGTGCTTTTAAACTCTTAAAATAGTAGTAAAACTTTTAAGGTGATTATGTGATTTTATACCGTATATTATTAAGTTATTACGTAGTAACGTTTTTATTACCTTTAATATTAATAATTAGGATTTTTATCCAGTTTTTAAAGTAGATTTAGTTTTCTTTAAAAGTATTTTGCTTTTTATTAACTTTTATTTAATATAATTATATTAATAATTTTATATTAATGCTTTTATTTTTTTTAAACTAAAAAGAATCTAGTTACATATATTTTAAAACTTTTTTTAATTGCTTTTATAAATCCGATTTAAGTTATTAAATTATTTTTAGTACTTATAATAAGTTATCTTTATGGTAAAACTGATTACATTTTTGATAGTGATGTTTTTTTTCCGAATCGGAAGATTTCCCCTTATTGTTAACGTTTCGGTGGCGTTTTTACGTCGACATAACTATAGTACCGAATAGTTTTTCAAGTTTTGTAATATATTACTAGGCTTCCTATATTTCCTAAAGCCAGGTAATTGTTGGGGATAATCCCCGTAGGTAGTCAGTTAGACAGGGAACCCTGTCGGGACACACCTTGACATGGTGCACCCCGACGCTCAGGAACTTCACCTGAGCATCAATCTATGAACTACTACCAGAACCTCTTCACGAGTCACTCAAACCTACGAGTGACACTGTGAAGCCCCAGCTACAACTCCAGACCGTACAGATTAACCGTAACAGTAATATAAGCGTTTAGTTTTATTATTTGCTATTAGTACGCTTATTACTTAGCTGTAACATTTTTGTAATTAAGTTATTATTAGGTCTTAATACCGTCTCTTGCGTTATTTAATTGTATGACGTTATTATTGCGTTAAATTTGGGACTAAGTACCCTTTCTACTATTATTTGGCGGAATTGTGCCTGATCGCAAGATTCGGCTACTTCCTATTATCTCGGTTAATCAAAGTAAAAAGATTTAAAAAATGTAAGATAAATAGGCTTTTGGCGCTTATTTGCTAGGTGATTAAGGAAAATAGTAGGTAATAGTAGGGTAAAGGTAATAGTACTCTGTAATTATTAACTGAATCTTGCAGGAGTAAAACTTCCAGGCGAGGGGGTGGCGATACCGCCCCTAATGACTGGCGCGGGGCTACCGCACCCAGCATACTCACTAATCACCCTCTCATTACAAGTAGCGTTTTTGTTAATAAGTAAATTATTGGGTTTTTATAATATAATTAGCTACGTTAAATAAATAAAACTTTTAACTAATTATTAAAAGTATTATACTATTATTGTAATTATTACTAGAGTTATTAGCCGTTAAAAGGGTTATTATTATTTTATTTCCTTATTAACTTTGTAAAAAAACATTTTTTTATATATATCTTTCTAATTACTATATACTAAACCCTTACTACTAAAGTTAATACGTAATTAAGGTTGGAAATAATTAAGCGCGTTAGGGCTTATAGTGGCTAACTGTATTCCTTAAACGCTATTATGTTATTTATAGTGGTCTGTTCCGCATAAACTAATTGGAAAGTTTAATACTTTTGCGTATATAATCCGAAACGTAGCTAATCGTTAGTTTAATCACATAACTGTCAGCTACGATCCACTACGTGGATCGTACACTCCTTTTTCACAAAGAGGATCTATTTCTTCAAGCTTTTATTTATATTAAACTACTTATATAATTTTAATACGTATATTTTCTCTATGCATTAAATTATCCCTAAAATAATATAATTAATTTAACTTAGTAATAATAGTTTTTACGAGGAGTTTAAACTCCTGGTACAACGCGTTAGTTTAGTTATTAAGATCCAGCTTAAGAAAATCTTTTTATCAAATAATAAATGTATTATACTAAATCTATACGTAATTTTTAAATTAAAGGTAATGTCACGGCCCCGGCCGGTCCATGACCCACTTAGGGCCTTGGGTGGTCTGTGCGCCCCACACCGCACACCACCATTAGTTTAGCTCCAGGATCCAGGCTTGACCTGTTTCCTTCCTCCTTACACTTCTTATTCTAGTCGAATACCACTCCTTGCTTGGACCCCTGCATCCATTGAAGCAGTGACAGGTAAAAGCTTTTAAGGTTTATATATATATTTAAAATAATATAACGTTTTGAATAATTTCGATAAAAAAGATAATAAATGAATAGTAAATATTAAATCCTATATAGAATATATTTTTACTTTCGTATTAAATTGTAAATTTTAAATAGCTTATTAATTATCGGTAATACTGTAAATGCTTTAAAGTAAAATTAGGTTATTAAAAGAATTTAATTAACGTTTTATAATACACTTAATTATTATCCTAATTATTTTTAATTTGAATAGTCTAATAGTACTTAATTCATATTAAGGGTAAGGTTTAGGGTATAGCTTTAAGGGAGGAAAAGCCGAAAGGGGAAATTAGGGAGGAAGAAGAAAAGGGTTAAAAGAATAAATAAATAATCCTATAACGTAATATTAATTAAATATTATATTGGTATAAAGTATTAAAGTTAATATTTATAAACGTAAAGGTTTTAATAATTTTAAAAGATTAGTAAAAAATAAGTTATATTTAATACTTATTTATAATTAAAAGGTAAAAGGTTAAGTTAAGTTTTATATAACGAAAATTAAGTTTTAAACATAAAAAAGTATATATACCTTATATATAGGTAACGTATTTTATATTATTGGGGGTTAGGAAACGTTAAAAGCAAAAGGAAAAATAATCTTTTTTAACGTAAATAAAATAAGTAAATAGGTAAATATATCTTATAAAAGGAAAAGTTAAAGGTTTAATAATCCAACTCTCTTACCTACTTACTTCTAAGTAAAATATTTAATAATTAAAAAATTAATTTTAAAAAAGCTAATTCTAAATAAAGGGAAATTAATCCCATAGTTAAAAAAGTCAATCCTATAAAAATATTTATCTATACCTTAAGAAAACTTTAAGTATCATTTATTATTATTTTCCTAAATAAAAAGGAATAAAAGTTAAAATTATAAAAAGTAAAATCGTTTAAGGTAATAAAAATTTAAAAACGTATAAAAACGTCCGGTTTTTTAATTAAAGATACTTATAATTATACTACTTTAATTAGTTAAAAGTTAAATAAAAGATTAATTATTAGGTAAAAAAAATTAAAAAAGTTAAATTAAAGAACTTCGTTATATTAACTATTATTTAAAAATATCCTATTTGACGATATATAATTTAATAAAAAAATTTATTAGAATCCATCCTATTATTCGTCGCCTTATAATTTATTAAATTATCTAATATCTCTTAAAAGTTCCTCTTTTTACCTAAAATCTAATAATATTTCCTGTTCTTATTATTATTTATAATGTTATAATTTAATTAAGGGTATTTCCGCGGTTTTTACTTATAATTTATTATAAGTTTAAGGTTAATCCACCAACACCCCGTAAATTTTAATTTACTTATTAATTTATATAACAAATATATTATTATACTTAAAAAGTTAGGTTACGTAAAGTTAAGTATCTTAATTATTAATTTTTTAACTTACTTATATTTATATAAATTATTTAAATAAGTATTTATAATATATTTTACTTTATTCTTTTAACATAATTGAAAAAGTAACGGGTTTAAATAATAGCTCAAATATACCGGTTATAGGATTTAGTATTTTAATTAGGGAATTAAAAACTTAATTTACAAAATTAAAATCTTAAATCGAAAAATTAAGTTTAAAACTAAATATATTAAGTAAAAGGTTACTTAATTTAAAGGCTTTAAACTAATAAGCAACTTAGTATCTTTTATGAAAATAATTATATAGTTGTTTTATATTTAGAGGATTACTTTTTAAATTTTATTAAAAAGGGTAAAAAGGAATTAAACCCGATTTAGTAAACTCTTGCGATAAGTTAATTATACAGCTAAAACTATTTACTAATAACCTGGAAAGGTATTTATTTAAAACGCGGACTTTATCTTTCTTAGTTTTAAAAACCTAAATTTAATTAAAATATTGCTAAATAAAATCCAAGATTTAATATAATTCCTTAATTTAAATAAACTTAAGGTTAAGGAAATTAAACTTACTTTTATAGTTGAATATATTCCCATTCCATTACTTTTATCGTTAATTATACCGGTAAACTTACTATTAAACCTTGCTATTAGCGTATAAAACTACTACGCGTTAGTTGTAAGTTGTAATACTTAAGCTATAGGCGTTACGGAAAAAATAAAAATAAAACCTAGTACGAAGTATTATTACTGGGTTATTCCGGCTAGGAAATAAAGCCAAGAAAAACAACGTAAGAAAATAATTAAAAGTAATTAATAAAATTATATATAAAAAAGTAATTAATTTTAAAGCAAAGAGTAAACCCCTTTACTAGTTTAAATACTAGTACTTGCAAATTACTTAATAGGGAACAACCTTACTATAGTAGCTAACTTACGTAGTAGACCGCCCCACTAGGGTCATTACCCCGCAGTTTATAAGAAAAGTGGTTTCGTTATTATTAATATTTATTTTAATACGTAAGCGGTACGTAATAGCGTTTTTGTTAATAAGTAAGTTACTGGGTTTTCATAACGTAATTAATCACATTAAATAAATAAAACTTTTAGTTATTAAAAGCGTTATACTATTATTATAATTACTATTAAAACTATTAATAGTAAAAAGAATTGTAATTGTTTTATTTTTTTACTAACTTTATAAAAACAAATCTTCTTATATATATTTTTTTAACTATTATATGCTAGAATTTTGCTATTAAAGTTGGTACGTAATTAGGGTTGGAAATAGCCGGGCACGTTAGGGCTTATAATAGCTAACTACATCTTTTAGGCGCTGCCGTGCTGTTTATAGTACTTTATTCCACACAAACTAATGGAAAAGTCCAATATTTTTACATATATAATTTAAATGGTAGCTAATTATTAGTTTAATTATATAACTATTAGCTATAATTTACATAGAAAATCGTACCCTTTTTTTTTAACAGTAGTTAACTAAAAATATATATATAATAAATTGTTTTCTATAAAATTAGCTAATAATATTAATTTACCTTTTATTATATTAAATCCTTATAATTTAACAAATTATAAGCCCGGCGCTATTTACTATATAAATGCCTATTTTAATTTTATAAAAGTATAATTTTAATTAAAAAAATTCTTTTATATTGTTTTACGCTATTAATAAACCGGTAAAAAGTCTACCGCTAAAGTAAAAGCGAAGTGAACGTAAATAATAAACTATAAGCCCTATAAGATTTAATATTTTCAATTTTATAATTAATTAGATTTAATTATAACTTTAAACTAAATTATTATAAACTTATAAATTAAGTATTGAATTATTTATATAGTATTTAAAACTTAGTCTTAAGGTTAAGGGGTAGGGATAATTTTACTATTACTAGCGATACCTTCTTCGGAAATAATATACTTAATCGTAAAAGCTTATAAACCTACGCTATAAAATTATTTAAAAGCCTTATTAAATAACGAGCTAATAAATAAGATATAATTATAACCTTTACTATAAAAGCTAAATTATTAGCTTTATTATAAACAGTAAAAAAGGCTTTATTTATAAGCTAACTATTAGTAAATTTAACCGTATAATTAAATAATTACCGTATTAAAATTTAATATAATAATAAGCAAACTATACAATTAATTATAGTAAGATAATTACTTTATAAATTAAGCTACGATATATAAATATTTACAATTACTAATTATACTAAAAAGTTTATTAATAAAAAATTATAGTTAATTATATACCCTTAAGTAAAATAATAGCTAATAAGCTGACCAAGGCCCTTACCTTCCCACTTTACCAACGGTTTCTACAGCAAATAAGGGTTATAAAGCCAAAAATAAAAAGATAATCCGCGTCCCAACCCATTAGGCGTACTATTACGCCCCAATGAATCAGGACGCGGACAGTGCCACTGGTAGGAATCGAACCTACAGCCTCTCTCATCGCTGCTTTCGCCACCCCACCAGCGTATCGTTAATACGCATTGGCGTAATAACGAAAGCACAATAGTGAGATGTGTTACCACTACACTACAGAAGCTATTTTTGTTGAAAATTAAATGACTTGTCTTTAACTATAAGGCCAGATCCAAGGCTCTTAGATATTGGAGGGCTTCAGTTATATAATTAAACTAACGATTAGCTGTGAAGATGCAGGCACCCTGATGGGCAAAGGCCCAAAGGCCGCCAGTGATGCAAGACACCTTGGAGCTCTTTGTTTACTTGCAGGCGACTGAATCAAGTAGGCATGCAACTGAGTCAAAGAGGACTCAGTCAGGAAGATGAAGGCATTCAGAAACAAAGGAATTGGATAGATATAGATAGACCTGGCCCAGCCAGCACCCCGGCTGGGCCAGTACCACCAATTGACGCACAATCTATTCCCTGGCAAAAGACCCAGAATCTGACATTAGCTACGATTTAAATTATATATACAAAAGTGTTGGACTTTTCAATTAGTCCGTGCGGAACCTACTATAAACAGGACAGCAGCGCTTAAGGGATGCAGCTAGCTATTATAAGCCCTAACGCGCCCAGCTATTTCTAACTCCGATTATATACCAACTTATTGAAACTTAGCAGGTGTTGGCAGCTGGTGGCCTGAAAAAAAGTAGGGGCTATGCAGGAATAGCAAATCTCCGAAATAACATGTGTCCGCAGATAAGCGGCGGTTAGGGTTATATATAGTGTTTTGTTTCCAAGATTAGGAGCGGGTACCTCGATGAGTTTTCTTAGAAAGTCCGATAAGACTCAACGCACACGGTGGCGCAGCGCCATCCGCACTAATGACTTCTCCGTGGGAAATATCAAAGCTGGTCTAATGGCCCAAAGCTTGGCACTTAAAGTACAGGCGCAGGGAGCAAGTGAGCCCAAAAGAGAGAGCGCTGCTAAAATAATCATCCTTGCTTGATAATAAGCGAGCGAAGAACTGAGAACATATCCAGGACCCACACGTTACATCGCAACAATCATGCTCTTTCCCTTCGCTGAGGATTATGGCGATCAAATCCACCAAGTCGCATACAAGTACTATTATCCAAATCCAATGAAGATTAATTATATCCACACTCTTGGGAGGTTGTTTGTTCTCGGTAACCGATCTTTCTTAACACCCCAGTAAGCTAACCAGTCACGCTCAGCCGCCACTTCATCGCTGATGCACTTTTCGAGGGCTTTTTGCAATATCATGAGCGCCCGCTGAGTTTGCTCGAGGAAATCGATTACTTGAGACCACTGCTGCCGATAGGCAGTGAGAAGTTGACGGAGTAGTGCATTCTCACAATCAAGCCTGTTGATGCACTCCAGGTGACCAATGATTCTCAGCTCTTCCACCTGACGCGTCAAAGAGTCGATTGCGTTCTTATCTGTCCGTAATAGATTGGTAATATGCCATTTTTCAGTGTCCGGATTCGAGGCCATTGTTGAGTTTAGATGAGACCGCTGCTTGGGGGAGTAAGGACCTAATATATGGACCCTTACATATCATCCCATAGGCTTGGGATAGGTCCCCGTTTTGGGACCAAACCTGAATCTGTGGCCGCCGCACTCGATATAATGTCGCTAGTGCCCTTTTCATTCCCATCCATCAACCATTCCCCAATGCCAAAAGACATGATGTTGCTCTTAGTAACTTCCTTTCTGTCAGGCCTAGCCTTGGCCCTCACACAAAACACGTCCCATTGTACGGATGGAGGACTGGCAACTGGCATCGTGACCACTCAGGATAATATCGCAACCATTACTTCCCAGCCAGTGGCAGCGCCTCAACTGGAGGCCACTGTTCAAATTCAAGTAGGAAATTTCACCGCCTCCGTCGTGGTGGAGTTTACAGCTCTTGATCCTACAAATACCTCCCCTAGCAAAACCACCTCGACCGCGACTCGACTGCTACCGCTACATACAGCACCAGGTGGGGAGAGACAAAACTGGAATAATACTTCCATCCCCACCGCAGTTCCCCCTCGATTCGCAAATGAAACCACTAGGACCAACATCACTAGTAGAATCTCAGGCTCTTTTCCACTTCCATCACCGCTTCCCCCGCCTACTCTTTTTACAAGCGGAAGCACGGTCTCTGGAGATTTAAGCGTACTTATGGCGCATATATTCGTAGTTTTGAATACTCTTTTCGTCTTCGTGTAATGGATTTATCGTTCTGGTCGTAATTCGCTGTTTACTTTCAGAGATCAGAACTTGACTTGTATGGTCATTTAGCCTAGAAAACAGTAGTATTCAATTTAGCTAGAAGTCCTTATTCATGTCTGCAGTAATAATACGGCTTCCGCTCAACTATAATAGCACCGCCTGATTCACATGCGAGGTCAGTATGAGAACAAGACGTAAATTATGTAACTACAGGCAAGGAACTATGTAACTTCTATCTCCAAGCTTTAGGCTTCGCAGTGTAATTGACGACAGGCGGTGGCGGTGTAATCAACCCAATTTGTTGTCTGCTTTGCGAGGATCTACAAGCCCTGGGCGGAAGCTCAGGGAAGTCACCAGGCAGTTCTATTCGGCCACCTAGAGAACTGTGCCCAGGAAGCTCTGCCAATAATTGAGGGCAACCCTTCGTAGTTGAAAGGGGATTTTGTGAATCCGCACTTCCCGTTGCTGAAGTCATGAGATTGCTTCCACCTGCCAACATTCCCGCAGAGTCGGTATTGTAATGGTTAATCTGCACCACTGGCCTAGGGCTAGAGAGTTGCATGATTAGGTCCTTGAACCTGCCGCAGTCATCTCTGGAACAAATAAACTGGTCCACAACGTCATCGGGACCGAAGTTTAAAATCCTAGATGAGCGTCGACGGCGGCATAGCGAGCATTTAGGTCTCTGACGGATATTTTGATATGATACCTGGCTCTGATTTCCCTGTGACTTGTTCCGACGCATTTTGAAATATGTATGAATTGGAAACTTGTTAGACCATTAAGGCACTGAGGTTGCGGATAGTAGAGGGTGTGAGAGATTTTGAATGACACGTTATGTTCAAGACAAGTGCAAAGCGCCGGAAAATGGGAATGTGGAACCTAATTTGGGTCCTTCAATGACCTTCACCTTGATTGGCTCCCAAGGTCCAATATTTGGATACATCAATTCGATCCCATAAATGAATACATATTTGTGAAACCATCCTAAACTAGGTATCAAAAATGACCCAAATGTTGGCCTCGGGGCTATTTTCGGGCAGTGAAACAAATGATTTCCGCACAAACTATTTTTTCACTTGCCGCGACAGACACAGTGCAAACAACCTTTAAAATAACAGCAGCTGGAAGCAAAATATCTTAACCAGTGCCTTTGACGTGTGCTAATACAGTATGTTACTGCAATCTTTACGCCATATTTCAGCGACTTTAATCATCGAGAGAGCGACGCTGTCGGAGAATGTTTTGAGATTTGTCACGGCCCTGAGGTCAGGTGCCATGTCATGTGACCCCGCACAGGCCCCACCCTTGGGGGGTATAGATAGATTTCCTTGCTGGTTAGGATCCTTCCACCTAGCAAGCTTCTTATTTTCCACAATACAGCCAGTTTGCCACAAGCCTCGCCTTTGTGACCCTGCAACCGGCTCGGCCGTGACAAGATTAAGACTTTGAATACTGATTATGAATTGAATTGTGTCGTTTACTCCCAAGTCAATTACCTTTCGTACCTGGGTGGTACAGTCGCTATCCCCTCCTGTTCTCTTACCTTCTCCATATACAGCCCTACAGCAGCAAACATTTATGATCTATTTCTTTACATAGTAAAAAGTCCATAATGAGCTCAGTTCGGGCAACGTGATAATTTATAGTTTTGATCTTGAGATGATATTTAGAAGTTTTTCACCGTTTGCTTGAACAGAGGTAAAGAAGGAGCATTAGTGAATTAATAGATAAGAGCGCGAAATCACTTTTAATTATCTCAACATGACTTTTAACTATCTCAACATGTGTGTTCGCAAGCTGTCGCCTTTCACCGATACCGTACCGTCACCTCTTTTAGGTGCTGCAATCAACACAGCCACAAGCGAAATTGAATCATATTTGTGAGATGAGGTTTTGTATTTATTGACTATTGATCCCGGCTCCGGTCGGATCCAGTCTTGTGACATGGCTCCGGAGAAGGTGCATGTGACCTCTGAAGAAGAACTTGTTTGGGTTTGAAGAAACGCCCACAAATCGCTGTCTGCACTTCATACTCATCTTCAACTGTCTCTATGGATTGAGAGATCTGTGCATCTCTATAGGCGTCTCTTGAGCGAGTAACCTTATTGATGGATATGGAGAAGCGACGAAACACTGTAAACTTCATGATTGAACTTCTTTTTAGAATCACTGCACTGCAGAAGCAGGAATGTAAAGGGGGGATCCCCTTCGCATTTAAGCCAAAATCCAAGAAGCGCCCACGCTTTGGGCCCATTTCACTTTAGCACATGTGCCGCAACTACTCGAACCGTCAGAGGTGAGAAGGTACAGTCGCTAGCGAAATCGGCTTCCGCTTTTCATTCACTGTTCAATTGTCTGGGGGCCCGCTTTTAGGCCTCTTGGCGCTTACACCGAGCCAACTCTCACGGTCAAATGTCGCTACAAGACTACTTTTCGGATCGGGAAAATCCAACTCCATCTTTCGGAAAACGTACCCATCCGTGACTCACAACAATGTGTGAATAAAAATGAATCCATACCCCTGTCGGCAAGTCCATACGTCTAAAAGACAAGAGAAGAGTGCACGCGACCGGACGCCAATTTCGCTCCTAACTATACGAGTTTACGAAGTCGATGTAGGAATCTGTAAATATGCTGGCCATGATTTTGTCCCACATCTGTATAGCAGGTACTTCATCACAGGCCCATATTTCGTCCCCCCCACCGCAGGCTAAACCGCCCAGGGTTCTTAACCCAGTTCCTGGCCCCAGACTACCATCGTATTTCTGCCACCTTAAGCTTAGTACCTTGATCCAACAACCCTAAAATTAGCACAGTTTTGGACCCCGGAATCCATATATATATAACATATGAAGGGAACCTACTTCTATGCTCCCTCAAGCTTTAAGAAAACACGTACGGTAAACCGGATTATTTTAAATAACTTGTGAATCTTTATTATTCACTGCTATATGGCCGGATTAGATTAAAAGTAGGGTAATTTTGTTCGCCATGATCGTGAAAGCATCAGATAACAATAACACTGTTCCAACACCAGCCCAGTCAGATAACACGCAAGATATAGAGATACAAAATAAACCTAGTAAGCTCAATGCTAACCTGCATTTTATATACTAACGCTAAAATTTAGCGAAGAAATTAGAGCATTTCCATATATTCCACCTGAAGTTCAGCAGTTGATAGGAGAGAAATTAGACTATAGAACCTTAGCCGCCGCTCTACGGGCCGGTCTTTGTCTCAGTGAAGACTCATTCCGGCGCGCTCTACATGCTTGTATCTGGTCCACAATTTTCAAGCGCAAAGACTTCGACTTAGTTCGAAAGGCTACCCAAGAAAGCGGAAATGTCTTTCTAATAGGCCAAGGTCTTCGTTACCTTTACGAAGATCTTCGCGGAGCAGCTACAAATACCCCTTCTCCAATTAAGCTGCTCTGTTTATGGCCTTCTAAAAACTCGATTTTAAAAGCAAAACGTCAGAGGCGCATATTTAAATTCTCTCCAAATACAGATATTATCCTTCAAGTAGGGCTGGAGTTCGGCCACAGTTATGTAAAAGACCTTGGGGATCTCCTTAGGGAAAATAACGGATTTTTTGAAACTGACGTGCTATATTTCCATGACCAGGAGTGGAAATTACACACGGTGCCTTTAAGACCGGCCCCGTATCTCAGTAATGAGCTATGTCATGATCCGCACAGGTGCAGTATAGTACTAGACAAGGCGCGCCATAAGAATCTTCGTCCTTGGCAATCAGATTGCGTACTTTTTCACTTACAGGATTTGTGGCCTCAAGCCTGGCCAGTTTGGACGTCATGACACTTATGCGTTGTCATCAACATGTTATTATCTTTGTATGTTTAGATTTGGAGAGTATATTCCTGAGAAAATCCGTACTATATGAGTAGTTTTTTATTTGTAACCTGAAGCTCCTGCTTAGTGAGCTGAAGTTGACGGCTTTCTGCTTAGCAGCTCTCTTCTCTCTTTAACTCTATATTGTTATTGATCTTTAGATAAGGGTCATCTGGTCTTGGCCAAATGAGGTAGCGGACAAGACAAATGCGGAGAAAAAATGGATTAGTTTATTCATAACCTAGAGGAATTACTAATACTGGGCCCACAGCGCTAGCATTGACGACTTGCCGCCCTTCGTAGCTCAAAACTAGGCTCGTACTCACTTTGGCACGTGTTTGAGCGGCAGCATACAATTTGAGCCTGGCGCCCTATGTCTCCTTGTAAATCGTTGCACCGAGTTTTGGTCCCTCAGTCAAACACCTGATGTTATATCTCTCTTGCATAAATATTAGTGAGCCTAGCAGCCCGACAGCTTTTCAGATCTTCTATCCGGGACCTTTATTTCCCCAGACTTCAGTTGGAGGGGTTACTCCGGAAATACCCCTTTTCTTTTAGTGTCTTCTATTGGTGCACCCAGTATCCATGCAGCTCTTGCCTTCCTCTTCGGCTGAAGATTTGTTGTTGTCTTTCACTTCGCTCCGTTCTCGGTCCGCGGGCTCGTCGCCATAGTCATCATTCAACAATTCTGTGCTCATGGCTTCAGGGTCTTCATACGGCAGTAGAAGAGCGTTTTCTGATTGCATTCGTCGTGCCGAAGTCATCCGCCAATCAAGGAAAAGACGTTCCTGTATTTTTCTCTTAATGAAAAAGTCTTTGAAGCTACTCGACATGGCTGTCAGAGAAGCGGTATAAATGAAATGTTATTGGTCGTCTGGGGTATATTTTTAAATGGCAGAAAAGCTGATGTTGCACGGAGAGTAAATAATGCAGAAGGGGGCGGTATTTATGATTTGGTGGGTCGACGTGCATTGCTGACTATTTTAGTGTGGGACATACATTTGGCCATTTTATGGACACTTTGAAGGGAGGCAATCAAAAAACTGTGTTGTATGTAACAAACAAGGCTGAGTCGCAGCACCTGATACAGCCAGTACGTAAGCTAGCCAGAGCAACCTGAAACACGTAAACTACGATAGTCGTATAAGGAGAGCTTTAGTAAAGCCAGGGAGCGGAATTTAGGCTTCAATTGATCACGTACCACACACCCGCAACTATCGTTCCGCTACTTGCAGTGCTCGGCTTCATCAACTAGGGCCAGGAATATGGTCACATGAAGGTGCTGAAAACAGGGCCCATACACGCCAGGGTGCGGGACCCTAAATCGGCCTCTTTCCAAAACATATATATATGTACTAAACGCATCTACAGCCAATTTTTCTTTGCCTCATCGACCATGAAACAATGCAAACATACCTTCTGGCTCGGCCTCTGTGCCCAGGCCACTGGCACCGATCTGCTTGTGTCAGACAGGTTACAGAACATTATTACATATATTCCGAGTCCCGACGTCCAAGCCCCGAGTTTCCTGGTGCTGATCGGAAATGCAGCCAAGAATATTGCGTTGCGGGAGCTTTTTGGAATAAAGAGAGCTCAACGATTTAGCATCAGAAGAGGCCCAGGAGAGGTCCATCTACACGTGGATCCCTCAAGTATCTTCGGGAAGCCACTGCTAATTGCAGAAACTGACGTCTCAGAAAGGCTGGCGGTTAAGGTCTCTACCGAGCACTGCCATGAGATATCTAGGCGAAGCATCAAGGGAATTAAATCAGAACTCAGCGGGAGACACATTGCCAGTAATGTCTACGCTAGGCTTCTGTCTCCGTTTGCAGACGTCCTGTGCTTTTTCTGTGATGATCTGGGGGGGTTCAAGCAGGTTGCACACTATGTAGCGGCTTGGCTAGACCACCCGTCGACAATCCCCGCAGCTACGCGCCCCAGGGTGGTCCTTGTGACCGAGAAAATCCCAGGAGGAGTAGAAAGCGAGAAGAAGGCTTTAAACAGCTTTTTAATGCTGCTAAAGAGGGAGATAAAATCGGAGGACTTGCTTGACCAAATCTCATCGGTCGATGTGGTCGTCCTCTTCCCAAGCAGCTCTATATCTGTCGATACCCGATACAGGCGTCTTAAGGAGCGCCTGATGGAAGGGTCAGATCTGATACGAAGGAAAAGACAGGATTCGCAACTTCTGTTTTCCGCCACTCACTTCGGCGCCTTAGTCGAAGGCATTTGTGAGCGCTTGCCGGAAAGTATCATGGAGCCATTCAATTTTATAAAGCATGCCAGGATGTACAACCCTGTAGCGACGGATCTGGATGAGCATATATCAGAATTCCTAACGCATATTAAATCACCCGACGAGCTAAACAATTTTGCGGCTCCCGTGCTCGCATCTAGTTTTTTCCTTGATTGCTACCCGCCGGGTGCTCATCGTAAGTTAAACTCGCAAGATTCAGAACTAATCTAACTATCTGAAAAATTTAGGCTTCCGTGCTGTAGATTTATTCCGGGTTCTTTATAAGGACATGCTTATCAAAGCCAATGAAGATCGAGTTATTGCCTTTGACGGCTATAAAGAAGTAATTCTCCGAAGCGGCTTTATCACTAAGATCGAAAAATTCTTTGAACAATACAGTGAACGCTCTGTAAAAGAAAGATTGCCTTCAGCAGAAATCCACCGCGCCAATCTGCAATGCTATCAAGATCTCTGGCACAGAATAAAGAGTAATAACACATGCTTTTTATGTCTGCGGCGCAGACCTCAGCATCAGCTGCATTGCGGTCATGAAATATGCGAGAATTGCGTCGTCGTATTTGGCAAGCGATCTATTGACGATCCTTGGGTATTTGAAATCGACGAATGTTTTCTCTGCGGAGAGGCAATGGTGCCAAATTCACCTGAGGCGCAATTAAAAAGGGAATGCGGAATTGAAAACGCAGTGCTAATGATTAGAATTCACCCTCCTACCGCTGGTGTGGGTATCCTCTGTGTTGACGGCGGGGGAATACGTGCCACGGCACCTTTAGGGTTCATGAAACGTATCAAGAATCGGGTCGATTTACCAATTGCAATTCAGAGATTTTTCAAGCTAGCTGTTGGGGTTAGCTCAGGTACGTCGCTGCTATGATGCTATACTCGCCGATTAACTGTCATAGGGGGCCTTATTGTTGCAGATCTATTCATCAACGGCAATTCTATTGAGCAGTCAACCGAAAGATTTGAGAACCTTGTTGAATGTGTGTTTCAGCGAAGGAATGTTCTCACTTCGCCATTTATGCCACGTTTTTTGAAATCACCGATATCACGGCTCACTAATAACGTTTATCCTTTCTTCCTTATCCTTCGATTCCTTGAGCTCTTCGTGTCATATTTTGCTGATGGTTTGTATTCTTCTGAAAATATTGAAGCGACTTTAAAACAGGCGTTTGGAATTGCAAGAAGTATACTAGACGTCTCTCACGCAACAAGCACTGGAACGCGCGTGGGACTGCCAGTGGCAACCGTCGAGGATAAGCCATCATGCAAGATTTTTACGAATTACAATGGGGTAGGAGAGCGTAAAGGAGATAATGGTAAGTCAACAGTCATAATAATTTCGGGAAAAAGAGTTAACTGTTTTAGATAACGTAATCAAGCCAAGGGATAACCTTGGGAAAATCTTGCTTTGGGAAGTGTAAGTAACATGTTCATGTCTCTTAATTATAGGAATATCTAACCAGTATCCAGCGCCCGAGCTGCATCTGCTGCCCCTGGGTAAGTGATATTGCACCCCAGTGTTTGTTTGACATTAGTGTCTTACGCTTTGTAGTTTCTTCCCACCAAAATATATTAAGGGGATTGGTACATTTCAAGACGCGGGACCGCTTGAAAATGACCCATTGGTCTCCGCGCTCTCCGAACTAGCAGCTCTATTCCCACTAGTCGAGGAACCCGACTTTGTCGTCTCTTTAGGCACAGGTGAGCCAAAACCTAGCCATGATTCTCCGAAGGCAGTTTCTCGAAACGTATGGAAAAACGGTGCATTCCCAAGACTTTGCAGATTATTTTGGGAAAAAATGAGAGACAAGAAAGTGCGCGAGGCTTTCCAGAGCCATCCGAGGTATCATCGTCTGAACGTCCAGTTTGAAGGAGATGAGCCAAGACTTGACGACGTCCAGAGCATACCAGACGTGAAGTTGAAGGTTCAGGATGACCCCTCGGTTTGCGAAACAATCGATAACATAGCACGTTGCATGATTGCTTCTTTGTTTTACTTCGAGTTAGACTCAAGGCCTCAGCGGTTAGGGGGTAAGTACGTAGGTACCGGCCATATACTTTGCTCTATAAGACCCAGCGAGCCAGCGTTTGGTGTACTTTTCAATCGGCTGTCTACCTCAGGCCAATTCTGGATCAATGGCGCCCCCGTCGCCGACATTCAAGACGACTCATGTTTCGACAACCAAGGGAATTTTCGGATAAAGGTAGAAATAAATACCGATGACAGATTCACAGTAACTTTGAAGCAAGACTCCTCCGAGCCTTGCAATATTAGCGGATCGCCGTTCTCTGTACGCAAGCTGATACTGCTTCAAGGCTTGTGTGCCGTGTTTGGGAGCCCAGATCATCGGAAAAGAAAGTTCTCAGGTGAAGATGACTTCCCCAAAAAGAAGAAGCAATGTAGAAGGTATTAGATATTGCAGTTGTTCTTGGTCGCTCGAGTTTGTTTACTTACCCCCGAATCAAGGAAATAGGCAGCGAACGGATTTTCTTTTCGTCATACAGTAACAAAAACCGATAGTTAGCTGAGAATTGATGTGTATTAGATGAATGACGCTGGTTCGACGTAGGGCGCCAAAAAAGGCGAATCATATGCCCTCAATAGAGAAACCATAACAGAATGCCACTTCCTTCCTTCCCATCCCGTTGCTCAATTCTGTCTTTGACATGTTTGAGATACCCGAACTGCCTAGCTCTTCTAGGATAACAAGCTCAGCAGCATCGCCCGGAAATACCTCTGCCGAGCGCGTACCTGTAGGGACGTCTTCTGGATCCTTGAGCTTGAAAACTGCGCCATTAAGCACGTCCTCTCCTTTACAGTTTCGGTACGTCACCTTCAGCTCCCTAAACTGCGCAGCCCATACCCATTCACCCATGTATGCGTACTCCCCATCTGCTTCTGCGACCTGGCCATTTTGGGCATCAAGATTGACAGTAGCCGGATCGCCTAGCACTGCCAGGGCTACGCCTGTGGATGGCTCTGGAATAGGGATGCTGCTTTTGGCACTAGTGATAGACGACGTGTGCCATCCAGTCTTAACCTCGCCCTCTGAGATGAGTTGGATGCTGGTGACTATCTAAAACGTGGGATGGCGTAAGCCGCCCAGGAAACGACCACTCAGGTCCCAGTACTTCATCCCGACCTTGAGGGCATTATTAAGCCATAATACTGCCGCATTCGACGCTAGCACGGAATGAGTGAAAAAGTCTGGAGGACTTATATGTTATTGTTAGTATTTTGAGAGTAACTCGAGCTAATACGGGGAAGAAGGCAGGAAACCGCTCAAACCTGATAAGCTGATAACGTTACCGACGACCTGAAAGGGCGTCTTGAAACTTGCCTTAAACCCCTCCTCTTGTGGCGATTAGTAATCGTACACAAATCAAACCCGATCCGGCTTAATATTTATCCGTGTGAATTCAGCAATCCAATTGGCAGTAGTTTTCGGAAACGGGTTTCCGGCACCGGTGATGCGGGTAGCAGCCAAATTGGAATGGAATTTTATTATTTAAGCCTGACATCGAGATTCATCTGATGCTAGCCCGAACGATACAGATTAGTATAAGCTCTTATTCTTCCAATAGTTTTATCGACAGGAACACGGTCTCGAAGTCTTGCTACCAGTATAGTACCGGTATATCTGTATTCCCTTGGTATCTGAAGCTAACTCATCCTCGCCCGCAGGCTGTAAAGGCGAAAATGGAAGTCACAGGGCCAGTTGATGCAAGGCCCAGTCCACTTGTCCTAAGGGCAACGCACATCAATTTCGAGACCTACAAAAGCGATATTAACAAAGCAATCGAGAGCTTAACTGGTAGAGGGCCGTATAAAACTATGGCGGCCCTCTTACTTAGCTGGGATAGCAGACTGAGCGACTTAGTAGAGGTAAAGGGAGAAATCAGCCAACTTCAGAAAGTACTCGAAGAGTCGTTCGGATTTTCTGCTACTTCACCCTCGATCTCAGATGCAGAAGCAACTCCAAAGTACTCATTGGAAGAACATCTGATGAAGTTTAGGAAGACTTACGACGGGGTTGGCAATCTGATGGTCATCTACTATGGCGGGCATGCCATTGTGAAGGATCATGCGCTTCACTGGATTGAGTATGTCTAGCTTTGTGCTCTCCGGAGAAGAAGACGCTGTTAACACGCTGAAATAGAAGCAAGAAAGGTCAATACGAAATCAACTGGTCAGATCAGCAGAGCCACGTGCTGGCGCAGACAGAGGCAGACGTACTTGTCATCCTCGATTGCTGCTATGCTGGGGCTGCCATGAGAGCGAACTACAAGGGGCGTAAGGAGATCCTCGCGGCGTGCTCAAGAGAATCCGAAGCAATAGCCTGGAGACTTGAAGGCAGCCCCACTTTCACGGCGAAGCTAATCGAGAAATTGGCGACCATGAAGGACAGCAGATTCCCTATTCAATCTCTGGCAGTCGAATTAAGCCTCGACAAATCACTTCAGTATCAGCCAAACTTTATCCCATTGTCAGATCCTCAGGATCCAATCGTCATTTCTGCCAAGCCCGCTGGCGAAGCAACTCTTCCGCCTTACTACGAGTCGTCATACTTGGCAAGTATCTCGCTTCATTTTTCTGAGGATCCTGAGACGATAAAGGACAAGCTCATTAAATATCTCTCTACCAATTTTCCTCAAGGCGCCAACTGGGTGCGAGTCGAGAATATCCAACGCAGTGCATCAACCCTGGTCACCTTGTCCGTGCCAATGGAGCTCTGGGCTTTTCTCCCTGACAAGTCGACCTATTCTTTCTTAGGCCTTGTAAAAGGCACGAACTTTCTGCTCGATACCGATGTTTTCAAGTCTGCAGAATATCCCTGATGCGCGAGGCGAGCAACCGGAACAGGACAATGTATTAGGTTGGGACAGTAGATTAGGTTGGGACACACATAGCGACTATACGAAACAGATATGACTCAGCTAATATGACAGGATCGTGTAATATTGAGAGAGGTGAGGCCGCATAATCTCTCGTTGGGACAATCCAAATCTTAGGGAATTAAAGAGCCAGAATGTGAAATTAGGCATTTTTCTACATTTTTCCCTGATCTCAGGATCAAAATCAGCCTTGAAATGCATCAAATGACTCAAGGGTATGCTTAACCTTCACGCTGAGGCGCAAGAGGCAAACGTTTGATGACCAA
Organism: Echria macrotheca; assembly: GCA_030411725.1. NCBI lineage: Eukaryota > Fungi > Ascomycota > Sordariomycetes > Sordariales > Schizotheciaceae > Echria > Echria macrotheca. Next base: position 1,001,785 of record MU839836.1, read on the forward strand.
TTGAGAAGGGAGGCTTTTATGCTACCCATGTTGTAAAGATGGCCTATCTGCGTCGTCATTGTCTCGACCGGTCCCACTGCTATCAAGTTACGGAGACGGGGTGCGACAGAGTGTTCAAATGCCCAAAGGCAAGCGCGCACAGTCGAAGCGCGAGTGGCGGTGAGCCGTGATGATGACGACAATGGAAATTTCTCGAGCCAAGCAACAGTGACCTCGTCTCGCTCGCTCGTTGGCTTGTTCGCTGACTGGCTGTATTGCTCTTACGTCCTTTTTGCAGCTATCGCAACAAACTAACTCTACAATGTCAAAGGCTTGGCTTCAGAGCGCTGCTGAACAACAGTGGTGGCCTCCTGAAGGCCCGAATTTAGTGGTTGGCCCCATCTGGCCAGGCAGAGGCCTCGGATGTAAGGGGTTGGCCTTCAACAGGCGGCTATCCTTCTACAGTGGGTTAGCGTTCCATGCCCAGTTTTCCTTGTTTGTCTTGCCCAGGAAAACAAGGCTAACTCCCTGGCGCAGTTTCCATCATGGTAGTTGGGTTAATTCCTATGACGAGCTAAATCAGGGGTGCGAGAATGAGGCTTTTTGCATTACGACGCAGAGCTAGATGACGACATTGTATACGCGTTTCACAGGAGGCTGAGCACTTCCCTCTCCACTCAACTCAATCTCAAATTCAGTATATATAAGCCCACAACCTCCTCTTCGACTGGGTGGATTGTCGACCAACTTCCTTCCTTCCTAACCCATTCGTTATTAACCAAGTCGCTCAAAAGCTCAAACCCTCTTCCTTCAGCTAAAAATGGCTGCCAATACCTCCTCCCTCACTGTTGTGCCTCTTATTACAGAAGCTCTACGGCCTCAAGACTGGAGCATCGTCGTCCTTGTGGCTGTTGCGACTCTCATCTACCTCATCGGTCCTACCTTTTCTACCACAAATTGCCCGAATTGTCGAACCGATACAATTCTAGTACCACAGGAAGAGTTCGAAAAATCTTGCATCTTTATTGGAGAGATGAAAAAGGCTATCACAAAATCAGGATATGAGGGGTCTTCAGCATATCCTTACGACATGATCTACAATCCAAACGGCTGCGGCTACAGGACGCTTATCAATCGAGAGAAGAATGATGAGGGAACTGAGCGGCTCAGTTATGCTGGATATTGTAATTGCCCTTAGCCCTGTATCTTTGACTATATTTGTTTTAAATGTCCTTTTTTTTTTTTTGTTTTTTTTTTTTGTTTGTGTTCTTTTTGTTTTTTCTTCATGTTTTTTCTTTTTCTTTTTTCTTTTTGTTTTACCCATTGCGACTTCTATTGGATCTAGCTTGTTTGAATTAGCTTTCAATTAGGTAACCTTAGATAGCGTGTTATTTTCTCGAGCAATATTGGCATTTATATTTGAATCCTTCGGTCTATCCAGGTCGGCGCTTCTTGCTGACAAGCTAATTCATTAAAATGCTCATCGGCGTTGCGTCCACGGTGTCAAGCCTCGTGTTTCAGTGTCAGAACGCGGCGTGACAGTCGTCCTTTATGATTCGGTGCCTCTGAGGCTGTCAGAATAAAGGCAACTTCCAGAACCAGCCGGAATACGGCCGGGTTTGCCACTATAGATTCGTAATCCACGGCGGCCTTCGGCCGCCGGAAGATTCCACGGATTGCCACTATACAGCCTATATAACAGGACCTTCGGTCCTGGAAGATAGAAGGTTCAGAATTGAGATAATTGTTCTAACCCTTTAAAATCTGACAGAGGCGCCGGCTCCCGAAATCCGCCGTGCGGAACCGCTCAGTCTTCGAACACAAGGACGATCTTCCGTTCGCAGAGTGAATAGCAGTGGCAATGGAGGAAGGCGAGCGGCACCTCACCACCGTCGTCGGTACCGCAATCGTTGGCATCACTCGTGGGGCCCCAGCACCCTCAGTGTCTGCCTGAGCTCCTTATGTCGATCACACCGCTCTATAACCCCGAAGATGGTGGCGCCGGTGCACTGCATGAGCCGCACCGTAAAGACCGTGACCAACCTCTGGCATGAATGGATAGTCGGTATTGGAGGCGGGCCAACAATTGTTACCTTGGATGCTGGGGACCCCGGTGGCGCGCCGACCGGCGATCGGAGGTTGCGGCTTGAGATCATCAGGGAGATCCGGAGGACCGCAGAATTACTCCGGATTACGGAAAAGGCCGCTGCCGCCTTCGCTGCCGCCGAATACCGGCAGCTCGGCTTCTCCTCCCTGGACGGTTACTACAAGCAGAACCGAGCCAACAGGAAGGTCAGGGAGGCTGGATAAGCGGGTGCCAGCCGGAGGCCTGAGAGTCATCTCAGGACTAAAACCTTTCGCTGCCGAATTAGAGCATTAGCTGAGCCGGTCAAGCAGCACCGTCCGCAACTACTATGCGTCAAGTGCGAAGTCTTCTGTTCGTCACCCTCCCGTACTTTCGCGCTCATCTCGTGCTGCCTGCGGGACAGTCGGTCACAGCCGCCTTCGACAAGCGTATCAGCACGGACCAACTACTTGCTTTCATAAGCAGGGCAAGAAGGGCGAATCGGCCGTACCTCGGCACGCACCACAAATTAGAGACACCAGGGCGAACCGTGGCGCCAAATTTTGGTTTTCGGGTTTTGACGACATGCCTCGCAAAGTGGTGACACTCCCAGCTCACCCGTATCCTTCCGCGTCTCCGCTTGCCCGACAATCATTCTTAATGCGCCGAATGATAATTGCGGCTCGAGTTTAGCACGATTAGCCAGTGATTCAGGTGGCCGCCAACCTTCCGGTCGTCTTCCACGGTTCCCCAAGCCCGAAAGGTCTCTTTCTCTTGCCACCGCCACGATGGCGTCGGCTCCAAAACTGCCTTTGGATGATATTCTTTACTTCTTGATCAAGCAACCTGTCTCGATCTCTTATGGAAGTAACGGCGGACTTCCACCTCTGGGTTGGCGATTCTTATCACTGGAGCAACTCGAAGCAAAGACTGCCTGTTTCACTAGAAAGTACGGGTGGGAAGCTTACAAGAAGGGTTACAAGAAGACAAGTAAGGGTGGGCACTGGCAGTATTACTGCAAGACTGGCCGTGGACAACATTGCAAGGTCGGATGGCTGGCTGAAGAAGCGACGGTCGAGATCTGCCCGGGCGTTTCAAGGACTATATGGCAGCTGTGTCAGAAGCCCGGAGGGTCCAGCGTACACAACCATGATCTCACGGCCACCTCGGATACCTTCACGAGCTTCACACAGCGGATCAACATGATCTGGGTGGGTATGACTGCAGGGGATCCCATCGGCGGGGATGATGGAGTCCCTATATCCATTTACCCAGAGGGACACACACGATCCAAACTCAACGCGGGATCTGTTACGAGTCAACTCCACAGAGACATCGTAACCTATGGTCTCCCTCTTGGCGATCATTTCGTACGTAAGGAGGAGAACGAGGGGAAAGAGGAGGTGACGCACTGGACGCACGAATCCCTGATTCTCGGCCTGTTTATCGCCCGCCAAAGCAGTGTGCGCCTCCAAAACACGATGTCATGGGAAGGTGATGGAGCCGCTGAGAACCTCGAAAAGGCATTAAGGGCGGCTCCTAAAGACCTCACAACTGTGGTCATGTTGGGCCACCTGTTACGTCCTAAAGGTCCGCCGTCCACCGGCGACTTTTACAAAATGGTCACCATGTTCGCTCAGGTGAAGCCCATACGGCCCTTTCCAAATGAGGCGGAGTGGCGTCGAGCTGGTCACAAGGTTGGCGATCTACGACTGTTTGACGAGCTGGCTGCAGAATTCAATCGCAACGCTGACACAAAATGGCTGGGCTTCCGACCAAAATGGTGCGATGGCGGTCTGACAGCCGAGAATTGTGTTCTGGAAGGGAAGACGGTGGCAAAAAAGGCAAACTCCCACGGCGGAAATGACGTTGTCGTATTGGAGTCGTCCACTACCACTGGTGTGTCGATGTCGGGGAATCGAGTCCGGCTGTGCTGTCGGTCTCCCAAGGTGTCCCAGTCTCCGGCATCCCGCCAGCTTCGGGGCCAGGCATCGTCGAAACGGCTTAAGACCGCATGCCGTCCCTCGGCGAATCTATCCCCAGGGGAAAATTTAGGAGTCATCGATGCCGATAACCACTGGTTTCACGAGGGTTATATGCCGACACTGCCGAGCCATGGCGAATACCGAGTTCTTATGGTTCGAGATACCTCCTTGGAAGCCCTGGATGGTTTGGTCCCGCCTTTCCGGATACTGAAGATCGTTCGAAGTCTCCCTTCCGATACAGGCTTAGAAGTCAAACTGTTCGACGCAGATGACGACTTTTCGTTCATCAACAATCCCGAAATACGGCAGGAAAAAGTGGTCGAACTTCAGAACTATGCCTTAGTATGGGCTACTGTTCTATTGCACGTGGGTCGTTACGATCATAGATATGAGTCTTATAAGGTGGGTTGCCGTTTGGACATCGGTATAACGGAGTTGTCCGGAAAATTTCGTTGTTGGGTAAACGAGCCTACAAATTTCTTCGAAGCAGGTACGGTTGGGTTTTCTGAAGAGACCGATGTACATATGGCTTGGGCCAAAGCATTTGGCGTCATTGCAAGTAGGGGGGAGCTTGCTCGCTATGTAGTTTGAGACAGGCGATGGACGTATGAAGCAAGAAGCAGTATGTTCACACAGCCAAGGGTTGAGATAGATGGGAAAGAAAATTCTTCGGAGTTGCACGCCGGCAGGTGTTCGAGAGGTGAAGCTTTACAATGTCACAGTGAAACACAGTCAAGAGGTAGTGCAGCGAAAATCTGTTGGACTTTATCTTGCCTCCTCTTCCAGCACACCTGTTTCTTGGAGCACACTCCAAACATCAATAATATCATTCAAACAGCTATTCAATAAAATAAACAACTATATATGAAGTCGGTAAACAACTGTTCACGATTGCGGACACGTGTCCGCGGTTGTTATCCTGCTAGCATGCTGACATTCTTCAAGCTTTCAAGATGGGTCACCCGTGGCCTAGAAATAGGTACCCACAACCTGGTCGATGCGATGGAGCTGTCCACGATGCTACGTGCGGGCCACGACAAGAAGCTCGCCGTCTGGAAATTACCAAGATGGATCGATTAGTGTTCTGACATCTACGGCATAAGGCATCGCCCAGTTTGAAGGTGGGGAGCATAATGCTGTTCGCCTCTGATGGGAAGTCGATCATAGGAGAGCGGTACCGCGCCCGTGTTCGCGACGTCACCGTAACATCCCACTGCGGCACGACACCATTTCCAGCAGCTACATCATAACGCTTAGGGCCCACGCTCAGCATAACGGCTATAGGGTTCAGATAGGACGCAAGGGAGAGCCAGCAGTACATCCAGCACAACTACCGTGCAGCCACTCGAGGACTTGGCTAACAGCAAAGCTGTAGTATACCTCTAACGACTTTTTCTCAGGCGATTTAGGTGCATCGACTCGCAGCAAGAAAGCCTGCACAGAGCTGTCGTCGTTATATCTAGATTACACCATCTCGCCAAAATTGTATGGCAATGAAAGGCACAGACATCCTGCCTTCCCAAGCCCATCCATGGAGCGGGCTGGCTGGCCAATCGCGGCCTCCTCTTATGGTCTGAACTCGGAAACGTGTGATGCACAAGCGGCACTAAGCCCCAATGACGGGCTGCCGGTGAGCCACAAAGATGCGCTAGGCGGGCAGGGCTTGAAGAGTGTTCCCACTTTCTCTGTGAAAGTTATGCGCGCTGTACACGGGCGGCCTCGACCAGAGAGATCTCAACTGATTAGGCACGTCAGGCTCTCTCCTCACAACGAGACGCGGTGCAACAGCCCGGGACGCTTGTTATGGAAGGACCAAAACGGATCGCTTCCATATCGTGCTATTGCGGAGGAACGGAGAAGGCTGTCTAATGGCTGCCGCCGAGTGCCTGGCCCACCTGTCGGTCTTGTTCTTGGACTCTGTACAATTAGAAATCCATATAATCTTTCCTCGCCGTGCTAGTCTCTCTCAATCTGTCAAGAGTGTACACAGTTGTCCGTCGATCTCGTTCACTTTCCTCATGGCCTCATAAATCAACTACCAAACCTCTCCAGCTTTACAATTTCGGTCCAAAATTCTCTCTTCTCTTCCAAGAAGGTCTAAAATCTCTTCTCCTCACAAAGTACCCAGCTAGTTCACCACCACCAGCCCCCCTTAGCGCCTCCTACGCCAATTTCCTAAGATATCGCTAGTAATGTTACTGCTTGTTAACTTGGAGATTATTAAACCGGTCAGGTCTCTCATCAAACGGAACTGTTCCGGCAATGGCCGTTCCGCCCGTCATTTTGAGGGTCTCGTAGGCGGCATCTTCGCGTTGGAGCCTTTCTGCATCCGGCTTCCGCTTCTTTTCGGCGGCCTTCGCCTTGGCTTTAGAGAAGAACCAGCGCATTTTTTAGGTGAAGCTCTGACTTATGAACGTGGTCGGTTTGCCGGTTGGGAAAGATCTTCTGGATTGGCTTTGCAGTAGAAATTTTATTGTAGAAAACGGGTTATCGTGTCTGAAACGAAGTGAAGGGCAAATTTTGGGACCTAATAAACGTCAGCGCTGAGCTAGCTATTTATATCTGACGAGGCCCCAAATCTGCCACCTGACTGCTTCTGATTTTTAGCCAGGAAGCTTCGATAGGAAGGCCTTGAACTTGGTACCGCGTGTTGCATGTACTTACCTAGCGATCTTCTGAATTAAGGATCTGGAGATTCTTAGGGTGATTCATCTACACTGTGGGAGCCATGGCCTCAAAAACAGTACAACACATACCTTGTCTTCAAACCTACGGTCTAGGATCGCGACTATCGCGGAAAAGTATCCCAATACATCGCAGGTAGGTCCAAAATTAATCTGACAAGCTCGTAGCGACGAGCAGATTGCCTTCCGGGCCTGTCAGTGACCTATTCAGACAAATACGGGACGCAGCCCAGACGACTGTCACCGTCTCTATTGAGACGCGGAACGTCTGAGTCCCTGGAATATGATACCTCGTCGCCGTTTCGGTGGTCAGACACAAAGTCTAGATCCGTACCATTCAACCGCTCGTCACCGTCTCGGTCGACACGTGCAAAACCCAATGAACCCGGTTAATAAAGAGGAGACGAGACAACCTGAGGATCAATTTCCTTACAAATTACTTAGAGCTGTTTGGAGTTGATGGCTCTGAGGAAATTAATTCAAAACAGCAGGGAGGGGCGTGGCGTGTATGTTGAAATAAATTGGGTAAAGAGAGCCCGGACTTGAAGGATGCGGATGTTCTTGAGTATGGACGACATGTTACCGTCATCAACACGCCCATGCGGCCGTCGGCTATGGCGAAGGCGAGCGTACTGAGGCTAGCGACCGGGGGTCTGTACGTCAGGTTGCCGTCGACGTGACCGGTCCCGTGCGGGACAGCGTACAGGACATCGAAGTCGCGGGAGACGAGGTCGTTGACGAGGATGTTAACGTCGGGGTCAGGGTCACGCCGTGGCGGGGTGCCTGGATGAGTCCGCGTCGACAGGCTGGAAGACGGGACAGGTAGGCCAGCAGGGCAAGCAGAGGTTCAACAGCGTCGGTGATGGAGCTGCGTAGATGGAGCTTCCCATGGCCGGCGCTCAGGTTAGCTGATCGTGCTAATGAACTCGAGCCGCAATTTTTATTCAGCGCACTAAGAAAGGCTGTTGGGAAAGAGCCTGCAACACCAATGCCAATTACGTGGCACTTCGTACACTGGCTTGGAGCGAAGTCCACACTTCGCTAAATTTCAGAGGGTTTGACCCTATTGGGCATTTCTAACCGATTTTGGACAGTTTAAGTTAGGGGGAGGTGAGAGATTCAGGTGAAAATCACGATGTACCGTGATGTTAGTGCAGCCAGTTTATTCTACTATTTATCATCGTTTAGCCATCTTCGTCTTGTAGCTTATTGCTGATTATGCTCGGAGGTTGGTGGAGAGCAAGATTTGGCGCCATCGTCGTTGCGCGGTAGGTGAGCAGCGGAGAGACTCTGATGACACATTGCTTGGTCCTAAAATCGGGCGTCTTTATGTGCTTAAAGGTAGGCCAAATTTTGTGTCCCCTCACTCGTCGGCCTTTTTTTGTTGACCAAGTTCTGGAGCATTTTGTCGGGCTTAAAGAGGGCCGACACCCAAACTCGGCTTTCCTATCTTCGTTTTACTCCAGACTAACCCGATTTTTCCAGCAAAGCTACACCAATATGGCCACTATCACTCTTCATCGGGCTGATCCGCAAAACCCAATTTGGCTTGAATCGAAACTTAGTTCAAGCTATACGGACAGGCTGCAACTTCACAAAGCACTTTGTAGCGCAAAGAAATGGGGAGAAATTCAAAAAATCCTGAAGAACAATAAAGATGATATTCGAAGCCTGGCGACAATTCTAAATGACTCCCCAGCGTGGGCTCGGAAACTCGCATTCGCTGAGCTTAAATATAAAACCCCCGAAAAATACTCGCGCTGCCTGGATGCAATTTCAGAGTTTCAGATTCATAAAGATATTCTAGATCCTGATAACAAATTCCCATTTGTTGCCACACCGCGTTTTCTCCAGGTTTTGAATAGGCCGCTAAAACATTGCGGCCTATGTGCCGCTGGTTTTGAAGAGGGTGACGATATCCCCTCGGAGTGCGCAAAAAGTCAACGAGTCTTGAAAATCGATTCGCTTCCTAACGAAACCCTTGAAAATATCATGGCATATCTCGGAGTGAAAGATGCCCAGGCGGTAGCTAGAGTGTCTTCTCGTTTATCGGTGGTCGGGAACGACAGACTCAACCCTGTCGTATATCTCTCCTCGACGTTCAATAACAGTATATCTCTTCTTGCAGAAATGGCAGATAACGGCTGCGTTTTAAGTGGATCGCGAGCTCTCGACTTCTTTGTACCAGGAACGGCTGATAACGATTCTGATTGGGATTTCTACGTGAACGGGTACACGCAGTGCGCTGCGAATATGATTAGTGCATTGGAAGACTCAGGCGTGGAGTGGGAATTCTTGGAAGACAGAGTACGAAAGTTTTTGAGAGGGAGTGAGAAGAGCATGAAAATTAAAGTAGGGGATGTCCAAAACGTTCAAAGTTGGGGAGACTCTAGTCTCCTTAATACAGCGGACCTTGAAGAGGACGTCAGACACATCTTCCAATCAATTTTCGAACTCAGAGTACACGCAATTAACCGTGGCGAGAACATTACGATACAGAAGGGCAAAAACAATGTTATTCGTTTCAAATTACCTCGACATGTCGAAACCGAAGAACCGGGAGAGATTGATACCGACGTCGAGAATAATGGTGACAATAGTGATGAAATCGATACAGCTGAAAATGACTCCTCATATTATGGAAGTTTCTCTGTAATCACCGGAAAAATACGTACAAGGACTGGTTCATCTAAGGTCCAACTCATTATTTGTCACAATTACGGTTTACCTATGCATTGCCTTCAAGTTATATCTCGGTTTCATTCTACCCCTGTCCAAGGTTTCCTAGCCGGTTTCGGTGCAGGCCACATGTTTTACGACAAGACGGCATCAATGCTCGGAACTGTGTGGAATTTCCCGGACACGTCCCTAACCAGAAAACAAAAAAGAAAAGAGGCACTGGAAAAATATGGTAGAAGAGGATTCAAGCTAAGCAACCAAGAATATGTATGGCCAACTGCGAGGATACGGCTGGGGGACCCAGGTACTATGTTCATGAATTACACCAAGCTGTATAAGCAGTTTGAGAACTTCAACAAAGGAATGAGTTCTCCATGCTCGGTTTTCGGCAAGGCGGCTCACCCCGTGGTACACTTTCTCGAGGGTCTGAACTGGGGAATAAAAAATACACTATGGGAATTGGAAGAGGATGGGCCTCTTAACAAAGTACACCCACTTGTGAAAACCGCTAAAAAGCAGCCTCGCAAGATTTGGCAGGACAAGAAAAGCGATCCTAACCAATATCCCCCTGATATCTTAGGGCGTGCAAGCGGTATTGAAGGCAATGTATTCAGTCTCGCTAAGTATCTCGGCGAATACGCATCTGGAACTCCTGGGGTAAAAAAATACGAAGACAGAGACCGACCCCGTCAGTTTTTGCGCTTAGTACTCTCAGGTGCCGTAGGACAGTTACAAGACGGCTCCATTGTACAGCACATTCTCTAATTATGTGGATGGAAATAGTGGTGTTTCGGTGCAGATTTGCTCCAAGTGTCAAGCTGCCCTCGGCCGACAACAATTTCCGAGGACCTGCCATTGGTAATTTAGTCATTAGTGCGATAAGCTATCGCCCAATGTATCAAGAGATTTTATCCTCTCAATCAGTAGCTAATTTGAATATGGAAAGCTGTGTCCACTTCCTAACTTCATCGATTTAACCTAGACCAGAGGGAGTTACCAGTAGGTCTATAACAGTGAACAACTCTACATAATATACCATAACTTGCGGTATATCCAACCAACTTCTTTAAAACGGCTAACTCGGAACCCACCGGTTTCACAAGCTATATATCAGCTGATTGAAGATGCGACGTTGCTCTTAATATCGAAAACCGGCGTCTTCGAGAAGAAAACCAACGCCGGGGGTAAAGAAAGAGCAACAACGGCGACAGATAGCTACTGAGGGTAGGCTTTCAGTAGCGGAAGGCCTTGCTAATATCAAATAGTTAGGGAGGGTTGTCAGAAAGAAGCATAGTTTTTAGCCTTGGCCACTTGCCCCGTCTTTCATACCTTAACTACCCGAGTCCCTTGAAACCTCACCTCCATCCGAAGCCATATCAAATACAGATAGATGAGTCTAACCAAATTCCGAGCTGCTGACTGGAAGTCTCGAGAACATGCAGTCCAGCGTGCCTTATGGATATGCAGAACCAAAAATGCATCCAAGTGTGGTATCATGTCGTTGGTCTGCAGAACCCGCTTCGTATGTCTACCCTGCAACAGAATAGCCACAAAGCTGCGCCACTTAGCTCCACCCGACACTATGCCTACTGTTACAGGTAAAGGGATGGCTCCGTTCCTTTCCGTGGCTGTGTGATCAAAATTTCATGCATGATGAAATCTGGTGGATTCACAAGAACAGCTACCTGTGGGTGTGGCCAAAACAAGACCTCTTTCCCCCCTTAACGCATGGTAGTTGCAGACGAGGCTGCCTAGCGTACTCAGGTGATTCTCTAATTCGGCAGCGAAGGGCTTTCAGTCCCGAGATGGCTCTCAGGCCTCCTGCAGGCATGAATATAAAAGGGTCAATGGAGAACTGCTGGGTGGGATATTTTCTCAAAGTCTAAACCATTCGCTTCTATCCGTACGGCTTTGCACACAGCTAACTCGCCATGCCCACCGCGACTTCGCCAAAAATTTTGATGTCCCGTATTCCGAACATCAAGACCCTTCGAGAAGAGCTTGGCTATGGCGATCCCAAGCAAAGACGATACAGCGTATTCTGCGAATACACTAGCTTGTTCCAGAAGATTTATAGGACTGGCAGTGGCATAGGTGGTCTTGAGCTCCACAACTGGAAGTCCGACATTACACAGGCTGGTTTGGATGATATGACGGCGGCTTTCCTTGAAGATGAAGGTAATGGCTGGCTATTCTGGCCGGACGAGAGGTCGTCTACATACTACAACACACTCCAATATTCAGAGCATTCTATGAAGTGAGTCTAAAATATAAATCCCACGTAAACCTGCTAATCTCCATATCAGAATCACGCGTCTGATGAAACAGCTTTTCTTCAGAATGAGTCTACAAAACTACCGCAACCGCAAGTACAAAGGGAAACGGGCAGATGAATTAACAGTGGATGGGTCTGAATTTCACCAAAAATCAGCCGTCAGCCTTGACGAGTGCCAGGATATAGAAAGGTAACTGAGATTGTTCGTATTAAAGGAAGCCGCTAACTAAACTTGTAGAGCGGAGGGCCAAGTCGCAACCACTAGTACACCCTCTACAACTTTAGAGACTATCCATCTAAACTCTGATGGACAAGAGACAATTATAAACGACCCGTTGAGTGAGCTAGCGCCCACGTTCGTACAGCCGAAAACACAAAAGAGACGTGGTGACGACGAAACTAGCCCGCAACATGGAAATAAACGACACAAGATCATACACAACACCGAACCTCATCCGCCACACAATCTGGCCGCGTATTCGGGAGCAATGGAGCAAGGACAAACGATAATTGTCAGAGTGGTCGACAACCCGATATCCCAAGTCAATTCCACCACAGCGGATTCCTCAATATCTTCCGATCCGCACTTTTCCTGCCAAGATAACAGAACACCGCTTGGCCCTATCATTATATCCAGAGATGAATCAGGAAGAAGCGAGTGTGAAACCAAACCGTGCGTCAAGTTCATCTACCGCGTGGTGTTATCGCACCCAAGGAGGGTAACGAAACGGTGGTACCCGCAGGGTAACTTCAAGGACAAGAGTTTAGGCGATCTACTTAAAGAGGTGCCGCTAGCTCACGACAATGTCGAGGGCTTCACCTTCGCTTTCGAGAACCCCCATATGAGAATGGTGGAGTACATCCCTAAACATGACGTGGATGGATTCGAGTCTATGAAGCGGTTTGTTGATCGGTTGGTTAAGGAATTACTTCAAATCCAGGTTCGGGAAGGTGCCAAGGATCCGAGATTGGTTACGGATGTGCTTATTGAGGCAGGGGATGGGCGGGATAATGACTTGTACGACAGGATGGAAGAAACGAGCCTGGAATGGTGAGGGCGCTAATAGGAACTGCTAAATTTGGACAATAAACCTAGGTAGATCGTTGCAAGATTGATTTGCCGCAAATCCGGTATAAAATTATTTTCTGCAGATTGAATAATTGTTTGGCAAAGAAGGCTTTTACTCTCGACGTTTACAATTGTATTCTCAATTTGATTTGCGTCGAGAAATAGGTCGCCGATTTTGGATGGGGTATAGTGTCCGATGTCTTCAAATTTCGGCAGTGCGTTTTTCGGCGATCCGCTGGTTGCGGTAGGGTTAGGGTTATATATCGAAACAATATGCCCCTGATTGATCCAAGCGCGCATTTGAACACTTTTCATTCCACAATTACACACAAGTTGCATGCAAACGGCCCAAGAAGCTCAGAAATGTATCAATTGACGGCTCAAACAACGAATTCTGGATCTATCTACCGATGGCTCTGGCCACGACCACCTCCGGCCACCTCTGGCAAACGGCGATCTTCTTCATACCCTCAACTCCGGCCGCCACCCCTTATCCGGCCTCCCTGACCTTCCTGTTGGCTTGGGGCTACTTGCAGTGACCGCCTAGGGAGGAGAAGCCGAGCTACCGGTATTCGGCGACAATGAAGGCGACTGCGCCCTCTTCGGTAATCCAGCGCAACTGTGCGGTCCTCCGGATCTCCTTGATGATCTCACGCCACAGAGAGTACCACTATACCCCCGATTTCCGGTCGGCGCACCCGCCATCATTGGCATCACTGGTGAGGACTACAGCACCCTCTGGTATCCGCCAGCTTCTTAGACCAATTACACCGCTCTATAACCCCCAAGATGGTGGCGCCGTTGCACCTCATGAGCCGCGCCATAAAGTTCGTGACCGACCTCTAGCGTAAATGAACAGTCGGTATCAGATGTGGCCCATCAATTGTGGCCTTGGATGAATAAATAATTGTAGACAAAGGCGGTAAACAAATATCCACGACGGCGGACAGGTGTCCCCAGTGGCGGACGGATGTCCCCTATAGCGGACAGGTGTCCGCAGCCGTGGGCAACCACCCCCATCGGTAAATACTTACCTCACGCCTTTATTAATGCTATTTATTTCATAAAAATCGCTGTTTTGGCTAAAATAATACATAGGGCCGAAGCAAAGTACTAGCTCGGGTATAAATTCTACCTATTATATAACATCGTGCCGTGTGTAATAAAATCCAGTTTCATATTTTGTTATATGTTTTGAGCTAACTAATTTCAATATAACTGCAGAGTGTCGAACAGATAAAAGTAGCTAGTAGCAGAAAGCGAGTCCAGTTTATCGTCTCCCTAAATGCGCTGTCGCTTCCCTGGGCTCACGTTTGAAACCTTACGCTTCATACCGCTAACTTCCTTCCACTGATCGAGACCGTACATTTGGGTAATAAGCCGTTTGCATTGTTCAATGGCCTCCGTGCCCGTGATATCTTGGAGGCTGACCGTAGTCGTAGGCCACACGACATCGAACTTCGCTGTCCCGTTTTCAATGCGAGGGTTCTTGATATCCTCAACAGGCCAGCGTGTCTTGCCCACCCGAGCTCGTTTCATTGGTGGTTGAATAACAGTCTGATCCGTAAGCTCTCGCTTGCGGGACAATTTTCTAGTAGTTACTAGTCGTCTTGCTGGACCAAATTCCGGAATGATTCTTGGAGCTGTTACTACCTGTTAACATTGTTGAGTAACCGTCTTCTGACTTTCCGTACCTGATTTTGTCAAGTTAACCGGCAAAGGAGTAGTACCCAAGTCTGGCTTGCCGCTGCCCTCAACACACTGGCTGTTGACCCCAGTTGGATCGACGTTGTTCTCGGTAGACTTGTCGCTGCCCTCAGCAGGCTTTTGTGTAATCTCCAGAAGCTTGTCTTTGTCCTCAGAAACCGTGTCGTTGATCTCAGTGGGCTTTTTGTTAAGCGTAGCGGGATTGTCGTTGCCGTCCAAACACTTGTCCTTGATCTCAGTAGGCTTGTCGCTATCCTGGGAGGGGTTGTTGGTCTCAGCAAGGCCGCTAAGGATCTCGGCAGCCTTGCTGCTAATCTCAATAAGCTTGTCTCTGCCGTCAGGGCACCGGTTGTTGATCTCAGCAAGCCTGTCGCTCCATCCAGCAGGCTTGCCGTTATGTCCGCCAAGCTTGTCCTTGTGTTCAGCATCCTTGTTCTTGGTTACCTCAGTTTCAAAGGGGAGCTGAAAGCGCTTCGCGCCCGAGGAGGGGGGAGATTCAAGTATAGTGTCGATTCGCATCGGAGCTACCGGCATTTGTTTACCGACTGGTACATGTTCCTGAAGCGGTCCACCCTTAATGGAGTCGCCATCTACATAATGTGTAAGCTATTATAGAAATAAACCAAGAATATACTTACAGTAGTAGCGAAAATTGTTGGTATTTTTCCTACCAACATTTTCGTTCATAGTATGAGAGAAAAGTTGGCTCATTTTTGATGGGAAATCGAAATAGACTGACTTTAAAAAGGGGAATGAATGTTGCTTGCTTGCTTGCGTGTCCTGGAGATTGCAATGAGCGACATCAATCCATGGGAAGTTCCCATGATTTATAGTTTTTTCCGCGGCCTGAGAACACAGCTGGTGCCTTAGACCTCCTTGACAAGCAGGAGGCGACCTCAAGCAAACCCCGGATGCCCACCACTACAGCCACCGCCACCGTGCCAGCAGACTAACTCGCATGAAATCCATTTCTAGATTCACCGGGATTTGTCACTACCCCTAATCCACAAGGCCTACTGGCACAAGCGAACGTCTCTCGTTGTCTTGGGTTGAAAGCTCAAGGTCAAAGAGATTCTAGCATCTCTACATTTGGCTGGGTATCTATAGCAAAACAAGACCAGTAGAAAGAATAATAACGTGAATAGTGCTCTCTTCATCACACAAAGTTTTCTATCAAGAAGCTGGCATTACTACTCTGGGCTCTGAATGGCGTCTTTGCCCTTGAGCTCGAACATCAAGGCTGAGCATGAATTAAGGACCAAAATATGCCCGCACCGATGACTCAATTACGTATTTCGAGGCAGATTTTGATCTTGGGATCATCGTACGATATCAAAAAACGCCCGAGTGTTACGTCTCGGGCTAGGCGAGGCATGGACAGCCACGATGAGGTTAATGCAGACGTGTTCGCTATGGCCTTCACTCGCGGACAACACTCATCCTCTAGAATCTTCTACCTAGCACATGATATGAACGTCATCTTACACAGAAACGGGCTACCTCATTGTACCCTGCTCCCTATAGCATCAGTATAATTGAACTTTGCTGTATTAAACCATGTTAATAATTTGTGTTTTTGTCAAATTCCTCACATCATAGCCTCACTGATGCGTCATACCAAGCATCAAGCAACTATTTCTAACCAGTGGCGCTGATTATGCGTCAAGAGGCCTCGAATTCGTTGCCACCTGTGCCATTGACCTGAAGGAATCGACGGACTATAAAATGCGAATCTCAGGCAACTTCACAACGTTTGTCCAGTTCACTCTACTATCACCAATCACTTCGATTGCGCATTTTTGAACTAACACTGCTTCCAAATTACGCTCACCTTTTCTCTCATCATGGCCCTTATTGTTCTTTTTCTTACAAGCTCAGATCTCTTATATATGGCTATATTTCTATCCATATTCCATCTGTTCATGTTTCATTTTCAGAGCCAAAAACTGGCTCAACAAGTCGGTAGCTCTGCGTTGCCCTCGGCCGGCGCCACTACCTATCGTGTTCAAAATGTCAGGTATTTCGCAACAGAAATGTGGGTTATTGTGACTGACAATTTCTTAGAGCATACAAGTTTCAACAAATTTTGCAGCTGAGTCGGGACGTTCAGCAGCCGAGTGGCGGACAGCTTCCCGAAATAGACCCGAAGACATAAGAGACAAGACGACGTCGGATAGAATGAAGTATAAAGTAGGGATGATGGTGGATGAATTGCGAGACCAGATAGAGGAGGACTTGGACAGAACAGCGGATGAGATGGAAGAGGTGTGGGATGGCACGAGATGCCGAATGGAAAAAACAATGGAGAAGGTGTTGGGAAAGATGGGAAAGATGCTAAATAAAGTTGGGCATGATATGAATGATGCCATCGATGATCAGGTGGAGGACGAGATGGACGACGAGATGGAGGTATGTGATACAGATGGTTGTGAGTAAGTATCGTACAGAGCCAAGTTAGTAGTAAAACCGCGAAAACCCGGTGTCTTCAAACAGCAGAGAATACTGCCACCAGATGTAACCACTAGTTAGCGAGTCAATACCTCCTTCAAACACTAGGGGCGCTGGTTCACTTGTGGGTGTTCGGTTTTTTTGATTAGTAATCGGAAAGAAGAAACTACATTGCTGTACTGTATAAACAAGGTGAATGGACTGTACAATGTGGCTGCGATTTAAGGATCGTGAGTCAGAGGACCAAATATGGACCGGCTATCACAGCCTTGATGGAGGACCTAATCTTGGACATATTTGATCTCATGTGTGAGTTTTTGTCCAGGTCCATTTCTGGGCAACATTTAGGCTTGATACCAGAAAGTGGCCCAAGTGATATAAATACTGAAGCCTAACTCATAAAATGAATCGGCTGTGGGCAAAGTATTTTCGAGATGGCTAATTTCATCTCAATTAGGCATGGCTTTTCGCTTGGCTTAGTTCTTGCTTTCGTTTCTTCTATTGTGTTGGTAATCCATGCTCTCACAAATGATGTAAACGTAAAATCGGGGGTCGTAACGATTCAAGTAAGTGAATATCATGCCCTGGTCGTATAGATACTTATTCTATCTGCAGTTTAACCGTAGTGAACTCGCTCGTGAATTCACCCGTGATATTGTCGATGGCATCTTGCCGAAAAGAACCCCACTAGGGCTTGAAGACTTTTTGCAATATATTCCATCTAATATCTCCGATTTTATCCCTGAAACAAATCAAATTCAGGGCACATTTAATGGAATTTCCCAAAATGTTGACAGTGTTGAGAATACTGTAAAGGCTCTCTTACCAAACAATTGTTCAATCGGCACAAGGAAGTTCTGCGTCGGATTCGATTCAAATGAATCTTGCCGCAACCTACCTATTAATCTCACCAGCATTTTCCCCCCAGAAGCCGTGAATCTCATTCAAGGCAAGTTTGGAGACATCAGCACTATCGATGGAGCTCTTGAAAAGGCTACAGCTCCATACGTCCAGAATACACTGATAGCAGGTTCAGTAACAACATTCATTGTTGATACTTTCTTCATATCTTCCATATACGGCCTACAGATACCTCTAATAGGAGGTCTGGGTTGGGGTTTACAATTGGCAATCTATCTCATCATTGGACAATTTTTTTGTATCCCTTTCGTTATATCAACAATTATCTTCCATGTTTTGAGATCTGATCTCGGAAGTTTGCCTACGTGGATACAACTGCAAGAAGGGAATGTATATGGTTTATGTGTAGGTTGTCTCTGTTGCTCTGCTACCGCAGTAGTTGTCGGTAGCGTTGGGCGAATGCTTTCCTCTGCTACAAGAACTTCTTTAAAGAATCATATAGTTTGAAGGGAACGCTATAGATGTCAATGCTAGAGATTATGGAGGAAAACTAGAAGTAGTCACGCTGATGGCATAGTGTTGTGTCTGGACTGAGGTTTAATTAGGTTATAAGCCTGGGTTAGTAATAAAAGTGTACTCTAGATAGATAGTTGATGAAGGCTTTGGTATTTCGTGAATTTATGGTATCCCAAACACTTGAATAGTGTCAGTAGTAGTTTTTCAACCTGGCTCTGTTGCTAATGCTATATTCACTATGACTCGAGCGGGGCATCATTTGATAAAGAATACCCTTCTCTTGCTCTTCGCCGACAATCGGCCCACTTTCCCTGCACCATTCATCTCTCGTTTACGAAGATATACTAGGCAGGAGAAGACGCAGACGCAGATGCCAAAAAGCATTTGCAAGCTTGCGCACATGCTGAATGCGTATAGTGTACTTCGTGAACCGATGGCTGACAGCGACCCTAACCCTGGTTAATTCCAAACAATCAGCAGTTGCTTTAAATAGCTATTGCAAGGCATCGCAGGTGGACAGAACTTGGCCACGGGGTGACCCAGATTTGGGTCAATCACGGAACTCCAAATAAGGCTTTCCAATCCCTCAAATTTTACGAAGCGTCAAACTATAGTACTGCGAGGTGATGAACTTTCAACGTCACAGCTGACGCACAGTACCTTCTCCATCACAACTGCCAATGTCAGAGGCACAGCTTTACTCTTTGGTACATAAAGCCCGAGAAAAGCTTTCATTAGAGATCTCCCGCCCCTACCATAGGCTTCGTTTACTCGTCGGTCATGTCAATCTACTCGACGCGCTCATGATTGATATTGCTAAAGCCGAACAAAGACAGGAGCTATGGTTTAATGAGTGTATTCAAAGCAATGCCTCATTGAATGAAACCTACAAGGGGTGGATCCAGCAGCTCCATTCTATACCTGAAGAACTCGAAGGCGTCTCTCTGGCTGCTGATCCCAATTTTCCGAGAAATGGCCGCGATTGTTTGGACGGGAATAAGCATAGCGCGAACGTGGCTGAGATTGCACCCCTCGGGGAGCTGTCGCTAGATGCTATTGAAGATGGCTATATTGCAGATTATGAGGATGATAAGGATGTTGAGGGCAACTGGGATAGTTATGTCGAAAACAGTCTTGCTCCTCTGGAACGATGTAAATCGTATGCTGAAGCTCGATGCCTATCCGGCGTAAACAGCTAGGTTAGGCAAAAAATTATTTCTTAGTTCTGCATTACTAATCGTCAATACACAAGCAGGCTATTTCGCGTAGTCGTTTGCTTAGCCTTAGACATTCCATCTTGGTAACTTCCTGGCGCCTTCGAGCGTCTTAGGTATATGTGTGTTTAAATGAAGCATTTACGTGAATAGAAATTTTTAAGCTGACCAAAATTTGCGGGAGTCTTACCGCCGTGTACCGGTTTCCGCCAGAAGTTCTGTCTTAAGTCGCCCAAGCGTAATTTTCTCGCCATTCATGGAGCCGGGCGTAGATGGGTCGTGTAAAGTCGGTTGGATTGAGTCACTCGGATCAGCCACGTACTATTTCGGATCACACTCTGCAAATGTAGACTATTGGGCTTCATTGAGCTCTATTTTATTTGGCCGCTGGGGGTAACCTTGTGGGAAACGATGGGAATTGTCCCTGGGGTTTAATCGAGGCTGGTTGGTTATCATCATGCGCAAGTTTGGCCCCCCCCCCTCCTCGATAGAATTTTGCGGTGCTCGTGGCGGAAACAGTCTGTACTGTTCTTCCACCCCACTAGTCAGGGTGCCCGTTTCCTCCGAGTTCTTCTCATATAATCTCGTGCCTAGGTCCCTATTCGTATCTGTGTTTTCATATTAAGGAAAAATACTTGGCTTTCCTACTTATAATCAGTCTGAAGAGATCCTCCTCTATCGCAATTTTGTGCCTTTCTGATAATTGGTAAAAATTAATTGCTACATTGTATACATATAAATTTTTACCGCCTATTCCTTATGTCTCTCCTTAGCTTAGAAGTAAGTGAACTCAATCTACCAAGACTCTAGTTTGCGTTCGAAACACTGGTCGCGGAACTTGAAAATCTAAAGCCGAATTATATTGCTTCTTGGTTAATCTTTAACCAAACTCACCTTATCTACCCTATAAAGTAATCCCTGAATAATATCGCTTAATATTGTCAACAGAAAGAATTTAAAGATCTAGAAACCTATGTGACGCGTAGTACTGATCGTCATGAAATTGCCGTAAACGATCTACACGACAGACGGAGGCAACTTCCTCTTCGTGATAAGTACGCTTGCCGGTTTTGGATTCCATATACCGATTTTCCGCTTCGAGAGCAGCCACGTAAATTAGATAATCAGCATGCTCTTCTCCCACTCTGTCCGATAGAGTTAACCGGGGTTCCCAGGACACTTTTCTCTCTCCGTCAATATCCCAGAGAATTAAAATAAAAGAGGTATGTCCTGTAGGTCGGTGGCTAGATTAGGGTCGATAAGTTTTAAATCTTCCCGAGATGGTTGCATCCCCGTGATCTTCCAGGCAACTCCAAGGATTGCGAGAATGTTGTGTTTTGTGTATTTATATTTCCCATTCTCCTTTCGGACTTTTCCATAACTAATGTTGGGATTGGAGACTCTAGGATTTGGATGCCGATCTCCGCATTCCGCTGGAAGTATAAACTTTCCAATACGATACCTTGTTGTGCCTTTGTTTCTGTATCTGTTGATATAATACTCATCGTCCGAATACGCCGCTGGTTCACAGTCGGAGGCAGACTCGTGGGCAGCTTCAAAGTAGTCGCCGCCCGCATCAAATTCACCCTCTTCGTTGTCTTCGAATTCCTCACTGTGTGACCAATCTTGACTTTCATCCTTGTCTTCAGAGACTTCTGGTACCTCCAATCCACGTAGTAAGAGTCGTTTCATTCGTTCGGCCTTAGCCTTGTCCGTCCGAAATAAGCCGGCATGGTAGTCCGCGGAGAATTCGGCCACCATTCTCCGTGTCTCGGCTTCCTTTTGATCGGCCATTTTTAACAACAAGAAACGTAAGTAGATTTGGGAAATAGTGTGATGAATTCTTTTGTAAAGCGTATAAGAAACTCTACCTAAATGTTTTGGAAATAGCTGTTCAACAAATACGTTAGATCTGCGTGCCCTAATATTGGACCTCAGATTGGCGTACCCAGATATTGGACCTCGGCCTATATTTGGTCATTTTATACATGTTACTTAATCGGCTGAGCTCGGCGTGCGTCATCAGGGCAAATGTATCCAACCAAATGCTAGAGCATGGACCTTATTGCCTTCCCGCTTTGCAGGGTGTTTCGGACTCCTAAGATAGGGTTCTCAGCACCCAGCCGATGTTCGGCGTGAGATGTGTGGGGCTCCTATAGCCTGCGCAACCTAGCGTCCTGCACTCTTGCGTCGTAGAAGTCGGTTTCTGATAAAAGTTGCAGTTGAAAAAAGCGAACGCCACATTGTTTCACAAATTGCTAAGAAAATAGCGATGGAAACAACTAACCAGCAAATGGCGTATACCAATGCAAACTTGGGCGATGAAAGCATCGTTCTCAAAACGACCTCTCCTGGCGGTAATAAACGGGAAGATTGCTATATTTTTCTAAATCTGCTCGATTCCTAACAGATATTTCTTCCTTTCTGTAACTAAATATTATGCTTAAGGGGTCCCAGATTTGGGTCCACGGGAACACAAGGTGGTCCCAAATCTAGGATCATATCAGCACTTGAGGCATTTATACCCCAAAGGCCACATCATCAGACCTTACCAACATCTAAAACATCGAACCAGACATATAAACCAAAAAAAATCAATTTTTGGCTTTCAAACTCGAGCTCGAAGACTCCCTACTCGTCGTCATACAGTTCAAGAATATTCTAGTTGGGCTTGGGTTTTCTACAGTCTCGGCGAGTCCTCGGCCGTTGCCAGTCACAGAGGGTGACCCAGTCAATGCAAGACAACCCATCCAGTCTCTCAGTCCGGTATCTTTAGGACTCCAGCCGTTACCCACTCCAAAAACACTAGGCACATCCGATATAGAAACTTCCCTTACCTTGGTGGGTAGCCAGGGGACAATCAACACCGACTTCATTATTCCAGTCCCGGGCATGCGGCTAGTCAACCGACTCCTAAGCACGGGCAGTGTTAATACTATCCAACCTTCCAACAATAATGATAATATACGATATATAGCCGTTGACGGCAGCCTCGTCGTCACTGTTAGCGCACCATTTGGTACCAACACAGGTGATGTGGATTTTGGCGAGAATAGTAGTGGCCAGCTCCAATTTATAAGAGCTATTTTCTGCTTGTAATTAAATTTAAATGTAACTAAATAAAAGTTACTCATAATCTTAGAAATAATAGCCGTTACACACAGCTCCAGTTACAAATATGTAAATAAAATTTTCAAGATCTCTCTTTCTTTTATTCACTAGTATATATATCATCTATAAGACTTTTTATATAAGCTATAGCAAATAATAGAATCCCTAACTCGTAAAATGTTATAACCTATACTTGTATTATTACTAGCCAAATCGGCTTTTATCTTCGAAATTACTATTTAATTATTTAGAGATCCGTTATTAAGCCTCTCGTCGCTTACTATATATATTTACACCGTTTTAAGTTCCAATTACTTTATAGCTTACTTACGTATTTTAAACGCAGTTAAGAGTTTAATTAACGTAATCCACCACCAGAGGTTATTATACCAGCTAATACTTTAAAACGTACTTAATTTTATCGCAAAATGTAGATATAAAGGAAATTCTATTACGTAAAAAAATTTAAATAACTTCGGGATTATTAATACTAACCTAAGTATTTAGTTTGTAAACAGAATTATATATCTCCCCTCAAACCACTACGATATCGTAGACAAAAGGTAATATAAAACCAATAAATTATATAAGTTTACTCTTAATATACTAAGACTTACTATTAGGCGTTTGTCTATACCTAACGGAAACCTAACAACTCACTACTTTTAGCCTCCCAGCTTTTTTTTCGCTTTTCCTTTACTTATTACGTAAATATTTAATAATTTTTTAACTTATTACGCTATCGATATTTTACCGATTTGTTACGGTTAGTTACTAATTAGATAAGCTCGGCTAAAAA
Source organism: Echria macrotheca (assembly GCA_030411725.1). NCBI lineage: Eukaryota > Fungi > Ascomycota > Sordariomycetes > Sordariales > Schizotheciaceae > Echria > Echria macrotheca. The sequence goes on from MU839836.1 coordinate 1,025,177, forward strand.
TGGCGACTAACCTACTTATAAAGGGTAACGTACCCTTAAATATACCTACGCTTGACTTTATGATCTATTATATTTTCCTGCCTCCTTAATTGCTATAAGAAAACGATATAAATATCCAGTACTTACTTATAATAATTTAAGTCTTACGTAACTTGGTTTCGGACTTCATAATAATATAGTAAGATTTTAGTAATTTTATGCAATTTATTCTGGATATATTTGATAATTTTCTTAAGATGATTTCAAAAGTAAGTGTAAGTAAGATTAAGGTTACAAATCGCAATATGCTACGTAGTATAATCTTGGAACTAAAGGATAGCGGTAAGCAATAATTTCTTTTTATCGTTAAATAAATTTTTACTAAAACGGTTGTTGTAAACGTAGCGTTGCTTTATCTCCGAGATTAGAACGCTAGTTTACTTTTTACTTTCCAACAAAACAACGTTTTATTCAAAATATTTTAGCTTCTTACGCCTAACCAAAATATTATATTCTATAAAAGATCTTTCCTTTAGGAGTTTCCCGATCGGGCCGTTATAATCCCCAATAGTAAGCTTTAAAATACTATATTATTAAATAAGTTAATTAATATAATTAATAAATTTAAGTCCAAAGTTACTTTAGGAACTTGGCCTAAAGTAATTAAGGCGAAGATAATTTAGCTGGAATACAGAGACTCGCTCTCTCCTGTACTTACTACTAGCCTTCTTACTAATATCCTCATTAGCTTAAGTTAAAAAGTATAATTTAAACGGATTATTAAACGTAACTAAAAATAAATATATTAAAGTAATATACTCCTTTTATTTTACTGGTTAACTATTTAGCTTTTTTTTTAAATAGTATTACGGCTTATACTCAACTAATATACTACTTTACATAAAGAAATATCGTAATACAAATCACTAATAGCCTATTACTATACTTGTATCCTAAAGTTAGCCCTAGGTATATCGTAAACCTTAATTTTTAATAACAATCTCTTTACTATATAATCCAAATTAATTTACCGTATTGTTAAATTAAACCCTATTAAAAAGTTATATTTAAGGTGGCTTAGAAAAGTATAGGAGATTATAAAACGTATTAAGGTTATTTTAAATACTTAATAAATAACTACGTTACAAAACGACAACTGGAAACTCCTGCTAAATAAGCTTCCTTAGCTAATATTTTAACAAAACTTAAAGTTAAAAGTTAAAGGTTTCCTTACGTAATTGTCCTAAATCAAATTACAAGATATTAACTAGCGAGATAATATAGGGAAAAGTAACGTAATTAAGTATTTCTTACTTTTACGTATAAAACTACTCTTACTAAGTAGTTTTAAAAACCTAAATATTATTAAAAGCCGTTATAAATTAGTTAATTTCGAAACTTAAGTTGAATTGTTATTATTAGGTTAATTACTAAGTAGTAATAATCTTTTTATAAATATAATTGTAAGTAGTTTTAAGGAATTAATTAAAATATACTATATTTTCGCATTAGTAATTTATAATAGCATTTTAGTAGTGTTATCTACTATATATTTAGTAATTGTAAAGCTTTAGGTAGCTATAAACAAAATTGTTAGGGGGAATATCCTGTTATTCCTAAATTATAATTCTGGATTTCCCTTTAATATCTTTTACTTATTATTGCTAGAGAAAAAGGAAAAGATATATTATCTCTATGTTATAAAAAACTACTTCGCCTATCGCAAGGTAAAAGTTTTAAATTTTTACCTTTTAGCTTTTATTGAATTTAATTACGATAACTTATTCGTTATCCGCTTTACTTATACCTTAGTAAATTACTAACTCCTCTATTATAAGATTAAAGCTTAAAGTAGTAAGATAAAGGCTAAAAAGCTGGAAAAGTACGAAAGTATTAAACAAAAGTATAATTTATTAACTAAAGCTTATAATGCAATATTTTATAAATATTATTAGGATTTTCAATAATAAAAGCAAATATATTTATTATTTTACTAACGCTATTGGCTAAAGCGTGAGATATAAAGTTTAAATATTAATGTATTTAAGTAACCCTTACTAGAAAAGCCTAATTACGTTAATATAACGGTTTTTGAGATTAACGTTCCTATTATTGCTGTACTTTAGCGAGAAGTAATATAAAAACTAATTACCTAAGTATTTTACGAAAAAGAAAATAGTAGTTTCCGTATAGCTAGTTAAAAAACGTTATACTTTATAGCGAAACGTTAAGGTATAAAACGCTTCTTTTAGGCTAAAAGCCATATTTAGCTGGCCTTAACGGTTAAGCCTATAAAGGTTATTTACTATAAAACAAAATATATTACTAAAGTAATATTTAAAAACCTCTGTATTCCATATACTACGTAATATTTATATTATAATAAACCCTTAAAAGTCTTAATAAAGATGGAAGTCTTCTATACCTATATTTTCTAATACTACTTATTCGCTAAGCTTATTAAAGAAGATTTAATAGAAGATTAAATTCACTATATTAAATATACCTTTAACAACGTTATCGCAGAACAATATCGCTATTCGGAATCTCTCTTTCTCCGTAAATTTCAAAGTCTCGGTAACCTTTACTTTAATATTAGTTTATAATAAGTAAATATTCTATATTAGCTTATAATCCCGTCCTTTAACTTTAATAAAAAGCGAACTTTCGTCCTAATTCTATAAACGTACCTTAAAGCCGGGTCCTAATTACTAAATTTTAAATCCAGTAATAATAGCAGTTCTATTTAAAGAAAAGCTTATTTTAACACTTAAAAAAAGTTTTTTATAAATTAAATCCTTCTAGCTCTACGTAATACTTTCCTCCATATCCGCGAAAGTTAATAAAACAATATTACCCTCTATATTCTTACGTATTTAGCTATAAAACTCCTAGCTCTCTCCCCTTTAACTAATATTGCATTTATACTCCTTAAGTACCTTAAGTAATTACAAAAGGTATCGATAAACTAGGCAAAACTACTTTAAAATAAGTTAAATAAATGTAATAATACCTTAGATCAAAAGAGGTAAATTAGTAGGTTGCTAATAGCAATTTTAACTTATAGCGCTATATTTAGTATAGGAAAAGCCTATTTAGTAAGTATTTTGGGAAACCTTAATACCCTTACTTAGTTAATTAAAAGCGCTGTATTAGCCCATAATTACCTCCTACCGTCAAGTAAACTTAGCGATACCATTTCCCTTTAGCTAATATAACGATAATATATAGTTATATACCGGGCCCGTCCCCTAATAACATATTAGGTTTTTAAATACGGAAACCCAAAACTAAACAAAACAATTAAATACTTATAAGCTACCTACTCCCCTTTTACTAACAATCGTAATTAGGCACCCCTTAACTAAAATACCAGGTAAAGTTACATTCTAATACGAACAAGTAACGGACTAGTATTAATTACCTTCAATTTCCTTACGGGATATTTCTTTCTAAATAGCTACTTACTATCTAAACTACTATCGGCTTATTAAGTATACTTAACCTTCTAACAACTTTTTAGCAAGTAGATTTTAAACGTTAGCTTATTAAGCGTCCCAGGTTTAACGTTTTCGGCGTCTCGAGACTTATACAGCTAGATTATTCACTTTACCATAATTGATAACCGGCTAATTATATACGCTATCTGATAAAGTCTTAAAAGTTACAGTAGTACCAATAACAACTATAAGTATATCCCGAAAAACTCTCTTAATAATAATCTACCTAACTCATTTGTAAATAACTACTTATACTAACTTTATTTTATAACGTAGCGGGTAAAATTTCGTTTTATTAATTATAAGTAGGAATTAAAAGCTAAAGGTTAGTATTTAATACGTAAAAAACATAAATATATATTAAGGAAAAAGTCCTATATAGTAATAAATTTATTTAATCCTATAACGTTACTAAGTTACTTAATCCTAAATATTATTAAAGGCCCTAATAATATTAATATTATTTTAAACTGCGAAAATAACTCGTTAAACCTTAAATTCCCTTATTTCTCCTTTACTTTTTACGTTTGGTAAGGGAAAAACGCCGTTTAATCCAAAAACTATAGTAGTATATAGATTAATAGCAATTAAGAAATTAGCAACCTGGTTAGTCTCGTCGAAAAGTTAGTCCTAGAGCCTAAGTACGGTCCCAAATTAAGAATAATTCTTATTTCGTAAAAATACGTCTTATTTCGTATCAGTAAAGTATCCAAGCACGTAAAAGTCTTAATATAACGAGGTAATAACAAGTATATTTAATATAACGCTTTTTACGTTAATAACAAGCTTAGCTATCTAATTAATATAGGGTCTTTCCAAAGTACGCTTTATTTATATTAGCTTTACGCGTTTATATCGTACTATCTTTCCAATTCCCTAACGTTTTAGATGGAAATAGAAAAGGTACTAAGAATCCTTTATAATACCGCTATAAAATCTTACCCTACCCTTAACAGGGACTTTAAAGCCCTATTTAAAAAAATCGCAAGTTTCTCGCCCTTATAAATATATTATCCAATACATTTACAAGAAATAAAACAAACTATATAAAATAATACTTTCCCACCTCTATTACAGTATAATAACCTTTAACCGCTCACTACGTTTATCTTTAACAATTACAAAAAAGCGGGAAAGCTCTTCCAGCCAAAGTTATAAAATACAAAAGTAAATAACTCTTCCACATTATTAACAGCCATCTTATCGGAAAAGAGAGCATCTGACATAACGCAGCGCGTAAGGATCCGCAATTCCATCTTTCGCGTATTTAAATTTAATGCTAAAGGATATATAATAACTAAGGATAATTAATACCACCCTTAAAATAGGGTAAGCGTTAGTAGCCGTTTTAACAACCACCGTCAAGTTTCAAAGCTAATAAAACTTATAAACACCGGTACTAAGAGTTTTATTTAAAAACCTTCTTCCAACGTAACAAGTAAGATTAAAGTCATTAACAACTCTAAATTTAAAGGATATTTTACGGTAAAAATTAAATTTCATCTTAATAACCTCTGTGCGTTGACTAAAGCCCTTAACGGCCTATAATATAAGCTTTATTAGGCGCTTATAGCGGAAAAAAACAAATACAAAAAGATATTTTTCCTAGCTAATTTCCTTTATATTAACAATTCGAACTAATAAGTAGTCCAGGTACTAATAGCGCTAAATAGCATTTTTATATTTACCAGGGCCGATATATTCCCGCTACCTAATACTTAATTTAACTTAAATATCAACCACGCGACGTTACAACGCAAGCTTATAAAAATCACCAACAACGGCAGAAAAAACCTAAAAAAGTACCTAAAATATAAATAAACAAAACAGTAGCAAAAATCCATTTGTAAATTCAAACGCAAAAAAAATCGAAAATAAGCGTTTAACTCCCGGGCTACTATCAGCAAATTAATTAGCAAGCTACAAACCTAGGTTAGCTAATTTTAAGCCGTATATACCCCTACTAACTCAAACTATTACTTATACCTTTATATTAATTAAATTATACCTAAAGTACTAAATTTAGTAGAAATGGCGCGGAAGTTAAAAATATTCCGTAGTTACCTTAATTTATTATTAGAAAAGCTAGGTAAAATCGGTATTATTAAGATTAGTAAGCCGTTGGTAATATCCGTTCCTTCCTTAGATAAGCCGTTTTCGAAAACCGGTATAGTTTCTACCGGGTTACTATTCTTACTACTAATACCGTATTACAACCACCTACTACCAAATACATTACTACCATCGCAACCCACTAAAATCCAAAAGTTAAATATCTAAAATTACGTACGTTTATTTACTTTTATTAACAAACTTTTAAACGTATTTAACCTTTAAAAACATTAGACCTTATACCTTATTAAACTATATTGGAATATAACTAGTTTTATTACAACATAGCCTAATACAATTATACTTAAAGGTGGAGACCTAACTAAAAGCCTATAAAAAGCGCTAAACTGGTATAGTTTCCTTTATTGCGGTATAAAACTCTCCCTAATTAATACTTCAATTATATATTAAGTATATATCGATATTAATATATATCCCCAAATCTTACCCTTTTTCCTTTTATAACGTATAATATAAGGACTTTAGCGTTAGCTGTTGTAATTGTAGTAACTCTGCCTTATTAACCTCGCCTTAAGTTTAGTGGGCTTATAGCGTGCTAAACGGCTTTATAGCCTTTGATCTGCCCTTAAGAAGCGCTATAGCGATTTACAAAAAAAGCTTTTTAATACTAACAACTACAAAAATTTGAAATAAAACCTACTTAAATACCCTAAAAGCCTATTACTAAAAATTAAGTAGGGTATTATAATTCGTACTATATAAAATAAAATCGTTACCGCTATAAGATCCCCGCTAGGGATAAAAAACTTGGTTATATAGCTTAATATAGGTAAGGGAAAATTATCCGTTATTATACCTATTATAGCAATTGCGTTAGCAAATAAGTAGCGCTTAGTTTATATTATAATAGTAAAGCCCTAGTTAAGTTAAATAACGCATATACTTATTAGTAAGTTTGGAAATCTATTAAATAAATAAATATTTTACCTTCCGTTTTTATATTTAATTTAAATAAATTACAATAACGTTAAAATTATACGTAAAATAGTAAAAAGGTATAAAGTCGAAAATAAAATACTTTTTATATAACCTAAGCATTTACTATTATTTAAGTTAATAAATATCGAAAAAAACTAAGTTATAAAAAATAAAAGGAAAATTAATAGCAAAATATTAAAAGAAAACATTACCCATTTATACTAAAAGTTTAAATTTATTTCGTAAAATATTATTAACAAAAGTAACGAGAATTTTAATATTAAATATAAACTAATTTACACTATAGGTACGTAGGAAGCAATTAAGATAAGCTTTAATTAGTAAATTTTAATCTAATAAATCCTCGCTTTAATTAAAACTACCGTTTAATAGCTTATAGCTAACAACGCTTACATAAATTTAGCAAAGGGTTTTATCTTCGAGGATTATAATATCAAATATATTCCCGTTATATATATTTTAAAAGAATTTATAGGCTAGTACCTAATCGGCGTATTTACCGTTACAATATACTACTACAACCTTACTAATTTCCCAATAATTTACCAAAACAAACGTATATATTAGGCGATTCGTAATTATATTTTAGTTAATTAAATTATTTTTAAGGACCTTATATTAATCGAAAATACCGGTACTACTAGGCTATTTAATAATTTAACTACTAAAAACGTAATTTTTCTTTTCTAAAGCTTATTAGTTAAAAGGGTTCTCCTATTTACATTTAGTTAAAAGCGATTTTATATTAATTACAGCCTTACTTTTACCTACTAATTACTAATTATACTTACTATACTATATTAAGCAAAGAATATACCTTTACCGTACTTTAAGTTTAATTACCTTAACGTTATTATCGCGCTTACCTACTTAAGTTACTATTATAGTAACCTATTTAATAAATAACTTTATACGTATTTTTAACTACTTTATAATAACTTGGATTAAATAAAGCAAAAATACAATAAATAAATTACCTAAGCGCTAAACCTTTTACTATCCTTCCAGTACTTTTTATTTATTAATATTAAAGATAAACCTTGATATAAAACTATTATCTTTCCTATATTAAAATACGTTTAGTTAATTATAGACTTTTTCCTTACGTACGTAATTTTCCCTAAAAAAATAAAGTAATTCCTACTTAAACTTTTCTTATCTGGGTAAAACTTAGTTAAACTGAAAAAATATTACCCTTTAATTAAATTCAACGGTATTAATAACTCTAAAACTATCCTCCCGCTATCTGTAATAGCTTTAAATTTATAGCCGTATATTAATGCTGTAATATTTAGTATTATTTTAAGGAATAAGAATATAATATTAAAAGTAGGAATTAAAAGGGAGGAATTATTATTATAACCCTTAGCCCTATTTAAAAAGATATTACTTAACTTTTTAATGTAATTTTAACCGTTTATATGGGTAATTTTCGATATAAGCGCTTAGGGTATTAAAAATAGTAATTTATAAATAACGAAAAACTTACTTGATATAATTTCCGTAAATAACGTTAACGTTATTATCTTTTTCGACTATTAAAATAAGTTTTTAATCCTCCTTCGAAATGGTAATATTGTACCGTTCCTAATGTCCCTATTTGCAATATGAACTAATTGGTACCTTATATTCCTTAATTAAACGTATATAAAAGGTATTAATCTAAAACTATTGGATAATTATTGTACTACCGTTACCCTTAGGCTAAGCGTAATAAAGGATACTTTAATTTAAGTATATATATAAATACGTAAGTTTAGTTATGGTTAATTAGTAACGTTTGTATTATCTCCTAAAATATAGAAATATATTTATTTGGCTTGTATTAACCTAGTTTCTAAATAGCCCCTAAGTATTACTAACGTTATTACTTAAGTTATTTTGGAAATATAAAATAAAATAATACGTAATATCCCTTTATAGGTAACCTAAAGCATTTGCTATACCTGCTAAGAAACGATATAAAAACAGGTAAAAGAAAACGGTAGTATCTTTTCTTTATTAAACGCGTAAAAATACCTTAAGCCTAAAACTATATACCTAGAAAAGTACTATTAATCTAAGCTAATACTAATAACTAGGAGGGATATTAATATTACTACGTTAATAGCGGACCTTAACTTATAAGATTAAGTGGATTTAAATACTAATAATAAAACGGTAAAGTATAGGGAAATAAACGCCTATATTTAAATTATTTAGGAAAAGTTAGTTACTTTTAGCCGTATTATACGCTTTAGTACTACTTCTTTAACGCTTTAAAAAAAGTAAAAATACAAACTCGTGTTTAAAATTAAAAAAAAACGCTAAATCACCTAATTACTACTGTAAATAACTTTCCCGTATAAACTTAACTATTACCTTATCTAATTTGTTTATATTAATAATATTAAATTACTTACTAACGTTACTTTTTATTTATATTATTTAATTATATTAATAATTAATACCGTTACTTTATTTGCCCTTAATATCGCCGCCTTTTTAATTAATTTACTTATAATTAAGGATTTTACCCGTACGGTAAATATTACTAAGTTAATATATTGTTTTAATAATTATTAGTGGGGTATATAATAAGTTCTCGTTTATTTTACATATACTACTTAAAATAAAAACGTAAACCTAATATCTTTAATAATAATAATAATTAATTAGTAAAAGGTTAATCGACTTAAATACGTTATTAAGATACTTTTAAAGCCTAGTAAGTCCTAAAGATCTTCCTCGGTACTTATAATACTATATATTTACCTTTTCTGCCTTAATTTAACCTTTTTATCTATAAAATATCTTAAAAGGTATATTATCCCCAAAGTAATAACTAATTAAAAACTACCCTTTAATTTAATTATATAACTTAACCTTTTCGCCGGATAGCTTTATTTATAAAGCTATAATGAATATAAAAAAATATATAGGTATTTAGGCTTATTATATACGGAAAATAAGGACGAAAAGACGGTTATATTATTGAATAATTTCGTTAGGAAGAGAAGATACCTTTAGTACAGCTTTGGCTTAAGCCCGGTCGTATTTTTAGCTAAAGTATATCACAAGATTAAGGGTAATTGTGTAAAAGGGGCGGAGAAGACGCATATGGGAAAAATTTTGGTAGGGGAGATCTTGACGGAGAGGGATTTTCTAAGAGACGATGGGAAGAAAACTTTAACTAAGGGGTTCTAGGGCGCGCTTGGTTATTAGGTGTCTAGGAACGTTAGGTGTATTATTATCATGAGTTGAGCAGGGATCCGAAAGCTAAAATCGTTATGATGGTAGCCCCCATTTTGACCTCGCCATCTGTGATTGGCGACCGCTCGTGCGACCACTGCGATGTCACGGGAAAGAGATGGCCTCCAACCACCAAATTTGGATCTGTGGCTCAGACATCTCCAGAATTTTGATGGTATGTAGCAAAAGGGTTCTCAGGAAACCGAATAGTGAGTAAAAAGTGGAAACCGCTCGTGCCTGTGGGCCTGTGTGAAATGTCCAAATTTAGCAAGTCCAAATATATGTTGGCCCGTGCTCTACCGGAGTAGGAAACAGGAGCGGAATAGCCGTTCCCGGCTTTGTGTTCGTCCGGATAAACCCTTAAATGGGGTATTGTCACTTTACCCGAGTAAGGGGTAACTTCCTTGGCTGAGGTATCACGTGGAGTGGGAGCCCAGTTATGGGCTCGCAGCGCAAACAGTATAGCCCAGAACTGGGCCCCCAAGATAATATTTTTTTAGAACAAAAACTTATAGATGATTTACTGAAGGTCCCATTTCCGGGCTCACAAAACAGATCCTCAGTGTCCACCGCACTGTCATCTGACAAATGCTATTTCAACTTCGCTTTACAACACCCATCGGCAAGATCTGAATATATTACTCCGTCGCTCAGAATACTAGCGAGGAGCAGCTTTTCTTCCTTCTTCAATGACAATCGCAACCCCGATTTTGGACTTACGACAAAATGAGACCGACGCCAATTGACTGGAATCTTTATAAAGGGGATATTAAACAGCTTTATAAGACTGGTCGGGCAGAAGACATTGTGATATGGTTGAGACATGAAAAGGGTGTCCAATGCAAGTAAGTACACGAGTGTTGCTCTTTGGTACCTTCCATGATTTAACGGTGAATACAGCGTTGAGCAAGTCCGTAGTGCTTTAAAACGATGGGGGTTTAGAAAGCCCTATCGTATGCTTGGACAATCTTTGGCCCCATCTCTTTACTCAGGAGATTGTCAATCACGGTCACAATCTGAAGACACGTTCTGCCAACAACACATTTCTGATGAATCTCCTTCCGATAGAAACGGGAAAAGCCCTTTTGATCAACCGGAACTAGTGGTACGACCTTTCAAGCCTCAACCTACTTTACTATACTAACAGACATTTGAGGCCTTTGGCGAGTATAAAATGAAAACTGATGGCCCTTTCAGGGGAATGTGGGTTGACGGGGGCGCTGTTCGTACCGTTGATGGCGTTGACTATGTTGCGTACTGTGTTCTTGTGCCATTGTGGGGTAGACCGGTTCAAGGATGAGGACATACTTAGTCGTCCTTGGAGCACAATATATCACCAACAACAATGCTGACGATTTATGGATGGTTATTTGGAAAATTTAGAGAATTCAGGCGTGAAAATATCTTTGCAGTATAACATGTAAAATTGACCAGTAAATGAAAGGGAAGTGAAAGCCTTCGTTGTTAACAGGAAATCAATGCAGATAAATCGTACCATGTTACCATCTTTATTCACTACTATCGGACTATCGGAGTGGAGTAATATCTTTCAACGCTTATTTGGGCTAAACTGTAACGTGGGCGCTCCGTCTCTTGTTTGCAATGTGATTGTTAGTACGTGTGGCCGCAGAGTGACGGATAGTGCTTACCTCATATCGTTCGATCCAGTCGTTTAAGGAATTCATCGCCAGCGCTCATCTCCACTAGTTCAGAGAACCGGAAAGAGGATATTAAGGCCGGGACCAAATCACTATCCTCTCCAACATCATTAAACCTATGGACTGGAGTTTCTCGGTAAACCGTTTGAAGACTTCTAGTACCTCTCCGTCCAGATCAATGACGTATGTCCACTCGCAATAAAGCGAATCGACCGCAAATTATAGGTCGAGCATGATCGGGAGCTTTTGTAATTCCGAAGCTTGTGCGACAATTTCAAGGATCCCGGCGCCGGTCGAATCGTGTAGAGAAGGGGTAAGGTAACGCATGATATCCATCGTAACCAGCCGGTCCCTGGATTCGATAAATGCATACCAAGCGACTTTTTCCAAGCCACTTAGGTGGTCGACTTGTCTCTTTGCACTATACGCCTCCAAGTCGGATGCTTCGTACGTGTGATCAATCCCGTCTTTGAGGCGTTGGATGTTCTCGGGGCTCTAGAGAAACCTCACAATATCTAGCCCTTGGCCTTCAGGATAGCCATCGCAAGAGCAGTATTGTTTCGATACAAACTGGTCATTGTAAAACACACAGATGAGGTTGTGGGTACCCATGGTTCGAAAATTGAGTGGCGACGGCTGAAATACTTCTTTTGCGGTATAGATGGTGAGATTTCTGGTAGTACTAATGGGAAGACAACAAGCGGCGACGTGTTCTATTTATACTCATGTGGGCATAGAATACACCGGGGAGAGAGGCCTGCTCACTCAAGTTTCACAGCCTTGGGAAGTTTATCCGGCATGAGTCATGAGGCAAAATTAGAAACTGAATGGTGACGACGAGGGACCACAACAGTTGGGCTAACAGAGGTGCCTTATTGGGTCTTAATCGGTCGAATAATACCTCAGTGCATTATCAAAACGGAATTCGCATAGCCAACGTTTACCTCCCCAGATGGACAGAAAGGTGGCAAACCCAGGTCTCGGATACACCGCCTCCATCTGGACCAAGCAAGGGAACCGGCTATGCTTTACAGAGTAGCCCTGATATCCGGGCAGCGGGGAACCTTCGACGAAGAAGGTTGACGTATATCAAGAAAATTATTCGGAGTACAAGGAGTGGAGGATATGGATATTGTGGCTTCTTCTGCAGGAACTTGATACTAAGGGTTAGGGTTAAGCTTTTGTTTACTTACCCCTGAGACGCCTCGACTCTCCTCGTTTTACCACGAAAATCATGGCTGGCATTCCTCGTTGGACTGAAAATGGTTTGAAAAGCTGCTAATTTACTTCTTACGGGAAACGAATCATTACTGAGTTCAATCGCAATACCGAGAACGAGATCCTATTCCCAACCAAATACTTAGAGAATTGCCTTTCAAAGAATTTAACTGTTCCACTGAGCTTCGCTTATTATTATAGCTTGGTACTAACCTTTGAGTTCTCTGGCAGACAAATAAACCATTTCATCATTGCCTTTACGCAAGAGATATACCATATTAATCATGCGGGCGACTAATTTGGCCGTTGAAAATACCTTGACTAAAGCCGAATATATAGATTTTATCGCGGAACGTAAACAGTCCAGATGCGTTAATGTGAGATAAAACACCAGAAAATACAATACCCATGCAACCGTAATACCGGTTTAAAAGTTTCTAGTTCGAGCTCCCCGGCGCAAGGTAATCTACCATATGGTCTTCTCCACTTGGCACCCGCTGACATCTGCAGGTGTAACAGCGTCGAGGTAGCAAGTATTGTTGAACATTATCAGTTGAACTAATGTATCACAACTTTGACTGAATATTGTGCTAGCTATTTACGCTAAGAAGAATACGTAGCCTTGTAGGAAAGCCCGAGTGTTGGTAACCCCGGTACACCCGGTAGCCACAATGTTTGATCTCCTGCAAAATTATCCCGATCAATTCCTAAGTAAAATGTCAATGCGCATTGTGTCACCAGGTTTTATCTCGACGCCAGTCTCGGGGGTAATGAAATGGCGGGTCTCCTTGTCGTACCTGAGGTACCTGTTATCCTTGGCAATTTGGTACCCCAGTGCGAGGATCCGAATCTTTCGTTCGTGTTCCATCGCCGCCGTTTCTAGTCCTTTCTCCTCATCCTCAATCTTGTCGTTGGTGAACCAGCCGTCAGGAAAATACCGGTCCGCCCATGGGAGGCCGCGCATCGCGTAGTCTTCAGGCAGAGGCCGAGGGGCCGCTTCTTCGGAGTAGCGAGGAAAACCTTGAGTCTCGAATGCGTACCCATGTTCGGTACCTATAAGTGTGTTTAAGAGAATAGATGTCAAGTTCCAAGGAAATCGACGGGCCAGATATTTTATTTCTGGGAAAAACGCAACGTATCGCATGAAGACCAAAGTCGTGTGTACGTAGCTGAGGATATTCGGGTTCCAGAGCCGTTTAAAGATGACGTTGTGTGTGGCCATAGCAAGCCTTACGGCGTCCTCTTGGGATGTGGGCGTTGTATCCGAAGTATCTACCTCGGCTTTGGCGACAGCCGGTCTGGAAGACTCATTGATGCCCTTGGCCTGCCGGAAGGCCTTGAAGACCGGATTTGCCTCACACCCGTAACCGATAAGCGTATAACAAACGGTAATTCCGATGTAGTAGCACTGCTCCCGGTCGCGGTATGTGGAGCGACGGATATAGGTATCCAGGGTCATAGTAAAATTGTACAAAACGGACTCGAATCGCTCGATCATCTGTCCGGTAAATAGGATGCCATTGATCAGGACAAATAGATCTTGTATAGAAGTCGTCTGTTTTTTCGACATAATGGGTTCGAATAACGTCTGAATGGTGTCTTTGGTAGGGGCGAAGGGAGTAGCAACGCAAAGCGACTTCCCGTAATAGAACAGCTGCTGGAGAATATTCGGGCGGGCGAGGATCCCCTGATGGTGGTAGAGCCTGCCGGTGGTTGGCGCCTTATCCAAAGCCTTGCTGTACCAGTTGCGTGACACTGCGGTCCACACTTCACGATCGCGGATATTGTCGTCCTCGATTGCCATCCGGTAGCGTCCGAGGTCGCCGAGGCACTCAATCCACGTGTCCTCGAAAGCCGGAACCGTCTCATACAGCAACGCCATCATTGCGTACGCCAGATAGATAAATGTAAGCATGTGCTCGAGACTGGCTGGCAAACGATGTCTCAGAAGCTCGAGAAAGCTGTGGATGCCGTGTCGCCACATCCTCGCTGGCATGGCATATTTCGATGCCAATCGCCTCAATGCCGGGCTTGCCGACGGATGCTGGGACGCGAGAAAGAAGTCGTGATGTTCGTGAAGCAACGTGCGATGCAACGCGATAAGAGCTTGCCATTGCTCGTTGTTCAGCTTGGTGTTAGCACCATTGCCTTGAGTATTTTGAGCGCTGTTAACCTCGATACACTTGTTCTCGACCATGACAAGCCCAGCGTATATGCCCTTGACCTCGGCCACCAATTGCTCTTGAGAGATGGGCCGAGTCTCAGGCTGCTTGAAGATCTTTATATCCTCATCATCGGTGCTGGATGGGCACGAGACAGAACCGGACGGACGAGGCAGTGGAGAAGGTCGGGGGCGGATGGCAGCGGATAGTGGTAGCCTGATGTTGGACGCCACACTTCTGGGGTCGTATGTCTGAGGCGAGGCATCCCGGTCCTCACTCGACAGGTCTCTATTGCCTCTCCCTGCGTGGAGCCCTCCACTGAGCCCGGTGTCCGGTTTCTGCCTAGTGACCTGTGTCTTAGAACGCTTCGGTAACTGACTGTCTATATCGGTGTTTTCCCGTTTGAGCGACGACGGAGCGGAGTCTGCATCTTGCTGCTTTTGGGGTTGCGAGGCTCGGTCTACGGTTAGGTTTCTCCGAGTTGGTGAATCAACTAGTCTTTTACTAAGCGGGATTTGTCAGCGCCCGCCTTTCCTTCGCGTCGAAAATGCAAAAACATACCGTTCGGCTTCAGCTTTCGCTGCTTTGAAGAGTTGTAATGCGGTGCTCTCCAACTCGAGATGCGCTATCGAGATGTGTTTCCGAAATATCGTAGCTGCCGCAAATTCAACTGTCCCCGGCAACTCCACTCCGCATTGTGGACAGTTAAACGGCTGGGCACTTGACTTTGAGCTCTGTAGATATTTCGCCCAGGATTTCGAAAATTCTATAGGGTTTTCGGTGTCGTGTGTGGTATCGACGGTGGCCATTTTGTACTACAAGCTCGCCCGTAATACCTTCGGGTTCGAGCCTCAGACTGCTTTATCTTTCCCTAGACCTAGGGCTAGAGCCTTCTCGGGCGACAAAGATTTTTTTGCGTCTAGTATTTGTCGAGTATGATCAGTTAGCGTTCATGGCAACATCCAATCTACAAAGAAAATGCATACCGTGAACAGCGACCTTTCAGGTCTGTCGAGCTAATGAGCCCAGATCTTTAACTTGTTGAGTCGTGGATGCTCAATACTATAGGCGGCTGGAGCTATTAGTGATAAGTTACTGGGCCTATTTGGTCATGGACAAATGGAGAAGAATGTGTTAGTCAAAATGGAGCCCAATGCACCTTATATATTCGCGTCTAGGAAAGATGTTCATGTTGTCGCTGGCGTTTTTGGATGCCTTGGGTGTATTTACTAAGGTGGCGAATTCGAGGCATGCGGACGCCTTGAGAAGCGGTTCGCCGAACTTCTGTTCGGTTCGCCTTGGAAATTTTCGGGGAGGAGCTCCCACCCCATGAACGTGGCCATCTCCGGTTTCAACCTCCTGGCAGTTTCACTATAAGCCTTTCATAGCAGCCTCCGATTATCCTACAAATAATAGAATCCGTTAAGGCGGACAAGCTAGCCCTGGCACCCAGTTAGGCCCACGAGCTCCTCTCCTAATCGCCCGCCTTTACCTCCAACGAGCTAGTCTTTGATAGAGCGAAGAATGTTCACTTCTGTAGAAAAAATGATTGTTACAGTCTAAGGGTCTATCGGGAACATTCGACGGGTTTCTAGACAAAGCTAGGTGCGCGTAGGGTAGTCTGACAAGGTTGGCAGGTCACTCAACACCTGTCTCAGCCCCTGACTTCCACGTGGACCCCAGGGTGTGGAGAATGATTCGTCAGACCGAAAAAAAAGCACCCTTTTATAGCCAAAAGTGCCTCACTCCAGGCTTTCACTGTCTCTGGGCAGGAGTGAGGCACCATAAAATCATCATAGCGAGAGATCTTAACAATAGGCAGCTATTAGTAACATCACCATTTCCTTTACACTCTGTCAGCCTCATATCCCTGGCGATGGGCTGTTGGCTGGCAGAACGGGGAGGCACCCCAAACACCTCCATGAGAGTTTCTGGAGAGATGATCAATCAATCAAGCAGTCCTCATGCAGCAATTGGGATATAACATGGGGGAGACTCGGGGCTGAAGAGCAAGAGTTCGGCCGGGCTAATCAGCAACGACCCAGAGAACCGGATGCTCGGTTTCTTGGGCAGCATGTAGACGCCTTGGGTATGCGCCAGATTCATTTGGAACGCCCCCGACCATCTTCTCCTTCCATCTTCATCTTCTATTATCTAACTATCCTCTGAGGGGGCACTTAGGCACCATCAACCGAGACCACCACTCAGTATGGAAAATGGACGACTAGCAAGCTGGATAGTTTTCTGCCACTTTGAAGGAGTGATTCCCACGCATCTCGCTCTACGCCTTGGCGATGGCAAATAACTCTAACAAGCCACAATCCCCAGGGGTTGACCCCTAGTCATTGGGGGTCCGTGGGTGAGCAAAGCAGCAAGCCCGGCAACGCGCCGCCTTCTCAAGGGCCAGCGAGACGTAGATTCACCCCTTTTGTACTTACATCAGCTACTGTACCACTCTCTTCATTTTCCCCGCTCAGCTCTACCCATATCTGTTCTATCGCTACATCGCATCTTACTCAGCTGAATAGGGAGTTCCGTCTCAGTACCTTGGACAGCACGCAAAACTATCATGTCGCCGTTGAAACGACTTCGAAGGCAATCGTGGTCACTCAACCGCCACGCTAGATGGGTAGTACGGCGTTTTCTGCACACCCTATTACTCCTCCAAACGGACCATTTTCGGATTTGCACGAACTGGCGCTAGACACGTCATACAGGGTGAGGGGGTGTCGGTCCAGCTAAGCGCCAGCAGGAATTCGAGGCATCAGGATCAACTCAAACAACACGTCACAAATCCTTCCCACCCATAGATACAAGGGCTTGTGGTGACCGCAGTGGCTTAGCAATATCATCTCATTTACTCCGTCGTGATGACGCGGCAAAGCTATACAAGACAACCGCAACTCAAGTACCCGGTGACGCGTTCGCAGCATGGCCCCCCACACCGCTTCCCCTAGGTAACCTTGACTCAACCGAATTTCCTACAAAGCCTATGCCAAATCCGCCGCCTCAGCGCACATCCTGTCATAAAGGCGAACCACCGAGAATTCCACGGCACCCGGACCGATCACACGCCAACATCCCAAACGCTTCGTTTTCCTACGCCCGCAACCAGCATAGGGGCGGCACTCGCGTTCGAACTCTTGCAAGCTTAGTCTTCACCACATATGGAGGATAGCCGGTCCCGTTTAGTCGAGCCGACTTCTCTTCGAGAGAGTCATGGCGACCGCAACAGTTCGAGCGTGGAGAGAAATTGCATCGCCCAGAGTAACGACAGAGCTACGAGCTGGAGCAACGGATTCTTATCAGAGCCTCCTCAACTGCCCCATCCAGCAGGTATTCACTCTATCGGCTACGGAGCGGTATCAAGGCCGGCCGTCTCAACGAGCGCCGGCTCTTCGGTAACAATCACTACGTTATTGCCAGTGTCATCACTGTTAAATGACACAGGTACTGTGGCCTATACAGCACCTACACCTTCCTCCGCAGCAGTCTTCAGTGTAGAAGAACCACGACCCATCGCCGAAACTGAGCTAGCCTACCAGCCGTCATTGCCCTGCTCGGCCGAGACTCGCGAATATCGATACAAATACGACAATGAAGGGGCGCTCAATCAACTTCCCGCGAGCTGGCGGAGCCTGGCCACAAAAACAGGACTAGTCCAATCGTTTGAACATCCTAGTCCGGGAACTATGTTGCCGCCGTGTGAGGGGCAACCGGAAGTCTTCCAAAAGTCCCAACTGGAAAGGGGCACGTGTGCAGCAACCATTGTGGAGCTAGCTCCCAGGGCGTCGGACCCTTCCTCACAAATACAACCGAAACATCCCGAACTCGCCTTATTCACCGCCAGCATGCCACCTGTCATGGGACATCGGAATGACGGATGGACTCAGTCGAGACATATTGGTCCTTCCATGTCGAATTCCACGACGCTACTCCCAGTGATGGTAGAAGAGCACCAAGGGGCAACTGGTTCTGGTAGGCTCACAAAACACGCTCGGGGACGGAAGCGAAAAGCTTCAGAGGCTCTGGCACAAAATTCAACGGAAATGAAATGCCCGTTTTGCGAAGAGCTCGAGATCATTATATCCACTACACGGAAGGCTGACCTCAAGCGGCATTTTCGAAGACTCCACACAGACTGCGTCTCTTTGAACTGCCCTGAATTGTGCGGCATGGACTTTGCCTTAACAGCGGACTTGGATACACATCTAAAAGAAGAACATCCTCAATCTCAGCACTCTCTGAGTCCCACCGATATGGAGAAATATCGTCCAGTCGTGTTTGGTTGTGGGTTCTCTAGTTGCCGTCGGGTTTTTGAAGCATCAAATGAAGATGACCAAAAGACATCGGAAGAGTATTTCGAACACGTGGCTCGCCATTTCGACGAAAGCCCGGCACATGACGCCTGGTCCTACTCAGTTCGTATCCGAAACTTATTGCGACAGCCTGTTATAGATGCGTTATGGTGGGAGCAGAAGACGAATGCTCGACATGTTCGATCTCGACATCTAGAGTGGAAGCCGCGCACCTCGAGCCGCATGAGGAAGATTCTCGAGACTCGCAATTTCCCCGATGATCTACGGCTATTTATCCGCGAGGCTATGGACCTCGGGCTGAAGAGTCCACAACACCACCGTCCAATTTGTCCCTTACCCGATCCTACTTCAGCGGCATGCCCTCAAACCTCGCCAGTACTTTCTAACTCTGAACGCAGATCGGACATTGAAAGCCAATGGGGTCGGTCGATTACTCAATTACCGCAATAGCCCGGCGTTGAAGGCGCCGCTGTTGCTAGTCATACGCACCCCGTCGGCTACAAGGGGCCACGGCTCGGTTACAGCAATAATCTGCGCACCTTGTTGGGAGGCACTGCAGGACTGTGCGATGTGTACTAGACCATGGTGCGCACTGAAGAGGACGGGATCTCAGGGAGGTGCTGCGGCTACAGGAGCCTTGGCTAGGGTAGCTACTTGGATGGTCGAAGCCGAAGGCGGCCATCGAGGTGCGCTTCATCGATGTATGGTCGGATTCGGAGGAAAGGGTCCACGCCGGGCGGGTTCCCTCGATGGATGTCTGGCAGCTGCCTTCTAGGCTGGGGCCTCCAAGCTGAGGCTCGAGGCCGAGCTGTCATCCAGCTGGGTTTAAGTTGAAATGATGGCCTACACCTGGACCAAGCAAACTGACCGGCCACGGTTTATAGAACCACTGAACCCCAAGGCCAGTTTTGTCTGTCTCTCGTTCTGAAGCTCCCAAGACCCAAAGAAACGCAACAACCCACCGCGATGCCTCTCCGCCTCCAAAAAGACGACGTCTCCTGCATACATGCCCACCACCAAGGATGATGCAGCGGCCAAGTCTCCAAAATTCAAAATTCATGACAAATCGCGACTTAGAGTATCACGGCCTTTGGTGCC
Source organism: Echria macrotheca (assembly GCA_030411725.1). NCBI lineage: Eukaryota > Fungi > Ascomycota > Sordariomycetes > Sordariales > Schizotheciaceae > Echria > Echria macrotheca. The sequence continues at coordinate 1,045,414 of MU839836.1, forward strand.
GCCTCGGGCTCAAAGATACCCCAGACCGACCTCACCCGATAGGACCCCCTTTACTGGTCGGAGACTTGAGTACCTCCGCAACCCCTTTGCCGATTTAATGACGACCAAAGCGAAGAAAATGGTTGAGCCAATAAGGGCCGCTCAGAGCCACAGCTCTATCGGTAAATCCGGTGATAATGCCACTCCAGCCTCCATCAATAGGGAGAGGTGCATTTCCGGAGCCGGTCCGGGACGCGTTATCCACACCATTAAGCCTCACAATGCTCAATACCCTTCCATGAACGCCGAAGGCTGAGGTAGCCAAATATGTATCCTAGGCATATGGAGAAGACGGTTTCATAACGGGACAACTCCAGCACGGGCATTCCACTACCCTCGACACGGACTCAACTGGAGCACTTGGGCTTCATCCTCTTGCCACACAGTTTGGCACCGCAAACGCACCCCCTACGCTCTTCGCTAAGTGGAAGCGGCTGTCTGCATAAAGCGTTTGATACATCACCCGTCATACCGCCGTTTCTGTTGGGTCGTCAACAAACTGTCGAGATCTTGATTGTAGCCTTCATTGGCTCCCTCTTGATATAAAAGCCTCCTGGTTTGCGAGAATGCCTTGCCATCTGCTTGGGTGACGTCGATGCTTTTGCTAAGCGTTGGGCAGATTCTGGGGTGTGGCTCTGCCAATGGCGCCATCCATGGAACAGCCATGTTTTCTTCGGGCTTCATTCATACACCAACTAACTTGCGCATAATGTAAACTGCATCAGATACTTTGCCTCCTTATGCAGGTTGGTCAGGGACCTCCCCGGAGGTCGCCGATGAACGGGATGATTGCACCATTCGGTCTCTCAGAGCCAGAGCGAGGCCTATAAAGACCGGCCCTCGACCTCCCCCCTCATGTTCTTGTTTTCCCCTCACCTCCAACACTCCGTCCATAACAGAAAGGATTCGAGCTGTCATCTTCCGCTCTTCTGCTTTCAGTTATCGTTCAAGATACATCGCCGTCGCTATCATGCACGCAACCAGCGAGTTTTCGGTCCTTACAACTGACGATGGACTCCGCGAGACTCTCGTGTCCGCCGAAGAACAGAATCTGTACGCCCGACTTGCAGCAACAGACTTGGGACTTCCCCCCGTTACCATCCCGCACTCGGGTGGAGAGGTATTCGAAGATAGCGCGTCATCTGAACCCAACGAAGGCCCAGAGGACCACTGGCTTGACGCATACTTGTTTGGTATTCCCCCGGCCAGCGAGAGTCCTGATGGGGAGTTTTCGGATAGCTCGAACAATGACGACCTTGAACTAAATAAGGGCATATTCGCAGTCCCAGTGTTCCCGACGCTATTATCCGACAAAGAAATCGATGCTTTGTTCGAGGAATTCGGCGCAGCCGGAGCTAATCCGCTTCATATATACGCCAGCAGCCACTCCAATGATGAGGTCTCGGACAGCTCGATTCATAACATTCCTCCGGCGTCATCTACCAGCGATGAAGGAAGCAATGTGATCAACGAGAGTTTCAGCGCAAATGCAGTCACTTCGCTTCATATAAATACCAGCGGCCACTCCGATAGTGGGATCTCGGACAGCTCGACTCATAGCAGTCAGGAACTTGACGGCGAAATATTTTCACACCCTACCCCTCCGGCGTCCCCTCCATCGTCATCAACCAGCGATGAAGGAAACAACATGCTCAACGGGAGCTTTGACGCAAACGCGATCAAGCCCTCTCATGTGGACGGCATTCCTGCCGCGAATACCGAAAGTATTGACAGCCAACATTTCAAGAAACAGCCACCGGAACTACTGCGTCGTCGGCCAACATCCACAATTGGAACCCCGAGGAAGATGACACGTACTCGAGCGAGAAGGCTGAGGTATTCGATGAGAACACCTTCACGCTCCCGGACGACTCAATGGAAAAATGTTTGGATCCGCGTCGAGAATGCGAGTATCGAGTGTGGAAGTGGTGAAGTTACCGAATATCGGGCCACGCAGTACGGCTGGCGCAAGTCATCAAGTGCAGGAGTCATCGACCAATCAAGGGGATGGGTGTTAGGATATACCGGTACTAGGGGAGTACAGGTTTACCCCGGGCTTAATAACGATAAGCTTCCGGGGGTTGAGCTTCCGGGGGTTAAGCATGGGTCAATTACATATCTCGACGTTAGGGTGAAGGCCCAAGTTCCGATTCGAATTATGCCGGACGAAAAGAGAGGTACATTCAGCGGTTATGACGAGGCGGGTCAGAAGTACCTTCGAGTTGGTTACAAGCAAGTGAGGGCGCTTATTGAACGGCCAGAGCAGAGTATAATGTTGAAACCGGAAAAGGAGGAATGAATGTGAGATTTGAATTTTGTTGGATATTTATATGTTTTCAGTTAATGAAGAAAGACACCTAAGGATCTTCTCATAGGGTCACGAGACAAAACAATGGCATGATAAATTATAATTATTTCAAGAGCATTCTATTGCTTATTTGGATTTGTAAATTCCTAGAGACTTTGGTAAGATGTCTAGTACGCGAGGACCCACGACCCAAGCTCTGCTCTGATCTGGTAACCGTATCAAATACTCTAGCCTTCTGTGAAGAATTCTACCTTTATACCGTATTGTCAAAATCCTGGCTTTGAGAATGCGACCATCCTTAACAGCGCTCAGTATGGCTAACTTGCGGTCCGATGGGCCATTGAAACCATGGCTGCTCAACTGTTTGGTATGCATCCTCTTAGTTAGCTGGGAAATTTATAAAGCTTTTTCAATGATGACATACAGGAAGAAACTCACACACAGGATATGATATTTATGTGATTTGATTAATTGGATATCGGGCAAGGCCCAAATTTGGGACTGCGGTTGGGAAATGCTAAACCACGCGCCCTAATGGGCCCGAATCTGGGCCGCGCGGTCCCAAATTTTGGCTTCTGAATATACCAGTACATGCCATGGGATGGCCACAGAGTATCCCAGCTCAATATCTGTGATGGTACATAATATCCCAGCCCGGAATTTGGGATAGTACATGATATCCCAGCTCGGAATTCGGGATGGTACATGTTATCCCAGCTCAAAATTTGGGATGTTACTTAATATACCAGCACCTATAGGATATCCCACAGTATACCAGTACATAGCGTGATGTCCCAGAATATACCAGTACATAATGGGATGTCTCAGAATATACCAGTACATGCCCCAGGATAGTACACAGACGGCACTGAATTCGATCTACTCGGTGGCTTCATTGGTTGCAACCGCGGCCCCTCTTTTAACTTGCATTTCCCTTGAACTGCACCCTTCTAATATGCTGGTTTGATGGCCCGCGCATCATCGATGCTTCCTTGGACGGGCGAATGTGCCTATCACCACTACAACAAGTATGTTCAAAGCTTCGGATCGAGCGACTACCATTGGGAGCCCGCAGGCTTTTACTTCCTCATTTCTCCTTGAAATGAAAATTAGCTTGGCATTTGAGATATAGCTGCCACATAGTTTTACTGTGTGCCCGGTTTCTGTACTCGGTCAGTCATCAGAACACTCACTGGATTTTTGAAGCTCAATGTTCAAGGCCCAGAATTGGGTCCCAGTGGTCCAGTATTAGGGCCAGCAATTTAGAACTCGGCCTAGTCGCGGATCTGTGCTGAGCAGGGAGAGTTGACAAGCGCTAAGACACAGCTCGCATCCTAAAAGTATTTTCCAGGCGCTACGCTTCTTGTTGAGCTCGGAAAGGCGGGTGTCTGCAACCTTGCGGCTGCCAGGCCAGCCTGCGTGTCCGGAGCGACGGGTGCGGGTCCTTTTTCGTGAAATTTACTGGTTTCCGACACGACCTATGTATTAATGCAGGTGATTTATTGTTCTATACTTATGGAAAGAGTGACGGTAATATATTACTTTCTAAGCTACAATAGTGAAGGAGCGTTACATATTAGTATTTTATACTAGACTCCTACGGCTAAGTCTAAACCGGTCCTTCTGTGATACGGGTACGTGGTGTCGTATAGGTCGTTTAGTTCTGAGTCTTTTCTATGTTCTTAAGTATGTTGTCCAGAGGCTTAGTAAGAGCGCTACCGAGAGGCTTGGCCTGGCCACCTATTTTATTGATTTGATTAAGGATGTTGTCGTCAACTTTATCGATGTTGATGGTGAACCGGATGCCTAGTGTCTTGCCGGGGTTTTGCTTCGTAATCTCCCAAAGTCGCTCGGCTGCGTTTTGAATGATGTCGGTAACTTGATCCGCGGTAAGTGTGGATTTTCCAGAGGTGGTTATGATGGCTGAATGTGATATTGTGGCTTGTATGAAATATTTTAAGGCTTTTTGAAGATAGTGATTTTTCGCTGAATTATTGTTATGGGTGGTGAGAAGTGAGTATTTATAGGCAAGAGTGAAGTTAAGTGAAGTTAACGTTTGCCTTAGGGTGGCGATGACTCGCGGAGTTAATAGACCGATTTAGTTTCCGCTTTGATCCTTACTGAGCAAAAACGCCTAATATGATCCTACAGGCATGGATCCTAAGCCTTTTCTATGTATGTATGACTTATAAGACGCGTTATGCCTTTTCTTCGGAGGAATCCTAGCTTGTATGGTAGATAGGCGTGCCCGGTACCTGTCGTATTAGAAGGCTATACTGCCTTATTTGCTAGTACGTAACCCTTTTCGTTTAGCTATAGTAAAATTTGAATTATACGAGATGAGACTAATGTTTTTGGCCTTTTTGTATTGATGGTATATTGATGGTAAGGTATACTTCGCGGTAACGCCTTATTTACCCCTATTTTTAGTATCCCCTGACTCCGGACGAGAAATATAGCTACGTCTGACTGTAAGGGGAATATGTTGGTTGACTTACTACTGAACTTATAATATATGCTAAAAAGTATAAATATTGAGTAAAGAGAATAGGAAAAGACTACAACTGACTTTTTATTATTATAAACGTGTTATTATCACATTTTTTTCCACGTAACGCTGGGCAGCTAGAATACTCTAATGAATCTAAGCTTTTTTATCGCTATTATTATTTTGCTTTTTCTTTTCGTCAATTCTGTTCATTAGCGTTTGTCTTCCCGCTCGAGTTCGTTATGGTCCAATTCTAGCGACTACTTATCCTACACAGCCTCTACAAGCAATAGCGAGCCAATGTTTCAAAATAGTAGTCTCTCGTTGCTCAGTTAAATTGTTAGCTAACTCTCTTTCGGAGATCAGGCTAAGTCGGGCTATGTCAAAGAATATATCTAAGCAGATAACAGACGACACCCGTGTCACGGAGTGCCTCGTAGGTTCAACCTACCCACTGTCATCCGTGGACTGGAACGCTCACCGCCTTGAGCGGTGACCCACAGGAGACCCACTTGGGCGACAGAATTTCCAACCGGGCACTTGCAACCGCAATGAGCGATTCAATAATACTTTGCCTGACTAAGCCAAAATATCGCGTACGGTTGCAATGATGAGACTGCGCGGCAGGAGATCCCTCCTGCTCGGAAGTTGTGAAAGCCGTAGCACTTGGCGCACCACATATCTAAGGGATAGCACAGCAAAATTGGTTGCGGCACTTTGATCACCGTTCTGGGCCCCCACATCAACGGACTGAAGCAGGCCACTAACACAGCAGCTCCCAAAACCTAGCCCCTGCCTCTTAACCAATCATCGTAAGATGAATTCTATCTACTGTCGGTGCAGCTCTGCCAGGTGTCTACAGCTGCCGGACCTGTGATGAGCGAAGCACACTTGGTGAGGCTACCCAGGACGCAGTTCGCATTTGGAAAATGTTTTCCATAGTGACTCACTTGTTACGAAGCTGGGATGGCTTTCAGTTCTTCTATAGTACAGTACAACCACCTGTTTTAATTCTTTGGGGTTTTGGTGCTTGAATAACTATGGTAAGACCGTAAAAGACCTAGTTCTCGACATTTTGTCTCTGCTAAGGCAGGCTACGTACCTTTCTGTTGATAGAAAATCGCCCGCCTCCACATTAATGCAGGTTGTTTATTGTGCTATACTTATGAAAAGAGTGACGATAATACGTTACCTTTTAAGCTAAAAATAGTACACTAGTTTTACGCTCTGGTGTTTCAAATCAGACTTTTACGACTGAGTTTAAACCGGTCCTTCCGTGGTAAGATACGGAATGATGTGTAGGTCGTTTGTTCTGAGTCTTTTCTATATCCTTCAGCATGTTTCCTAGAGGCTTAATAAGAGTACCACCGAGAATTTTGGCCTTGCAAAGTAACGAGTCGATGCCACCCATGTCATTGATCTGAGTAATGGTGGTCACGTTAATAATACCGGCCTCGATGATATGTTCGCCGTATTTGTGAGCGGTGATATTGTCGAAACCGTCAAATGTCTCGACCACGTTGCGATCCGTGGTCACGAGGATGAACTGGATCCCAAGCTTCTTGCGAGGGTCTTGCTGCGTAATCTCCCAAATTCGCTCGGCTGCCTCTTGAACGATGTCGGCAATTTCCCGGTCATAGCCATCACCGGCGATGATGAAGTTGAAGGGCTTGGTATTCGGATATTTCTCCAAACGATTGATGTAGCCTTGCAGTGCCGGCCGGAGAACCTCGCGGAGAGGGGTACCTTCGCCGCATGTGTGTAGAGTGAGACGTCTCCGGACAGCATCGACAGGTCCGGAGGACTGCTCCTGGTTTTTAATGGTCCGAACCCCAATTCTGTCGTCCATGCCCATCACAGGCTCAGCGAGGGCTAAGAGAAAGTCCAGTCCGACATCAAACCGGGTAGCTGGCTTGCCAGGCTCCGCCAGGTCGCTCATGGAGTCAGAATCATTGATGCAGAGTTCAAAGTCGACTCCTTCGCACACAGAGGCCGTTTCATGCTGGATGAACTTGACTTGATCCGGGGTAAGTGTGTACTTTCCGTAGGTGGCCATGATGGCTGAATTTGATATCGTGGCTTCGATGAAATGTTCAAAAGCGTTTTGAAGATGATGGTGTTTGATGAGTTACTGGTATGGAGGTTGGGAAGTGAGTATTTATAAACAAGAGTGATGTCAATACGTGCTTCGGGGTGGTGATGACCCTTGAAGTCAACAGACCCATTTAATCTTCGCATTGATTTTCACGGAGCAAAAACGCCTAACATGAACCTACACGCATGAATATCGAGCCTTTTTCATGCATGTATGAGTCATGAGACGCGTCATGCCTTTCCTTCGGTGGAATCATAGCTTTGCGTATGGTCTACTATACCCAGACAGGCGTGCCCGAAACCTACCGTACTAGAAGGCTGTGCTACGTCACCTGCTAGAGTCTAGCACGCTAAACGGCAGATCGTGCTGCAGCTTCGTAATGTCTCTCATCCTTCTAACAGCGGATATTACCTGATCTATGATTTGGATTGGTTACCTTTAGGCAGTTCAACAAGTTCAACAAGAGAGCTTCTACATCCATTGTTTTTCAACACATAGTAGCCCATGCGCAAAGATAGTGTTCACTGAATGTTATAGTAAAACTTGAACCATGGTATGACCTAGCAGAAACATCAGTTTAGCGGATCACAATCAATATCACTTCGAAGGAAAGCGGAATCCCGTGACTTCAAGATCCCCAGTCCTGCCTCAATGTGTATACAGACTAATTTCCTCAGCCTTCTTGCATTGATGGAAAGGCAGATCCTACAGCAACGCTTTACTCACCCCCCTTGTTTACGTATTCCCTGACCTCCGGACGAGAAACATAGCCACGTCTGACTGTAAAGGGAACGTGCCGGCTTGCTTACCGTTAGGTTCTACCGTATCGCTAAAAAGTATAAATCTCGTGCAAAGCGAGCAAGAAAAGACCACAACTGACTTTCTATCATCATCACAAACATTACATCCTCTTCTACGCAATGCCGAGCAGCCAAATTACTACAGTAGATCTAAGCCTTATTAAGGCTAACGTTGTTTTCTTTTCTCTTGTATTTATCATGATTATCAGCGTTCGTCGTCTTCCTCGGACTAATCACGGTCCAACCTTAGCGACTGCCTATTCTACTCTGCCTCCACACGAAATAGCGAGCCAATCTTTCACAAACGTTAGCCTCTCATCGCTCATTTTAATTGTTAGCTAACTCTTTACCAGACCCGGCTAAGTCGAGCTCCCAGGCCAGGCCCCTCTACCAGTATGTCAAGGAATATATATAGGCAGATAACAGATGACATCCGTACTACTTTGAGGGAGCTGAAGAAACTTGAACGCCAAGTTTTGGGTGTTTTAAGTAAGGTTGAAATTGCAGAAAGCTCTCAAGAGGTTTTGGATGAATTGGAAGGTATACTGGACGACTCGCAGGACGCAGTGAACACAATGGAAGAAATGGTTAGTTCCATGAGAGACAGCTTAGATGAGTTGAAGGATATGGTGGACCGAAGGAGAGACGACTTAGATGAAATGGAGGACGCTGATATCTAGGGAACAAATATCCTGCATGAAAAGACGACAGCAACCTAATATGCTACTCCAATCGCAAGAGAGATTAGTCTAGGCAAAATCACGGAGAGCACTTTTTTACTGGCATTTTGTAACTATGACGCAATCGGAAAATTGGACAGAGAAGTAGGATGAAATGAGAGGAGTGTTTTATATGCGCCAAGGAGGGCGAACCGGTGAGGACGGTCCAGCAGTCATTAAGCTTAAATTTTACGCCACTTCAAATCCCTTTCTACCTGTCACATCAAAGTTAAGGGTTGGGGTTGGCCGCTGTAATTTCCGGCTTTCCGCCGTGGTCCGAGCAGACTAAATCTGTTTCTTCGAAACGGAGCTTTTCCTGCAGATTCTGCAGTTTCAGGCCAGAGCTACCTGAATTGAACCGTTCTACGATCTTTTCGCTGTAACGTGACACTACCCAAGCCCAATAACAACGGGCACATTGCCACGACCCAAGAAGGGGCCATCCGCAACCTGAGGCATTCACCGGGTGGGGATCCCATGAACAGCCAGTAGGAACAATCGCGGCGGTTACGCCAATCAGGAAAGACCCGAACAGGACCCGGGGCTCGGGTCCTCCAGCATGGCTGACGTAACGAACCCAAGGGACGGGTCTGTGGGCTCGGGCCTTTAACGTTATAAATATATACGCTGGTTAGGCCTGGCTTTACAGACAGTTTTCTTTGTTACGGCAGTAACGATAATAACACTGCTTTACACTCTCTGCATTGAGGCATCTTCTGACTACTTACGATCTACGCGACCTACCACTTCCCTCGCACTCTTCGCTCACACGCCCCTTGCGTGTACACACCGCGCCTCTCTTGTGTGTCATAGTTAGGATCTCTATCCTTAGGGTTCGGGTTGTATAGGTCGTTACATTTACGCATAGTATCTAAGCTATAGATGGTTGTTGGCGAAGGGACGCATTTGCTTACCAATTCAACCCATTGCTCCGATTCACGTGCGGGATCACGTGAAAGAATCTCTGCTGGTGGGAAAAGGAGTATTTGGTTGGCCAGAAACCTAGGCCGTCATGCGGTGCGGCGACTTTATTGTCAGAAAGCTGTGATAGATACCATCATCGTGCCCACGATGAGTGAGGGACCTTCTTGGTTCCTCACGCTAGCAATTACATTGTTCTTGAGTATCACTCAGTGAGATCCATTCGTTAGGGACCTTTGGATCTACGATCTGCTTGATAGTGTATTGCCCCGAGAGTTGCGCTGGCCTTTATCCAGTCATCCTGCCCCCAACCACCTTGTAGCAATGCTTCAAGTGTTGTGGTTGTATAATTGAGGATGGTTGTGGTAAAGTAGTAAAAATTTGGTTTGTTTTCGTCGCTCGTTTATCACGCACATTACAAATTGTTGCACATGCCGTGCGCTCGTGCGCTCATGCGCAGACACCGGCAAACCACGAAACCACGAAAAGACACTTCATCACCAACTCAGTACGCTTCTTAAAATCAGTTTTGCTACATTGTGTTATTGCGAATAGGATCCTTTGAAAGTCAATATTCTCGCACCGTAAATGAGCTAATTTTAGCCAAAGCGCCCGATGGGTTAGTTCCAGAGCTCGGCAGAATAATTAATCCGGCTATTGATGGCTTTATTGCGTGGAGGGTTGCGCCCGGCTATTTTCAGTCTCCTTTTCCGGCCAATAGCCAAACCATGCCTTTGAATCAAGCGAGCGCCGGCATTACCCCACGACTTGCCTCAGTGTACGGACGCACTTGCGCACACCTTAACTTTGGTACGTAAACTGTGCAACATACGAACAACACTAGTACGCCAAAATATGGATCGCCTAAAAGTGAGAATGGAGCAGGACCGCTCAACGGCACTCTTTGGCGACAATCCCCCTCCTCCGCGGCAGCCTGCGCCTTATCCCGAGGGCGATATCATTCATCACCGCCAACATCGCTACATTGTCCGGCACCGCAATGGTAATGGCGCAGTCGTCACTAAATACACGACACACTCTTACGGTATGGGTGCAAACAACCACCCAAATGAAGCGTCAGTATTACGTTTTGTGAAGGAAAATACCACAATACCGGTTCCAAGCGTCATTAGCAGTGACTGGGATCGCATTACCATGGAATACATCGAGGGTTCAACACTACGGCAGGCTTGGCCAACGCTTACGGACGAACAACGCTTAGGTATTTTGGCCCAGCTCAAGGGCTATATCGCGCAGTTGTGTGCATTGCGCGGTAAGTCTATTGGCCGCCTTGATGGCCAGGGCGCCATGGTACCCAGCATCATGATGCGCTCTGGCGGTCCGTTCACGACTGTGGCCGAGTTCCATAATTGGCTTGTTCGACCGCCAAAGGGAGCGCCAAACCAGACGATATACTGGCACCAAATTACCAAAGCGCTTGGTAAAGAGTATCCCGTCGTCTTCACGCATGGCGATATCGCCGCTCGGAATATCATGGTGCGTGAGGGTCGATCGTCGCTGTATTAGACTGGGAATTCGCGGGGTGGTATCCAGAATATTGGGAATACGTGTTTTCAATGCGTGGATTGGACAATATTGACTGGGAGTCACTAGGTGAAAGGGTCCCATCTCTTTTTGATCAGCGTTACGATTTGGAATACATTCTTCTACACTTTATTCTCCAACTCTCTTGATAGCAGAATTATATACAATCAGGTAACAGCACCGTCCAGCAGCTTGTCTATGAGTTCCTTTTGAACCGAGTCATACCACTCTTGCGCCTGCAATCCCTTGCCGACGATTTGTTCTAAACCCTCGAGTATGAAGTTTAGGCAGTTCCAATCACGCTCCTTATCCGTCACTGGGGTCCTCGAAACAATGTCCACCGGCATCATCTCTTCGCCTTTGGGTATCGAGAGAGTCCCGGCGTTAACATGACTGATATATCTGACACTCAAAGTCCAGTCCATCTCACTGTGGACTTGTTCAACATCCCATGGACTTTCGTCATTCACACGTTGTACGTGAACGGTCTCGTGGAAATTCCGGTCGGTGGGTGATGTAAAGTAACAGAGCGCGTGCCGTCTGTAATAAACATCAGGTTCTCCACGAAATATGAAAATTGTCAGACAGATCGTAGTGTAGCTTGGTAGTGAACCCGGTTGCGAATCGGAATAGTTGCCCGAAGCGATATTGAGCACGGAAAACAAGGAAAACCGAGCAAGGTGTGGAAATTTTTCCCATATAAAACCAGCAGCCTTTTCCATTTGCCGTATGAACGCATAGAATGCTCTGGAAGAGAACATCGCGAAGATTGTTAAGATCTGGAAAAGCCTTCTTGGATCGGGCAAAAATTTTCAGCAAAGAGCGCTGATCTACAACGTCGGGTTTCATTGATTTTGCGCCTCACCATCTTGCATATCGAGTGGAAACTGAGTGGATCTACGTGGCAGCATCTCCGGCGAATGCAGCAGTGAATTTCCTGACAGCATCTGTTGTTAAGCCGACCAAATTCAGCGCAGGGGAAGTGGGGAGCCAACTGGATACTTGCAACCGCATCGTGGCCATTGTGGTCCGTGCATTCTCGCAGCGATGAGGTGGCGACATGTTCCCATTTTTCGCCAAGGAGCGATTTCGTAATATCTAAAGGTCTTCTAAAACAGAATATCACGTGCAGTTCAATGATGAGACTGTGCGGCAAAGGAAACCCTCTTTGCTCAGCCTTAACTACATTGCGTGCGTTTAATAACGCCATGCCGCATCAAATGACAAACAGACGATTCAATCATGTGCTGACCGCGTTGAAGCGGCGACATTACAAACAAGTTGAACCGCCAACTCCTATACTGACCGTTGAAGCTCGGAAGCTTATCACGTATAAAAACTTCCGGATATAGCTGTATAACACCACTTCTGATTTATTTCCAATGGAAGCTTCTCGAGCAAAATAGATGGATTTATTATGGCTATTATTGATATTTGTAATGGACGCGCTTGTCAAGCCTCCCTGGAAGTGCTTAGTCTCTGGTACTAGGGATATTTTTCGACAGTACCGAGCTCGAATCTTCAGACTGTCCTGGTCTTCCTTGATCACTTACTCAGCCACGGAGGCGGCCTCATGAGAGAAGGCCCACAGCCTGGGAAGGGAGTGCTGTAAGGTTTGAAGATTTAGAGCAGTCTCCCGCGCTACTATCTATCTTCATCGCTCTGCTCTGCTCCTTCCCCCGACTGCTGTATTACCTCACTAGAAATTTCAAATTTGTCTCCGACATGTATCCTTCTGTGGAGTCGCTAGTAAGATACTCCCTGATTTGTCAAGGGACATGCTGACCGAACTAGCGTGGTGTGGTTCTTAGGAAATCCGGTGCTTATACTTCCTATTGTTTCTCAGAGACTCAAGACCAATTCAAGGTGGCTCAGCGGTGCCAGTTCGTGTTTCGTAACCGAGAAGTCGTGGTATGTCCTCCCGAGCTCACGCTAGAAGAGATATTAAACATAATACAGGAAGCTCTAGATTTCGAAGTGGTTCCAGCTATCCGCGCAACAATCCCAATGACGGCGGAAGACCTCGATGTTCAGCTCGCAATAGACGGCTCGCTGTTGGGCAGAGGGGTGCAACGCTCTCTGGTCCTTGGTCCACGGTCTCAAATGGGGGAATTGTGGGTACGCCTGCTTCGAAGAGATGTGGCCACGGTTCGAGCTGTGATTTCCGAAGCCTTTGGTCGCGAGATGCCTTCCGCTTGCCCGGGTTGTGAAGATGGTCCCTTTCTCCTTTGCGTGGCGGAGAGCAATGACGCTTGCTCCAACTGCATATATACCGGAAGCGTTCAGTTTTGTCCGTGGAAAAGGCGGGGTGACGACAGCGCCGTTGGCGAAGACAGCGTCAATGAGGACCACGGGACTATGGACCAGCATAGCCATGATGCCGCCAACGAGACAAACCATGAAGCCATCGATGAGGACCACCCGCCTAATACGCAACGTCTAAGCAGCCCTCCAACGGAGCACTTCCATGTGCCTCCCAGAAGACGACGCGCCCGCCGAAGGCGTAGAAATCCCGATTCCGACCTCGACGCCGACCCCGAATTTGTGCCGCCTAAGAGACATAAACTGAACGACGACTATGTATCGCCAAAGACGCGGAATGCGAGTTCTGAGGATTCGAAACACCATTCTACGTCGCCTAACGGAGACGTGAGGTCAACTATGGCACCCAACGATGAGGATGTGTTACTGTACGAAGTTATTGACTTGACTGGAGATGACTGATAGACCGACTAGGTCCGGGAAAGGAGTAAGAAGGTTATGGCATGGTATGGCGCGGACGTCGCAGTAAGGTGGTCTCAGGCTTACACAGCTAGCTGAAATATGTCACCCCAACGCGGCGAACGAGACAGGTGGTTTCTCTGATGCCAACATCGCGATCTTGGACACAAAATATCAAGGAGGTGGTAGACTTCGCTAGGGGGGCAAAACACCATTGATTGGTCAGTACCAAGCTTGCGGGCCGCCACAAAACGGTGCTAGGCTGTTCTGTCCAAATTTAGGCTACCCACTAAGCGTCATAGTGCTATATATAGGAAGCCATCCCACTTTCCGGCCTCAATCACAAGAGCCCAGATTTAGGACGATAGTAACATCTACCATAATTTTATAAGTGAAATGTTTCAAAATGTTCAAAGTGGAGCCGTTTTTGGTTTGGAGAATTGCTGACATACAGTGTGTCCCGATTTATACAGTGTACTACATCACTGGCGCCATAACAGCTTCAATATAGTTCATGTATACACCATTATCTGTAGTGCGTATTACTTACTGAATTTGCTAGCGAAGTTCGGCCTCTTAATGTTGAAGCTTCTGCTTCTCGGCGTCACCCACCATTATGGTTGCGTTCTAGGAGTCGCATTGTTCCGAACGGACTGTGAAACAGAACCCGCCGGCTACTTCGATACTCAAAATGGCTTTTCCCAGTCGAACACTGCCCATCCGTTTCCCTCAAACAAACCCCAACCATCATGTCCCGATCAACCAAGCACCGGCTTCTTATCCCCAAACGTCTCATCAAAAGTCTCATCCTCACCAAAATACACCCTATACGCAATCCTCGCATACCCTTCGGCACCAGCCGCGAGATCAGGCGCCAGGAGATGCAAGTACGCCTCCCGCAAAAACATCCAACAGTCAATCACGTCCACCACCATCACGCCCCACTCCCTGACCATCACCATCGAACTCCCCACCGCGCGCCGAGGCGATGGAACCGGTACTCCGCCCTCCACAACGTAGCCCAGCGACGCCAACGCTCCCAGCGCATAGTCGACAGTCTTGAGCGGCTGTACCCACTGCGCAAACACGCCCGCCATCGTGAGCTGCAGCCTCCACAGGCTCAAACGGGGAACCTCGCTTGGAGGCCGCGGATACGTCGCTGCTGCGGCAGCAAGGACCCGCTCTGCGTTTTTTGTGTCGCGGTTTCCTGTCCTCTTCAGCGTTTCCATAAGCCTGTGGAACTCTCGACGGAGGGCATTGCATCTGTGCAGCACGCTATTCGGCGTGTTCTGCTGGTCGACGCATAGCGCGCAGCGGCAGGAGAAGCCCCAGGTCTTGCGGAGGCTGTCCTGGTGCGTCATGTCGTCGGCAGGCGGGGCGTACCACCAGGTGAGCTCCGTGTCGGGGGGAATGTTACGTGTCGCGCGGACGAACATCATGTCACCGATAAAGGCGCGGGTAGCGTTGTTGGTGCACCCGTGATTGATGTAGGATGCGGTTGGCCAGAGGCCGCAGGAGTGGAACTCGTGGTTTTGTGCTTGGAGGGTGTGCGTTATGTTGCGCAGGTAGGAAGTTCGGGATGTGAGCGGGCAGCCGAAGACATTGAGGGCTATGATGCGCCTGACGAGAAATCTGCTGCGAGGTCAGCAGAGTTGGAGATTCGAGTGTGAGAGGGGATGCGATACGCACGAGTCAAGTACCGGCGTCCCATCTACCGAGGCAGAGTCGACAGGCTCATACGTCCCGCGATGGAGGTGGGTTACGGCCGACGCCAGAGACGGATTCCGATACATCTTACGGATTGTCATGTTGATGAGCTCCGGATGCGCTCCCATCGTTACGGTATCGGCCACCGGGTCAATTAGAACCGAAATATCTCGAGTGTTGCCCTTTTCGCCATCTTCGTCGACAAACGCATACGCGAAGGCCTTCTCGCATAACAGCAAGTCCCCCGCTGCGACCGCCTTGGTCGTGAACAATCCGCGCCCGCCTATCCCCGATGGTCGGACGCAGACGGGGCCAATGTACGTGGCATGATCTAGGTACGGTGGGCGGAGCTGCTCTGCCTCGGCATATAGCTGCTTGAACTTGTATCGACCATGCGTCTGTTCCGTTAGTCGGCAGATTGCGCGGTCGAGTTGGGTCTTGGCGGCAGCGTTGTCGGGATATGCCTGACGGAGCGTCTTGAGAACATCGCAGCACTCGCGGTACCGCAAGAGGCCGTAAAAGGCCTGCGCCTGGCGGAATAGGGACTTATCTGTGAGCTTCGTGTTTACTGTCATAGCGGACTCGAGATCCAGAAGGGCGGCGTTAAAGGACTCTGACCTGAGGAAAACCAGAGCGCGGTTGAGCTTGATGATGGTTTGCTCATTGGCAGTCGGCGAGCAATCGAGGGCTCTGGTGTAGCTGGAACTGGTCAGTGACCAAAGACAGAGACATAAGCCCCTTAAAAGCGCACCATTCGATGGCTCCGCGGAGCTTGCCACTATTGAAACAATCGTTTCCCTTTGTCTTCCACGCTGCAGCAGTAAAGCCAGTCTCCGCTGTGGCCTGTCGCCATGGAACGGGGATCCGCTGATCGTTCGCTGCGAGGAACTCGACATCGGATATATGATCGGCGCGGATACCATGGCCCCCGTCTGAGGTGACCTTCTAATACGGCTCCTTGACGATGACGGCGCCCCCTTGGACAAAAATATCCTCGAACGCACCCGTCTCTTCTTGGTGGTACAGCTGCAGCAGTGAAACGTCACCACGCTCATCCTCGACAATAGCCATCACTCCATGCAGTCGGTCCTGCGGTGTCACGGTGCGTAAGACGAGATACCGTCCCCGGTGGTGCGTCTCGAGCAGCAAGTCGCTGATCATGATCTTGGTTAAGGCTGAGAGCGGCTGGATGTACAGCGGGTACGGCGGCGGAACGAACGACGTGGACAAGTAGCTCTGTTTCTCGGCCGCGGCGTCTTGCTTTTTTGGTCGGCTCATGAGTGAATAGTGGAACTTCATGATAGTTTCCCTGCCCGGCTTGAGCGGTGGGCGTTGGCCCTTAAGGGATTGGGCATCTCGCAACTTCTTTTTTTGCTCGGTTAGGTGTTGGAAGAACTGCGGCTGATCTGACACGTTATGGGTGTTCATCTTGACGGTCGCTCGCGGGTTCTCTTTTAGATTTAGATCCGGCGACTCTGTTCAAGTATGATGAGGAGGTCCGATGCGCAACAACGTTTTGGGAGCGGGGTGGGCGACGATAAGCTTATCGCCGATATACGGATAACTACCAAATCTTTGATCGCTAACCCTAACCCTAACTCAAGCGGTGATCATCTCAACCATTGTCAGTATAGGCTAGGTGCCATAGATGACCCCCTTCAAGGCTTCAGAATCTGGAGCAAGCCGACTGCCCATTACACCAGAAGTTTTGGTTATTAGGCAGTAAATACTTGCGTTTATTCAGCACTGGAGCGCGTAGTTGGCGCTGGTGCACTCTAGTTAGCTGTCGGAAGGACCGCTACGACAGTTGGATCTATTCGCGTACGCTATGAACCGCTATACACCGATCCCGGATGCAAGGTACATAGGAATTTACCATCAAATGCCTATCTTTAGTCTACCGTAATGTGCCAGCGCTTTCCATCTTCGCAACGTAGAAACATAAGACACTGTGCCGGGATGCTCCAGGCCAAGTATTTGGTGCTTTAGTTCGACGTACTAACCCATTAAGTCTAGAGCTTCGCCAAGACGACCCTGAATTTTCCAGGTATGGGAAAGATTAGCCATGTTGGTTAGCGTGTCGGATGCTCCCCTCCTAGTACCGTTATTCTCTTCTCCAACAGTTGCATCCCCAGCTCCTCAGCTTCTTTGAATCGACCTTGATCCCAGTACGTTGACGATAGGTTGGCCATGCTGGTCAGCTTTTCGGGATGCTCCTCTCCCAAATACTCTCTCTCTCGCCTTCATCACTTCCATCCCCAACACCGCCGGGGAGACATCGCTCCTCACGCGCCTGGCGGCTGCAAATTTGCGGATCAACACCCCTCTCGCGCGCCGGAGTGGTCTTCTCCAGCAAGCTTGACCAGCTACCGGAGACGCAAAGACTGTCCCCGCGACCCGGCGACCTGCTTCCCGATCCCTCCCCGATTGTCCACTTGTCCGAGTCGCGCGCCCGGAAGCTCTTCGACCTCTTGTTCGGTCCCTACGCGCTCAAGTGGCAAAGAAGAAATCTCTGTCCCGAACTGAATACGTGTCTGGTAGGAAGGCCAGAGCAATGACAGCGGACTGTTAACCGAGCGATCGTCAACTGAGCATTCAAATATCCAGAATCTAGTAGTTTCTGTGTCTAAAGCCGCTTTAACTTTTTCGTCTTCGGGTTCGCCTCCATTTCTGTGATAGATCTGAAGGGTACACACTTGGCCGCTGTGACAGCGTACTGCAGGTAAGTCGACACTGAAAGGTCCCGCCGTATCTCAAGCTCCACAAGTAGGAGATGGCAATCTGCTGGGAGGTAAGACCGTAGGTTGCTTAGGGGTGGAGAATAATATCTCCCAGGCCGCCCAGCGGAAATTGCGAAGCTCCGGAATGATCCGCAGACTGTCTCCCAAATGGCACGTGGATGGTTGGAGGTAAATACCGGCGAGCCAGTCGGGGAGGCTCCCTCATCGAAGTAGTCCTTATCTAGGTAAAGGATATCCGTTACCTTATCGCAATAACCAACCAGACGATTCTGTTTGTGTTTGCTACAGTGGCAACGGTAGAATGGCTGGAAACGTCGACATGCCACATATCGAGACTCCCGGCATACGTATAGAGTTGTGAGGGTAGGTGGGGTTATATGGCCCGCTATTGTTCGATGAATCTGGAAAGTTGGCAATGCGAATTCCCAAATTATAGGAGGCACCGTCGCCATTCGTTCCCCACATATGGAGCCGGGATACTAGGTCATGCAAAACAAGATACATGGACGCTAACAACATTAGGGCCTCTACGGCAAGCTGCACCACACCTATGGTTCGATATGCTAAGTCTTCAAGTTATGAGGATTGATAACACATTCCTTCAAGACCAATAGACTCCTACTACATCATGCGTCAAACTAGAGGATTCGGATTTGGGGCCGGTACAGGCTCGGAGGCTGCGACGGGCAAGATGGCGGGACGGCAACGAGGGACAAACAGGCGTCCCCTTTGCGCTCTTTTCCTTTCCGTTCTCATCCTTTGGTTTACTCCGAACACAGCATGGAAGGCTAGCAGTATTGATGGCAAGGCAGATTCAGAGGTAAAATTATTGTTGATAATCAATAATGACGCGTATCCGGACCGACGTACGAAGCGGTTCCGGCACGCGGATACGCACGGTAGAAGCTCCATGAGTGGATCCAGACCCATAACCACACAAACAAGGGGCAAAAAGCACCAAGATAGATGTATAAATTATATATCGAGAAGTCCAGGTGCTTTCAGAGCCATCTCAACTTACCGCTCATCTCTCCCACAAAAATTACCAACACAGCCGGCAAGGGTTACAATAACATCTTTATTGTCAAGATGTGTTCTGAATATAAGATCAGCGACCGCTTTACCATCTTGTTATTCGCTACGCTCTCACTCATAATCGCCATTCTCAACTTCGTCGACGCCTTCTTCTCAGTCAAATTAATATATCAAGCCAGGCCCAAACTCAGCACTATCAACACCACGGGGACTTCAAACGATGAATTTGGAACGCTTATCGTTATACTTTCTGACGGATTAATCACCGCTGCCATTACCGCATCATCGGCCATCCACGGAGCAGTGATTTCGATTCACCCAAGTTGGCTACCTAGGCATAAAGACAGCATTATACCTACATACGCATTCTCGCAGATTCTCCAGGCCGTTTTTTTGATAGTTACTGGCGGTTACCTTGCTCAACGCGTCTCTGGCATCCAGCCATCTTTCAGAAGAATTACTGGGAACGATGGCATCTCCTATTCCAGCGTCATGTACTATGGTGGTGTCGCCCAAGCGGTCTAC
The DNA here is from genome assembly GCA_030411725.1 of Echria macrotheca. NCBI lineage: Eukaryota > Fungi > Ascomycota > Sordariomycetes > Sordariales > Schizotheciaceae > Echria > Echria macrotheca. Next base: position 1,065,058 of record MU839836.1, read on the forward strand.
GGTTCCGCTTTAGTCTTAGTTTGTATTACAATGGCTCTGGCTAATTCCATGGCCAATTATTTTGAGGGGAGACAGAAACGGGTCAAAAAACCTGCAAAGCAGGTAAGAAGGGTAGCTAGAGTTAGCGCGGTGGAACTCGCCGGAGTTTAGGTTATACTACGACATTATGCGAAATCTTCGAATTAAAACGAAGCCTATACACCAAAAAAAAAAAAAAAAAAAAAAAAAAAATCTTTACAGTGGCGGCCAGGTTCAGTGTCCATAATCTGTTATCTGAAATGCAGAAACGGACACACGTAAGGGTGGCGAAAATACAACCTCTTTTCTCAACGCGTGGTAGTTGCAGATGAGGCTGCCTGACCGGCCCGGTTGATGCTCTGATTCAGCGGCGAAGGGCTTTTAGTCCTGAGATGGCTCTCAGGCCTCCGTCGGGCATGAAGATAAAAAGAGTCGATGAAGAACCCTTGGGTGGGAAATTGTCTCAAAGTGTAAGCCATTCTTCGAAACCACCATCCGCTCTCCTAAAATTAACTATCCTCCACTAACACTGAAAAGGAGCCTGCTTTGGGCTGTCAAGAATTGCTGACTAAAAATGAATAAAGCTAGACTACCCTTCCCCATACTTCTACCACTTGTCCTAACAACTTGCCTTAGGTTTGTGCTGAGAGAAGTTTGCATCTAGAGGGTGATGGGTGGAAGAAGTGCAAGTTTTGCTGTCAATATCGGGCGAAGCAGATTTCAACATTACGAGAAAGAGGCATAATCGGAGATTTCACAAATCAAGTTGCAGGTATTGATCGAGGTGGCGTTAGAGTTAGAGGAGAAGATCAAGGAGAAGGTGTTGTTGGAGGAGAAGGTCGAAGAGAGAATGTACAATCCAGGACTGACAGTGCGGGCATCTTGATTTGAATATCTATCCAGCATCCCATTTTGCTGATCCCGCGCATGAGCAGTAACACCCACGGCATCACGTTCATCACGTAATCGTAGAATTATGGCTTCGGTGGTCGTTTTAGATCTAGTCATTGGCACATCGAGAGAGGTTGTGCAAAGCAGAGCCCGGGAGGGATGTGGTAAGCATGGGAGTGTTGTGGCAAAACACCACTTTGCGTTACAGTTCGTCAAAATCTACAACTAAATTCGGTGCCACTGTTTCTGCCATGGTGTCTGTGATGGGTGGAGCGTGCCGAGGTACGTCCGATTTACCCTCTTGCCCCGCCCCCTTGCTCATGGCCGTGAGTTCACCCGTACCTCCACTACCACTAACATCAAAGACGAGGACGATAAGGAACAGAAGATGAAAAGGGCCCTAGAGAAGGGCCTATTTCGGTAAGGAAAATAGTAATCCGACCTAGCGCACAGCCTTCAATCGTGCAGGCGGGATACCTTGAAGAGCGCTCGCTGCTAACTCTCGCAGGTGGTTGAGGCGACAATGCTCTGTTGAATGATGAGCCTCTAGGACGGGATGTCTGGTTCGGCATGACTCGTATGGACTGAGGAGTGCTATGAGAAGAAGTATTCTTGGCAGTCTATCGCCCTAAAAACGGGAAGCAACCCGATTCATGGCTGATCAAGGGTTGGATAAGGCGGCAGATCGGTGGCGGGCTGTCGACAGAGACTGACGAAGGCCATCGATAGGTTACAAGGCAAATTTAGATGAGAAATTGGTGATGGAACGAGCACATAAGGTGTGGGTCATCGACAGCTCCGTAAAGAGTGGATTGTGTTGTAGGATAGGTCCCACATCTGGGTCCACCACAGCCACCAGCGCATCTGCTGTCTTTTCTCCCCAGAATTGGCTCCTCCCACTTTCCAGTTTTAGTAGCCAATTCATGCCTTCCATTCCCACAGATTGCGGTCCGATACGGCCTACAGCCTTGGTGATATACCGTCCTTGTAGCTGGGAAACCTGGACATTGAACCTGGCCGTCAATGAATCTTGTCATTATATAATGATTTGCCCGGGCGCAACTTTCCACCTAATGCACTGGTTTTATTGCTCTCTCTTTTGATTCCTAAGCCCGTTTTGTGGTCCAGGGGCTAGTGCGACAGAACAGGGGTGTTAGGCTGATATGGATCCATTTCTGGGCCCTGTCGTTACCGAGGCATTGTCGTGGGCCCAAATTCGGGCACTTTATATATTCAGCGCATCATCTCCGAATATTAGCGAAATCATTCAATCATCGTACCCAAACCCCCTTTCCAACATGTCAAGCAGCGGATTCACGGTTGTGACTTGCCAGATTGAGGCGGAGAAAGTCCGCAAACACATAGGAACGGCTAGCATTAGCTTCGATGTATTTGACTTCCCATACTCTAGAGAGCTAGATCCAAAAAACGTCGAGCGGCTTAAAAGATTATTCCGCACCGAACGTGGCTGTATCCCAGGAGACCTCCAAAACCGTATTCCAGCGGTTATCAGCGAAGGCCAGCTTCAAGAATGTCTAACATTTTCTGGCAAAACAGTAAACGAGCTGAGATCAGAGAGTTCCGGGGAGTATGCAAAGCTTGAATTTCCATCTGGGATACGATTAGAATGTCTTCAAGGGCGACACAGGGTCAAAGCAGCCGAGGAAATTCTTGGAGCCCGAGAGAAGCGCTGGGTGGTTGATTTATTTCTTGCAGGTATGGATAAGTTTATCAAGTTTCCACAGGTGATTTTGCTAACATGATAAAGATATGACGCAAGATCTAAAGTCCGCTCTGATCGAAGAATACACTAATGAGTGGAAGCCTTCAGACGGCGAGTTCTACTACAAGATACGCTCATATCAGGGTGTATTTGGTCCAGAGAACCCCTATTTTGAAAGGCGGTGGTGGGCACGTCTGGCCGCTGTATCAACATCAACAAACAAGAGAGACCGACTGGAGCAACTATTTAGACATCGGAAATTTGCGCCTGCATTTGACGCCTTTCGATACATCCCAGTATTGTACAGCGGGATGAGGCTCAGTGTTTTTAACAAAATTGTTAGCATGCGCTGTCTTGAAGTAAGTGTATGCGAACAGGAAACAGAAGAATGCTATGCTGACAGAGTAATAGGAGCTTCTTTCATTTCTTAGGCACACAAAGGATTTCTGGTATTATATTTTCAATAATGATACCAATGCTATGCAAAAACTTGATCTGAAGACGTTACAAGCCGTGCAACTGACGGCTCCTGGTGCATTTCAAGCTGACGCAGACAGCCTATACGGGCGTATTAAGTCCGGCGAGTTATTTGGCTCGTTTGATGAGGCGTATCGGGACGAGATCTGGACAAGGCTCTGTGAAATGACCCGAGACTTCTTAGTCCCGTCTTTATTCGCGTTTTTTGAGAACTGGAAGTACCTAAAGGGCCCGGCAGATTGCATGAAACGACTAATTCACCTAGAGCGTGGAGAAACCATCTACGCTGCCTTAGACAATGCTTTTCGAGGCGCAGACCATGACGAACAGCGATGCGCAATACAGCTATCTAGATCGGCTTTCAGATATGTATCTGCCAATTTATCGGGTCGTTTCGATACAATATACCGACAGCTGTGGCTTTTTGCCATCCGCGAATATATGGATATGCCGGCTGACTCTACCCGTAAGCTCGCTATACCAGGAGGCAGCCATGTGAACGAAAATGTGTTATTTGAGTTTGCTTCCCTCGCCAAAAACCTGGGAGTTGAATCCGAGCAGATCAACAGACTGTTAGAGCGAGACCCAGACAGAGAAGTTGCTCGTCGGCTTCTAACGACGGCTCGGAAACCCGAGCGATATAAGTATCAAAACCTCGAAACCCTTATCACTCAGGTGGTGAGCATAATATCATCGGCTCAGCCTCTTCCGAGCGAACTAGAAAATGGAGGAAACGAAATTGATGACAAGCCTAGGCCGCCAAAACGGTGCGGTATTCCGAACGAGATAGATCAGCTCCGAGACAAGTCGTGCATGTTTCTGCCCAAATTACATGCTCCAATGGAGACAAATCGCACAATACATTCATTCTTCATCCAGCGATCGATGTACTTTGCATTCTTCGGAAAACAAGCGCCGGTGGACCTCCAAAATATCTCTGACTTTGACGGGGATACTGAAATGATACAGCTTGATCAAGTTTCAAGCAAAACCGTAAACGGCCATTCTGCAGGACTTTTAGAGTATCAAAAACTCGAAGAAAGGCACCATGATTTGAAGATAACGGTTCAACGCCTTGAAAAAGAAATGACGGAAGAGGAAGGGAAACTCAGGAATATTTTACTCGAAGGACAAGCAGTAGAGAGCAAACTTAACAGAATGAAACAGGAAGAGATCGAACAATCAGCTAGGCTGGAAAAGCTTAAGGGTGAAGAACAGGAATATCTGACACGTCTCCAGCAGCTGAAACTCGCGCAGCAAAACCAGGAGAGCGCTAATCAAACGGTTGCTGATAGAACCCATGAATTTACCAGCAAGGAAGAAGAGTTACAAAGCAGGGTTAAACACCTTGTTGAGCTCGAGTCAACCAGGTTATCATCTTTGAAGGAACTTAATGCACGCGAGAAAAGGCTCAAGCGTGAAGTTGAGAAGCTCACATCCCAGATAGAGCGACTAAAGCAGGAGGAGTCTACCCGCCAAGCAGCGGTTGTGCAACTTGCTTTAGAGAGAGATGGGTTGACGAAGGAGCTCCAAAAGCTTAAGGAAAATATATCTGAGCTTGAGAGGGAGCAGAACGACCGTAAGCTAGATATTGAGCGGCTGATGACCAAGGAACGGGAGTATCAGTCTGCTGTCGGCAATCTTCATCCAGAGAACAACTCTACAGGGCCAGGCACAGCCCAGACTAACCGAGTGCTGATAAAATTTTTGATCAAGCTTCAGGAGATATTGGTTGACCCTTCAGATCTATCCAAACTGGAGAAGATCGCAAAGGAGCATTTGCAGCAAAAGAGTGCTCTGTTTGATTGCAGGGGCCGAGTGTTAAATGATATCGATGGTATTTTCGACAAGATAACTCAAAGCGGGGAGAATGTTGTTTATGTCGTTCCACAATGGCAGCCGATAGAACGTAAGCGTAAGGAGTTACACAAAGATGAGGTACAAGAAACGGAACAGGATGTTCTAAAGACGAGACTGGGTCAAGCTAGGGTTCGCATCTCCTGAAGTAAACCACACCAAATATATATAGGATTTAATAACTATATCTCTTGTCATAGCCCATGGTAGGAGTTAAAGCTCCTTTTATACTTTCGGACTTCGATCTCTTATTACCTAAGCATATTATTCCTACGCCTCATGACAGAGAAGTAGAGGAGTTCAAGTTCATGAGCATATAGGAGGCAAAGGTAGTGCTTCCGGCAGACTGCTGCGCCTCAGGAAGGGGCCGCACTCTAACCTGACGCATCTACTAAGCGGGGATTCTAGGGACAGCTAATAAGATGGAAAACGGCAATATGATAATCAAAAAGGACCCGAAGAAAGGGACTCCGAGATTCGGGTCCCCTGGCACGATCGAAGCAAAGACCCGAGGGTTCGGGTTGCATAGGCCGTCACAACTGCCACTTAGTCGTGATTCACTTCCTCATATATAATATAGTTAGCCCACGAGATAGCGAGGAGCATATCAAATGTTGCGGTCTAGCTACACCGTCTGCTACGTGTACCAGTTTATTCTGAGAATTTGAAGATATTCCAGCATCAAGGAAAGGAGGAAGCCTGGTAGTCTTGATGTGAGCTAGGAGGCTCGTATCAGCTTCCTCGTAAATGCCGATGCATCTGTATGTTGGTGGGGGGATTGAGTTCATTGGTAGGTTGATGTTAAAGGTCCCAGAATTTGGCTTTCTTCGGCAATTTATCCGAGTATCGTAATATTAGAACTTTTTTCAACTAACTTTTCCTCCAGGTGGCCAGTTTCAGGGCCAACGCGCAGGGGACCAGATTTGGGCTTTCCGATACATGTGATGAAAAAAAAAAATATAATAATGAAGCCTGTTTCGCCTGTCGGAAACTCCAATAGTTTATGCAAGGATGTTTAATAGTTATCTTGTTCATTTCAAAATGGAATACCCCTCAGCTATCCGAGTCCTGGTAAGCCAAACAACGTCATGGTATAGTGTAAAAGCTTAACACATTATAGTTTCACATTTCCTTTGTCCTCGTAGGATCAAGGGTTCTTCTCACTCACTATTCAAATGCGTTGCTGTCGACCGCTATATTTTCCACAGCATGGACTGCTGTTCATGTACTCTCTTGGAACCCAGTCATACGCCCGCTTCTAACTGATCTTTTCCACAACCCGCTATCTTCCCTAGCTGAACTGACCGTCTTTCTCTGGCTGCTGTATTTTTATAGAGGATTGCCAGATCATTTGATGGAGACACAGGGCGTTTTGGGTTCCCTATTCTGGGCTATTTCATCTATGATTGGACTTCGAGTCCTGCTTCTTGTGTCGGGAGCTACCAGGAAACACCACCCCACACGAGTGAGGAGATCGACCCGGGTATCTAAAAGAAGTTGAATTCAGGTGCTTATACGGTCTAGAAGGTGTATCGACTATTTAAATTGTACGTCTAATACTGTCTTGAGCTTGAGTTAGCCTAGATTCTTTCAGTAAAAGCCTGTCTCCATTGCTGTGTGGTAAGCTCTTTAGGATCATTCAATCAATCTAGAGTATATAAAGTTCGATATCAAGCTAGTGGCTAAAAACCGTACCTGCAGCTTCTATTATTGATTACATTTGAGTCTGTCAGATGATAGCTTCCCATTTGGGGGCCTGACCCCAGGCTTCCTGTGAGGGCCAGAGTTCAATTTGTATGGGGGGGGGGGGGGGGGGGGGGGGGGCCGCGGGCCCCCGGGGGGGGGGGGGGGGGGGGGGTGTGGGGGGGGGGGGGGGGGGGGGGGGGGTGGGGGGGGGGGGGCGGGGGGGGGGGGGGGGGGGGGGGGGGGGGGGGGTGGGGCGGCCGAAGCGA